>JAVGWO010000026.1:353408-943408 GCA_034509495.1 Acestrorhynchus altus | reverse complement strand
TCTAATTCCCTGATACTATTTTAAAGATCCTTAACCATAAGTGAATGTTCATTAGACCTTCTTTAACTGTTCTTCACATCGTTCTCATTAAATAATACTTTTATGGCATCAATCAAAGAACCTTTTATAGAAATTTTAAGGGATTTATGCTTTATTGAAAAGTTCAAAACACTGTGACAAGCCTACAGATTTCACTTCTAAATGGATCAGTAAACATCATGCTATACATATAATATTGCAGTCGAGCAAATACTTTATTTCCCCATTTTTATTGAAAGTTTCAATTTAGCAGTTTGGCTGTTGATAAGTTCACACTTTGGAGATACAAGGTTTTTGCATGACAGTGATATTATATCTACAAAGAGGATAATCTTTTTAATTTACTGTTGAATCACTTTAGTTATATTTTAATTCAGGTTTTTGTTTAATTATTTTCCTTTGTTTTCATTTATCACTGTTAACAGCTTTGTAATTACAATTCCTTTTGATGTTGTTTCAGCCTCATCTTTTTATTTTTTTAGACCAAGTCAAAATGAGAAGAGAACCAAATAATCTTAAGATCATTAAATTGTAGATGCTTTTATAGAGGCATACGTTTCCATTAACTTACATATGCATCCAGGTACACTTCATTGAACCTAAGGCTAAACCTGATCCTAACCCAAACCATAAACCTAACCCTAACCATAAACCTGTTCCTCACCTTTATTTCACTTTGGTCTCAATCCCAACTGAACAGCTGATGCTTTTGAGTTTCAGCACTTAATAATTTGAAAGCCTAGATACTCTATAGACAGGTTATTCAAATAAAGTGTGACCAGCACTACTCACTATTACCTACTGCTTCTTATTGTTTCACCAAAGGAACAACACTATTACTAGAGTAAATCAATGACTGTACAGATTAAGACTGAAATGTTAACGGGTCAGTACTGCTTAATTTCCAGAACAAACAATGACAAAAGAGACCTATAGCCCAATGCTGCCATATTTAATATAACTTTAATCTGAGTTCCATGAGCTAACACGTCCATACCACTGAAGACCCACATTCCCCAAACTCACATTATTCCAAAAACATGACCTGTTTCTTTTTAGACATTTAACAGTGCAACAATATTTGGAATGTGACATCATTTTCCTGGGTCTATTCCTGGTAATTGGGAATTATGTTTTAATGGAAAACAAAGGGAGCCACTTTATAAAGACACAGCCAGGCTCAGATAGGACCTATTCAGTTTAGTTTGCTGGTATTTGCTGGTTGTAGTTTGGTTTTGGCTTGGTTTTGGTTTCTTCACTCAGGATCCAATCTTGGCTCACAGGTAAGATGTCATCATTACATGACATTACCACAACACACTGCACTCTTAAAAAGCTTAAGGAAAATAGGTTTCTGAGGGAAAAAAAACTTGAACGGCATAAGGAACTTGGTTTTCAAGAAAATATTCCAAAACACATGGCAACAGCATGCAAAAATGGAGCTGCGATCATAAACGTTCACACCACTTCATTCGAAGTATATAAAGTAATACATAAAATAATAATTGTCTTCTGTCTTATTGGGTGAAAATGCTGACAGTCATATTTTGCAGTGAGCTGTTAGCTTTGCAACATCAGGATATATTGTTGTCTTTGCAATTTGTTTACAGAGATCTTCATCATTAAACTGCTTTGTGAGACACTGAGCAGCAAGCCACCAAGTCACCTTGCATTTTCCACGTTTAAATAAGACAGACTTTGAATTGTTATCAATAACATCTGGGAAAAAAACAAGCCAATATAGTAATTTATTTTCTCAAAGAAAATCAAACAATTTCATAAAAAGGTGAAGATTGGAATGGTTTCTCAACCTGTGGGCCCGGGACCACCAGTGGGACATGAAGCTCTCTCTAGTGGTCCCTAGGCCCATCTTTGTGGAAGCAGAAGTATATAGTGGGCCAGTTATTTAAATAATCTCTTTCAAACTATAATTATATAAGCATTTCTAGAAACCAACAATAACATCTCACAGATAAAATGCAAGAAAATGAAATGTTATCACCTGATGCAGACAACTAGTGAACCAGAGATGTAGAAGTTTCCCAAACTACATCAGATATGATGTGATAGTATAAGTACATAGACGGACATGCTATAAGCAGCTTTCAGACAGAATTAAAGAATGTATTTTGTTACTAGACGGGTCATCAGATGTTTATAAAACTTTCCTGCTCATTTTTGTGAGCGAAATTTGGAACATGTTACATGCTAGACATGCTATTTCTTTTTAACTCCTGCTCAGGCCCTCATTCTCATGTTTCAGTTTCAGCACTTGAGAAATTATAGGCACAAACAATACAGTTGGACCACGAGGTGGAAAAGGTCATCAGTCATGCCCCGGTTGTTGAGCAACCAGCAACCTTCCCATCACAAGGCTGTTTCCCTGTAATTACAGTAAATTTCTGTTTAAATTCTGTTCAAATTAAATTTCCTTCTACAAACCTTGGAGGAAAAGAAAGCACTAACAATACTGGAAGTCATGGAATATGTGCATTCAGTGGTAAATAACATAGATGTTGCACTGATGTAAATATTGTTTAGGCCACTCAGTTCCAAATTTGCAATTTATTTTGTATGTTCATTGCATTTTTTTTACCTTTTTAAAAAAGTGCATATATGTGATATTTTGGCTGATACCACATGTAATCAATACTGGCACTCTCTTATACATAGAGTGTCCTGGACACTTCTTAATATTTCAATTATTATTAAAGCAATTAATAAGTAGTTGTCATGTCACCATATGTCAGCGCCACGCAGTAAGGAGATGTACATTTGTGGCATTAAGCAATTGGTGTCATTCAGAGTGATATGCAAAAGTGCTCTGCTGTTCACTCTCTATCTCTAGTTTGTATCAATACCCTAGGATCTATTACACACATTGTCAAGAGGAAGAGGAAAGTGGACTTTATTTCCTGAAGTGTCCACTAGAGGGAGACACTTAAAGAGTAAGTTTTAAGACTTTCAGAGTCTTAAGAAAAGTGAGTAATATGAAATTCTGATAATAAGTATAATATACTGGCATCAGAATGGTGATGACATGTCTGTTTCAGGAATCCTCTTCCTTTGCATAATCTTTTTCAGGAATGTCTTATTGTGGGCAGAGTTACCTATGACAACACTGCAGTGAGCTGAAGAAGGTTGCTCCAGCCTCTGTGTCATCATGTGTTGAGTCATGTGTTATTCATAATCTGTCTTGCAGCATGGCCTTCAGCCGTCACCCCTTGACCTCTGCTACATTTGTGCTCCTGGTTGCTGGGGTTGTTGTTGCTGTGACGACTCTGCACAGTTTCCGAGGCTGTGCTGTTCGGGATTTCTACTTTGTGGCACAGAAGCCTGGCTGTGAAAGTCTGCGCATACACACAGAGGCATGCTGGGGTCGTTGTCACACCTGGGAGGTGATTGCTTTACCACTTCAGAGAACAATAAATGTTACATACAATCATAATCAGGGTACAGTTAGAAATCAGGAGATGGAAGAATGAATTCTCCATAAACTGGATTTTTAATATGGCCTCCCTACGGTTCAGTTTCCATAATAATAATAATAATAATAATAATAATAATAATTAAACAAGTTGTATTATTTCATCCATGATTCTGAAATTTTTGGTTAATTTTTCCACCCAAACAGACACTGAGCACCGGTTATTAATATGAACGAGCTCACTAACCTCCTGAGCTTATGTGTAAAAATACTGCAAAAGTTCATTTGGTAACAATTTAGGAGAGATATATAGGCTCTTCTGAAAGTACTCAAACCAGTGAGTGTATGAAACATGGTTCTGTTCTTTTATGTTCTATAGAAATTAAAATAAAATTGTCTGCCATGTCAAATTTGCAACCAGAGCCTGTGCAGTAGAGACCAGAGACAGAGCCAAACATGCCTATTTCCCTGGCAAAGTAATTCTGCCCTACATTTTTATGGCACAGTTACAGTGATTGGGGGGAGAGGGGGGATCGGCGGTCCCTTTTGATCACTTCTGTTATGTCGACAGGAAGGAACTGTCTCTTTTGATCTGTTTTCATCATCATTGGGTGGGGAAGGCAGTCAATCAGTTTAGTTTATGTCAACCCTTGGCGGTTAAAGGTACTAGGGGTGTCCGTTCTCCCTCTCAGTGGCACACTGGGATTTTTCCCCAGTTCTCCCGATGGCCAGACCATCCTTGTTCTTGGCCAAGGGTCTCAGTTAGTTTCATCAGTAAAAGTGCACATCAGTTCATATATTTGACTATGAAACAATTTAATTTTTCATCATATTACAGTGCTGTTCCCATGATGATGAAAAATAAAACCAAATAAAAAATAATAATAAATAATAATAAAAATAATGTTTAATAATAAAAAATATTGTTTTAAAAGGTATTTGGAAAATAAATGTGACAAGAGGGCTGGCCAACACCAGGTTACCAAGTCCAGCACGTCTAATCTCATATCAAAAGACATACTGAGAAAATGGCAAAGAACTATATAAATAGAGTGCCTGTTAATAAATAATAGTATGATTATAGCTATTTGCCTGACATATAACAGCGACTCTGTGTCATATGCACTTCCAGGATTAATTTAAACGATTCATTCTTTCAAGGGGAAAAAATGTGCCAATATCACAGAACAGGTAAATGAACTGTTGGAATTCGATTCTGGAGTTGAAAAATGAGTTTAGAGGGATGGGCAGAGCAACACATCATGCCGCAAGACGCTAGTGGAGGCACTGAATCACTCAGGCCAATTCTTTGTTTATGAATATGAGACAACATATCAGAATTTCAGCCTTCATCCATTAATATTTACAGCTACATGCATTAAGTAACCTTTGTGGCAGACCAAACACCTACTAAAGTCAATTAAAGTAAATGATGCAGTAACCACATCAAGCTGTTGAACCAGTGATATCTCCAACCTGCTGCGTTTGTGGATTATTTGTGTTTACAGTAACGTGGTCATTCACAGAAAGCTCTGATTCTACACGCTCTTAAATTTCCAGAGGCATTCTCACATGTGAGAATTCTCACATGTGAGAATGCACATGCTGTCACTGGTGTGGATAGATTTAAACAAGTAAATCCTTTCTTGCTGATTAGACTGAACGTATAAAATGGAAGACGATGTTTCTGTTCACTTCTGGATTCATTCTGCTCTTACCATCATGAGTTAGATCATCAGTGACAATTAGTGAGCCTATTCTAGAAGCAGCCATGCAACCCCAAGTCATGACACTACCCCCCTCATGCTTGACAGATGAGCTCGATAGTATGTTTCGATTCACAGCAGGCCCTTTCTTTTTCCACACTAATCAGTCCATAAAACCTGGTTTCAGAACTGGCCCATCTTTTTATATCTGCAAAATCCTTTTGGCCTTTCAATTCCTACAGCTGATAAGTGGTTCACATCCTGTGGTAAAGCTTTTGTATTTCTGCCCTTGAAATCCTGATCAACTCCACCACCTCGGCCTTGATGGTGATGTTACGTTCTGTTCAATTTGTCTTTTTCTTCACTATAATGATTCAGTCATCATCTTCTGTTGTTCTCCTTGGAGGTCCTGCTCAATGTAGTGTTAGTACACCAGTGTTTTCTTTCTTTTTCACAACATCCCAAATTGCTGTGTTGGCTAAGCCCAATACTTGTGCAATGGCTTGGACAGATTTCCCTTCTTTTTTCAGCCTCCGAATGACTTGATGTTCTGACACAGACAACTGTTTTTCATGTTAGGTCATACTTTTTTAACAATAATTGCATTGTTCACTGATGGAACCCAGGGCTCAAACCAAGAGAAGACAGAGCTATAAATCATTTAAACAATCAATCTAACCAGGCAGAATGTGACCAACAAAAAATAACTTTTAGTCACTTGCGTGGTTCAAATAAATCTATATGCAATGATCAGAAGATAGAAAACTGAAAGTCAGACCTGTTGTCTCATATTTGTCATTTGTCCATGTACATAGACTTCTGGACCTCTTGATAGTATGTTTTGATTCGCGACAGGCCCTTTCTTGGACACCCATTTAAATGAATGCATTCAGCTACTTTAAGTTGCTTCTATTGCTGATATATGTAATGTGTGTCATACACTTTGAACCACTTTTATTGTTAAGTGTGTACTGTGTGTTAATCTTGAGCTGTGTTGTGATTTAGAGGCCAGTTCCTGAGCCTCCATTCATTCAGAGGCACCATCGGGTCTGCACCTACAACCGCACACGTCACCTGACTGCCCGCTTGCCAGGCTGCCTGCCTGGTGTCTCTCCACTCTACCACTACCCTCAGGCCCTGCAGTGTGAATGCACTGTCTGCTCATCACACCACACGGAGTGTGAGATCTTCTGAGGATTTATAGACACTCTCTCTCTCTCTCTCTCTCGCTCTCTCTCTCTCTCACACACACACACACACACACACACACACACACAGTGCTTGCTCCTCTAGCTTTATTTGATGTATTAGAATGTATTAGCATTTGTTTGAGTGTCCTAATAAAGCCTGTTTTTTCTTCTATTGATATCAGTCACGTTGTTTCTCGACCATTTGCTCTTAAAACCAATGCATCTATTATCAGCGATGGACCGGCCAGTCCAAGTGGACCGCTGAGAGATTGAAGGGTCAATCAAACAAAACCAATCAAACCACGGGTCAGCCAGTCTGTAAAAAAAAATCCAGGCTCGAATAATGTTGCCAGTCCAGCCCAGTCTATTACATTAACCACACCTCACTGATGTTATGTTGGGTCAGATCACAGCAGCCCCTCTAGACATAAAATCACTCAGACAAAAGTAACAGAACACTGAGTTTTTATTTTATTTCGTTAGTGTTAACACATCTCTCTCAAACAGCAGCATTCATATGCAAAAGAAAGACATTAAACTCTTGAACATAAATTAAGTATGTACATTCTTGTAATAAATGTATAAATGTACTTTTTGTAGGACTAAAAAAATTTACTTTAATCTGATTCCTTAAACTGTGCCTTAGGCCTAGGTTTCTTGAAAGCAAATCATAAAGAGACACAGATATAGAAGCACTAATAAACTGTATAATACTACTGCTTTAACTACTGTTGATGTACAGTGCTGCCATCTTGGATTTGTAACTTAGGGTTGGTGATGCCCTTCCAATTAGGAAGTAGGTAAATTCCAACATCCTAGTTTGATGATGGAGAAATTCCAACATCTATTTCAAATGGAAGGCAGCATTATTCACGCTTTGAACCACCTCTTAATATGGACATGCTTTACACATGCATTTCTGGACAAAGTGAGAGATAGAGGACTGTCACTGGAAATGAAGCCTAGTATGTGGACTAAGAGTAATAATACAGGATTTTGCACAAATATGACTTGGATGATGTAGCTTTGCACAGTTGTCATGAGCATTGGTACGTAGAAACTACATAATGTTGCTTTAAATGGTTAAGCACGAATAATCTCTCTACAAAAACAAACATACCATTATTGTCACACAAAAACCTAATTTCTATGAAATCACAAATTTACAGAAGAAATTTCCATACGTTCTTTGGAAGTCGATGTAAACAGATTTTATTTAGAGTTGCATTTCTATTGATCCATTTATCACAGATGTTTACATATTATACATGAAAAACTTTTGTGAAAGTGAAATTGGCAAAAATGAAGGTTTTTATGTGTCAGTAACAAAATATTACATTATGCTTTTATGTGTGTGTAAATTTCCCCATTTTCATCACTATCATCAAGGAAGTCCAGTATTTAGAGTTACCATCCAGAAGTTAGAAGAAATAAAAAACATACAAGTGCTTGAGTTTGCTCATAAGTCTGTATCAGGATGCTCTCTCTCTCTTTCTCTCATGTTCTTGGATGTACAGTAGACCAGGCTCTTGTTGCTATGGAAGCTTAGTAACGGGACTTGCGACACATGTCACAGCGGCAGGCCTGTGCTGACAAGATCTCAATGTTTTCATGGTGATGGCCTTGAGGGCATTCCACACGAACTTTGACCTAAAAGAAGACAGAGGGGATCTCTGATGTTCTGTCTTCTGTCTGGGTGCAAATATTACAAACTTCATAATGGACAATTTATTGTTATGATATGACTTGTGTGTTTGCTGAATGTCTGTACCTTGGCCACCTTGCTGATGGTGCAGCAGCGGGAGGCGGAGGTGATGTTGTGTGTGAAGTTGGAGGCCAGCAGTACAGAGTAGCGTGAAGGAAAAGCACTGGACTCACAGTAGCCCACACAGGCATACACCATGCGGGCCCCTCGACAGGTCCCCTGCCGGTCACTCCGAATGGTCACATTAAAAGCTGCAAGAAAGGGAGAGAGAATAAAGGAGAGTTGAAAATGAACATGGACATGTCATCAACACCACCTGTCTGATGCTATGTGTGTGTGTGCACTCACGGTAAAGGTGACAGCCTGGGCCGAGGCGTTCATAGCTCCTGCTTAATGGCATCAGCACAACCAGCACCAACATAGGCAGCAAGAGCACAAACATGGCAGGATTCACGTGGCTACCCATTGGGTCAGTGGCCTGCAAATAATAAAAAATGGTATATTGGCATATTTAGTTAATACAGCACTGTCCAGTCCTGGTCTTGGGGATCTTTCATCCTGGTTTATCTACTCCTTTACATGCCCAGCCTTCACATATTCAGATACTTTGAAAGAGGGCACCTCTGTTGTAGATGTTATGTGTTGTTTTTTTTACATTGTATCAAATTTCAATGGTAAACAGACCAAAAGAATTGCTCAGAAATGCACAAAATCTTTCTGATTTCCATTGAAAGTTTGTAAGGGTTTCTCCTTCTCCTGTAAAGTTCTAAATTTTAGAAATACAAGGTACAATACAATTTCTATAGCATATCTTCTATCTACTATATTTATCTTTGCACAAGAGGGTACAAACATGCTATCCCTGCTACCATATAAAAGGCTACTTTTGGGTAATGTACCTCTTGGTGAGGGAACTTGTAGATATGCCTCTATGATGCACTCAAAGACATTTTGCCCAGTTGACAGACTTTGAGAAAAGGCGCATCTAAGACAAGCAGGACAGTCTTTTTGACAAACTGACTTGCAATCTAGGCCACTCAGACCAAGCCACTGTTGCCTTCATTTACAGTTGTGTCATGAACAAGAACCTGCCCTATGGAACCTGTATTTCATCTCATCTCATCTTGCATCCAAGCTAGAGGTGGTACAGTTTTCCTTAATAAACTCATTCTTTCGCTGTAAAATTGTAATCACCAACATATCATTTGTCAGTGAGTGTAACTGCAATAAGTTCTTAAGACACCCTTAGTCTTACATCCTCCATTGGTTTAGTTGTTGCAGTGGTTAACATGTACACATTTAAACAGAAGAGTCTTTCATATCTGGGGTTTTCCTGTCCTGTGCAGAAAATGCAGTGAACTCTGAGACTGTCATTGTGAGAGTAAAACCTTTCACAATATCCCAGGTCCCCTCTAATTTGACATGACTTCGATGGGCAAACACAATCACTGCTCTTCATATGTTGAATGTTTGAAGTGAAAAAAACCTTTCTTACATCAACAATTTTGAGAACACTAACAAGGAAGTCTTCATTCATTTGTCAGGGACTAATGCTTTTCTATTTTTACTCTTACAGTACATTTAGCATAGCCTGTTCATGTCCTGAGGTTGAGAAAATGCACTGCCATATATTGCATTTACTATATATGTTAATGTAATAGCTGCACACATGCTAACATTGTCCAGACAACATCACAGTAGTAAGACAAATGAGACTGCTGTAGTGATTCTTGTACAGTTAAGGGGTGCTGTAAGGCATGGTGGGACTAGACTAATGGATTTGGGCTTGGAAAAAGGACTTGGTATGAGTGGGCTCGTGTAGTTTATTGCTTTAATAGTCTATAAATTAATAGGTCAGCTGATATGATTTTACACTAATGTCAAATGTGGCTCCAGTGATCTGAATTGGAATGGAGTAACAATAAAAAATGTCAGGGCAATCTTTAAAAGAAAGGCGCTTCAAAAAGTTATTTAAGCAATGGTATAAAAGAACCAGGTTTGGTTCAATAAACAGCCATGTTTGTAATAGAGATGTGTGAGTGTGAAGAACATTTTCAAATTCTGATCATTTAAAGCCAGTTGATTTAAAGATTTTTCACACAGTTAATAAGTCAAGATCATTAAAGACGTTCTTCCATTTGAAACTGAAGAAACCTCTAATGGAGGCTTAAGGAGCCTTCAAGAAAATGTTCTTGAAAGATTCTTGAAGGTTCCTTAAAGCTCATTAAGAGGTTCCTCTACAGTTTCAAACTGAAGAACCTCAAAACGTTCCTCAAGAATCTTGTCCTTTATATAACGGCATCTCATTTAAAAATATGGTTCTTTGGGGAAGCAAAGGTGGTTCTTCCACGGGCAGTGCTGTTATTTTGAAGAGTGTAAATGATGTAAAATCTTACTCATCCTCTGTGTTCCATGTCTTTTGTAATTGTTCAATAATATTTACATACTTTAAGTCATTCTTTCCCTGCGGTGATTTGTACCTTCTCAGTGAAAGCTGCCCTGACCTTCTCCAGCTCTTTCCAACGCTGCTGTTGGGGAAACTGCGCTCTGATTATCATCTTGGGAAACCATTATTGGGGCGTCAAATTGCACTGTCAATTAGCTCAGGAAGCCAATTTCCCCCCCTTTCACATGATTTAAGGGTTTCCATGTTGTGAAATGAATCGTCTAGAGTATGTTTCTAATAGATTCAGTTATTAGTCATTCTGCATTTCTGTCTTGATGTCACCAAATTAGAGTTTCCACACTTAAGGATTAATATAACAAGTTCTTTTTGTGTGAGTTCCATGAACATCTTGGAATGCCATCGTTGAACTAATTTAAACAATTTGGGGTATTTCTCAGTTATGTTTCACAACAGAATAACCCCCTATTCAATTATTCATCCTATAAATTCTACAGAAAGTATTACAAAATAATTCTGTTTTATGACTATCTACTATAAATCATTCAGTAATTGCTGTGAAACTAAAATGTAGGATATGAATGTGAAGAACTTGTGTGTACGCCTACCTACAGACCCTTAGAGGTGTCAAAACAATTAACATTCAGATGGTATACATCTGTCCCCCTAAGCCACACATCTAGCAAAGTGTTATCATTCTTAATACCCAAAAACATTTGATTTGAATGTCATTAGAGCAACACTGGCTTTTAAGGCCACCCAAACAAACACAAATCAACTTTAAAAAAGTTAGAACATGGTTAGAATGAGAGGCATTTGAATCATAGAAACCAGTTATGAAGCATGACATAAACAAAGTGTTTAATCTTCAGTTGCTAACAGAATTGCTTTGAAATATAAAATCTTGTAAAAAATAGTCTCTAAATATCTTTGAATTAAACATGAAGTCAGTCGTTTACCTGTAAATGTGGATCTTGAGCTGTCCAGGTGTGTGAAGGTTATTTTGGAAACCAAACAAGTGTGTGCGCACTCCAGGAGCACTTTCTCTCACTATTATAAGTAGTGCAGGTAAAAGTTATCCTCCACTATCCAACCCAGTTACACCCACCTACTATCCTTTCCTCAAATCTGTGCGAGACCCCTCCCTTGTGCCTCCCTTGAGTTCAGTGTCTTTTACTGCTCAGCATCTCTCATCTATTTTCATCCTTACTGCAACTCTAAAGTCAGGAGGCAGGCAAGGACAGGGAAATTCAACATTAAATACCCAATCCAGCACAGCTAAAATAATGGAATTCCGAATAACCAATATTTCAGTGTAAAAATGAACCTGCCACAGAGTCATTATGCATATCTACACTCCTCTGTGTAGAATGCATAATTTGCATAATTGCATAAATTAAATGCTCTATTGTGATAAGTTGTGTTAGGTGTCCAACTAGATTTACTTTCTCTATTTCTATTTGCTACTTATCAATTTCAAATCTAGGGTTGCCACCTCAGACACCTAAAAAAATCTAGACATGGCTAAATTTGGGTTGTGGGTGATATGCTCACGGTGCAACCAGAGCTACACTGTTTCAAAAGGAGGTTCTTTTTTAAAGGAAAATAGTCTATATAAAACCATGACAACTCAAATAACGATTTGAATGTTTGTTTGGTTCTTTGCATGCTTAAAGGGTTTTTATTTTGTGTGTGTGTGTGTGTGTATGTGTGGGTGCAACTGTCTTGTAAAAGGTTCTATATTAACAGATTTTAAAGAAAATGATTAGAAAATCCTTTCTTAGAGTGTCGCTAGTGGGGGTTTTTTCTCTTTATTTTTGATAATTTTGTTTGTTACAAACAGTTATAAACTGTAAATGGGCTTCATTTGATCCTGAAAAGAAAACTAAAATTCTCTACAATTTAAGAGAATCATGGCAACCCTATGCGAACCCTATTTCACACTCATCTTCCACTGCACACATTTAAAAACAAAGATTCAACAATATCATAGAATAATCACTTTTGAGTCTGCATAGAACACTGCAATAAATAGAAATGAGATGTGTGAGTGCGAAGAACATTTTTAAAGTTTCAAGAAACTTTCTGGACAGATTACTGTGGGAATGTTCTTAAACCCAAATTCTCTCAGCTAAATGAGAAGATTTGCTTGGTTCTTTATTCATTAACACTACTATTGCTACTATTTTTTAATACATAGTTTAATAAATACACTTGAGGTAAAAGGGGGACTTTTGAATGTGATTTTTTTCATGGTGAACCGGTCCTTACTGGTGAGACTTCCTATATTTAAAGAACATTGTTACACAGTAAGTACCCAGTAAGTATAATAAGTGCCCTCACTATAACAGCAGAGTCCCACACAAAATACATTTAAACCCACCATTAGCTGACATGCACAACTCATGATGCAATTGGAAAAGGAATGGATGACATCATTTTGCACCCACCTCACCTCTTAAAATACCCTCACATAACTGAAGGGTCCCAATGGCAGGGTGACTACATCTCAAAGTAATAAAGGTCTGAGTAAACGGCATTATTTCTGGTTTTTAAAACAGCTAAACTAGTACGTACATTGTGTTTATTACATTACACCTTCACTTCCTATTGTTGTTTTGTCACCAGAACAGGCCTTAATTCAGAAAGATTGCTGATCCTGCAAAAGCTGCAAGCGTGACTGCAGTTAAAATTGTTAGTTGCTAAGTTTTTACTAGGTGATTGGTAAGATATTGCTACAAAATAGTTGTTTGCTAAGGTCTATGTGGTTGCTATGGTGTTACTAGGTGGTTAATAAATGGTTGCTATGATATCACAGGTGGCTGCTAAGTGGTTGCTGTAGCGTTGCTATCTTCTTGTTATGTTTTATGCTAATAGTTTTGTTTAAATGTTGGAGGACAAAAACATTTGGCTGAATAGAAGTAAGAGAGTACTAATGCTGTCAACATTAACAAGATAATGCAGGTGCTTAATCTGGAAACTTTGATGCATTCGTTTTTTAAAACAGATGCATTTTACCAAATTTCACCACAACTTGCTCCCATAATTCATGGTTTTTTACATTATTAATCAATCAATCAATTTTTTATTTATATAGCACTTTTTACAACAAGGAGTTGTCACAAAGCGGCTTTATATAAATCTGGGTCCAAGCCTCAAATGAGCAGCCAGTGGGCAAACAGTGACAATGAAAAACTCCCTCATATTGCCTGTATTAACAGATAAGGTAGATTACACTTTAAACTTTATTTGTACTTTAATCTCACAACTAGCTCTGACTTTCTTACTCATTTCATTTATTCTGTCTAGATTTCACTTGGACAGTCCAGTTGTCATTTTATTGAGGACCCCCCCACACTTGAGTGATCGAACTTGTGATTAATCATAAATAATCATGGAATATTGTTGGGATTAATAAAAATTTGTAACAGACTGATACCACTAGAAAATACATTTGACTAATAGATCTATTTGAATCAGATGAAAGTTGGATAAGTCTTGATGTTTTGTTTTGTGAAAAATGTGACCTATAGAGAAGATTAAATTTTTGATTAAAACTTTACAGACACATTTCAATGCATTCCTATGAGCATGTTTTGGCCTCATTTGTTATATGCTTACTGTAAGAATTGTAATAGCTTATTGAAAAAAGTATACAAGCACACAATTTCAGATCAGGAAAGACGTGTCAGAGTTGGAACAGTGTCTCAAAAACTCATAAACAACTGAAATAACAATGAAAAAGTGTGAATGAAACAACAGATCTATTGCCCATTGCAATCACACAAATAAATAAGCTATGGTCAACATGCAGCAGAACAACCTCTTTTCCGAGCAGAATAAAATTTTATTGGATCTCATCACAAGACAAAAAGGCAAAAATGTGAACATATGCCTGAGAGGGGAAAACTGTTGTCATATCTGCCGTTGTCGTCATGACACCAGTAATACCAGCTTAAAGTGGAAGCGGATATCTTTTTCATGCTCTTGTGTTTCCAGGTTACAGTGCTTCAAAACGGTTCAAAAATAAAAAACAGAGGCGGAAACATGGCTCCAGGGACTTGAGTCATGCAACTAAAATTAGCACACTTTGAGAAGTTAATCTAATTTTTTCTATACTGAAGCCGGTAATGATCTTCAGTAAAGCAGCTGTCAGGTAAATGTGTGGATCGTAAAGATGGTTCGGGATGGGGGAACGAGTCTTGAGGCCTAAGTGCTCTTAGCACAGCGGATGAGTTCACCTTGTTCACAGCGGTCCATCAAACACAAACATGCAATAATGTTGGGCTTACTAATAAAGAGTGTGAGCTGAGACACAGGGTTTCCACTGAATATTTATTGAAATATTTACTATACATTTAATCCTAATTATTTACACTATTTGCCTGTTAAATCAGTTTTAAATTCCAATACAGAAGACTAGGGTGAAGGTTTCCCTCTTGAACAGAATTCACAATATTTATGTTATCACACAGCTGGAAAAAAGTGTAATAAAACCGAATGCATCATGTTTTAACTAACATAAGTGAAACAAATCTCAACTGAATATCGAAGCAATGGTAAACATTTGTTTCCTTCTGTTTTATGATTTGCTGAAGAGCAGAGAGAAGGGAAACATTGCACTTCTGAAACAACAAACATCACTGTCATAAATAACAAGATTAGACTTTCTATAATTTAAAACACTAACATAGTTCAGGACTGCAGTGTAAGAATGAATAGGGTAGTTGTACAGTGAACAGACATACTGTAAAGGCCTGAGGTCCTGAGAGTTTTCTTACCTGACCAGTCTGCTGAGGATCCCAGGGTCGTCATTCACTGTGGGTCCAGAGTTAGAGATCTGAGAGACATCCTGCCGCACTGCTCAAAAGACAATTTAGAAGATTTGCATTTTGGTTTCCATTATGATTACATAATTAAGTAAAAATGATGGGATACATTTTTAAACGTGAACTGGCAGTGACTGTTCAGCAGTTCATACAGTAATATAATGCTTATTCTCTGACTGGTCTCTCTCACTGCAACAAACACAGCTAATAAACACTGATAAACACTTATTTCAATGCATTTTTGCTACATAAGTTTTCACAGTTTTTTATGCTCAATAAAGTATTTTGAATTTATTTTAAGTTCTAGCTACAAATAAAAATCCTGAATGCATTTTATCAGAATGGTAATTCTCAACGATGCTTTTGGAACCTGGATGAAGCTCGGCTAATTTCTTTTCTGGCAGAGAGCACGGCACAACCTAACAAACTTTATTTATTTAACATCTTTCTACACAGGGAAACTTCACTTTGCTACAAATGAAAATAACATAAACTCTGTTTTTAGCATCTGTTGGTTTTAAACTTCACCTGAAATTTTGCAAGTGCAAGTGCAAATGTTACAACTTGACCCAAAAAGGCAGGATTTTTTGTAACCAGGTGAGGGGCTGGTTCTAACATGACAAAAATACATAAAAAAAGTAAACTATATTATTAAGTAAACAATAAATATATGCATCCAATTAATGTGAAAAGAGAGGCTAATATAAATCACAGCACGTTTTCCAATTAATTTGTTCATAAACACAATTTGAATTTATATTGGTATCATGTAGACCTCTCTTTTAATTTGAAAGCTTTTTTTCGAACACTGCGTTAAACTAACGCTGTTCTACTTTAACCTTGTTAGTTCCCACTGTGAGTTTTTTATGTTGTCCTTGTCATACAAAGCAGAGAAGAAGATAAAAAGATACATGAATTAATACTTACAATGAAAACAGTGAATTTCAAAAATATCTCAGATAGTGTTCAAACTGTGCAGAATGTGATGTTAGGGCAATATGACAAAGCTACCAGAAGCACATTCAACTTGAACCTGTTCAACCTGGACAAAACATCCATTTAACATTCTCCCCCTTTGTCACTCTGTGCCCTGCTCTCCCATACTAATCTGACTACCAGTGATAGTGATAGCTCTAGCTCTTCCATGTACAGTATATGCTGCGGAAACGACTGCAGTAAATAGGCTATATGAATTAAAGTGATATTTATGGCGAGTACGTGACTCATGCACATTTGCTGGGTTCTTGGCACCTGGAGAATGCTGGGAAGCCACCTCTGAATCAGCATGTAACTGTGAGAGAAAGAGAGTGTGAGTTTGTGATTGTGAGAGAGGGAAAGAAAGGCAGAAAGAAAACAACACACATGATGGACATACTGGCTGTTGAATCTCTGTCTATCTTTGTTTAAATAAAACAAAAATGCCTTTTATTTTTATCAGCTTCTATAATTAACATAATGGAGCTAGTTATGCCACCTGAGTGGGCTAATATGTCAGGCTGTTTGCCCTACAGGGGCAATAAAGCATGATTAAGCACTCAGACAGACAGACAAGATTTGTGTAGGAGTGACAGACAGAACACCTCATACACACACACACACACACACCTCACTGCCACAAGTCATCCCTTCTGCACAGTCGGCCAGGTAAGGGGACTCTCTTGGGGGAGAGAGAGAGAGAAATCTATTTGTTCCCTTTCAGTTGACACATTCAGTTCTTGTTCCCACTTCCAGCACATTTAACATGAAAACACCAAGACTGTTTGAGGCATGTCTGCAAGCTCATCAGCCCAAGGCCACAGTGATCACCTGAATAAGACTGTCTATTTTGGAGCTGACAGGAAAGGGGATTGTATAAACTGTATTGCTTTGGTCTTCACCAGAACAAGCCTGAGGCTACCCCCTCCACCTCTGCTTCTACAGAAGACAATCTTTTAAAGCCGACCTTCTTAAAAAGGTACCACAAACGCCACCACTTTTGGTTCCATAAGAAACCTTAATAAGCAGTTTCTTAAGGGTCACTTCTTTAAATGAGATGTTAAGAATGTGAGGAACCTTTTACAGGCACTGTGCATTCATGCTAAAACACATTTTAGAGACATCATTCAATACAGTAGGCCACAATATGCTTTTCTGAGCACATAAAACATTGATCTAGAACATGGCCCATTGAAAAGAGAGCCGGATCTTGGAATCTTGGAATTAGTGTTGTGCAGTACGTTTGTTGCGCAGTACGTTAAACTTTAGGTATATTCTTATCTTTATTTTCTTCTCCTGTTTTTAATGCTTCTGTTTTACTACTGAGTTGACTTGGACCTAAGTTTTTCACTGAACCTTACACCTGTGTAGTGTGATGTGACAATTGGTTGTGAACCAATCACAAGGTGTACATTGTAACCCATAAAGGCACATGCTGACATATGTGTCACAGACGCTTAGACCCTTGGGAAGTCCCTAAGGGACTTCTACTGAAAATCCTGGAAGTGTCACAGGACAGTGTGAGAGAGTGTGAACAGGTGACCACATTTATAAATTGCTGGTGTGTTTGGTTAGTGCTTGAGGGATAATCAGCTCATTTTACGAATGCATTTTTGTTGCAGCACATTTAACAATTCAAACACTATAATAAAAGGTGGGTTTTTAAGTTGGACTTAAAACCATCTTCTGTTGGTGATTCCTTTATAAAAGGTGAAGATTTCTGCAGAGCTACAGAAGGCCCAGCTACCTTTGAACCTCAGTTGAGGTTCAATAATATATCTTTCATAGTTTCATAGCAAAAGTATAGAATCTGAACTCATCAGTAGATGTTTTAAACATCTAAATGTATATGCTTAGATGTTGTAGAACATCTAAGAAGGAGCCTAAAGGGTTGATAGTGAATGGGACGAAACAGGTAGAAATGTGAGCTACCATCATTTGTCAGAATGTGCTTCACTTGTTTTACAGATTCACTCATTTTGGATGGGATGTGTTTTTCATGATATCAAAATAATTCTGCTCAGCCTTCTGGCTGAGTGATGCTTTGATTGAGATGGCGCCCTGTGTTCAGCCTCCTCCGCTGCAATATTTCGTAACTACAGCCTCACATCTGAAACTGCAGCCAGACGCTTAATGTGACTAGTGACAAAATGAATGCTCATACAAACATCACCTCCAGCTCTATCTGCCTACCGTCTGCCCACACTTTAGTCTGTTTTCTTAACATCAAGTGATTAAGATTAGAGTTATGGTTTGCTTGGATGTATTTTTGGGATTGTGGGTGTCTTATCAAGAAGGAAAGAATATTAAAGGGGTAGCAGCAATTTTTTTTTTTAAGATATTACTACATCCATGTTGCAACAACCCAACAACCCAAGTTAACATCTGCCATGGTATGATTGTGCATCAGTGTCCACAGTATGAGTCTTTGATCATTTTTCTATCATGAAAAAAACATCTCATCCCAAATAAGCTAAGTAAAGCATGCTGTGGCAAATGTTGATTGTTTTGGTTAGAGAGGCAGGTTTGGGACCCAAAAGTTCTTGGTTCGGTCCCCCTGCTTTCTCCTCCCTTAACATACATAGTTGAGTTACCCTTTAGCAAAGCCCCCAAACCCCCAACTCACTACCCTTCATTATATAGCTGTGCAATGACGGTTAAGTGTGTTTCTAATCTAATTTCTATGTTTGCAGGCACCGTAGTTCAGATGAGGACTTTGGTCTTCAGAGGGGTGGAGGGGGGAACTCAGAAGACTATTGAGCTATTGAGTTTGGGTGACTTCTGCTTAAGAAGTGGAGCCAGGAATTATGGAGGACACTGTTGAAAGGGAGGAGATGGGGTGGTGGATGGTTGTGAAGACTGCTGCAGACAGGTGAACATGTGATTATGTGAACATTAGATTATGAGGAGAGGCTTTAATTTAGTTATTTCATAACTCTGCTTTCATAAATGTCTGCATTCATTAAGTGTTTGTAATGATATTCTTGATGCAGTCTATTCAAAGTAACGTGCATTAGCTTGTACAGAGCAACTCTTTGCTAAAATATTTTGATAAACACGGTCAATTATTTACATAATTATTATATAAAAAAATATTTAGGGTATGTAATAGCCACCATTGGAAATGGTTAATCTTGCACTGCTGCTGGATTGAGCAGCAGACAGCTCTGCATAGAGAACCTGTCTTTAGCGATCATATAGATTTATTAGTGGATAGTGAGGACTGGCTATTTGACTTTAGACTACTAAGATCTAGCATTTTTTATTGCAAGAAAGATTTTAGAGCCAGCTTTGGGTAGGGAGTCCAACAAATTCCATGCTATTCCCATTCCTAAACAGATGCTGTCCGTGCTTGGCTCCACGGATAATGGAATGTTAGTTTTAAATCTAATGCCTCTATATGCTGATATCAAGTTCCTCTGCAGTGATTAACAATAATACAGAATGAAAACTGAACACAGTTCAATAAAATGTTGATTTCTGCATGATTTCCCAGTCCAGGGTTTCCTTATATGGTGGACATTTGTTGCTGTGGATTAAGATAACTGTATCGTAATTGTAAAGGAATGTGCGTACACAGCACATTTGTGAATCATTGACATTCATACACACATTCAATGAATAAATTTGGTGTTTGTGCAATGTTGAATTTGGTGGAAAGCTTTTGAGAAGGTTAAAAGTGTTAGTTAATTTGATCACGGTATGCTCATATCTTTACAAAAAAATGTATAAATGAGGTCCAGTGTGTGTAATTCGTGTAGTTCACATGTGCCAAGTTATTTTGATATTGTACCACCCAAATATATCTGTACTGCATTAAAGAAACAGTGGTAGCTGAGTGGGTTCTGGATTCAATACTTTGGTCCTCTAAGCTATCACTGTTGGGCCACTGAGCAAGGTCCTAACCCTCTGGTGTTGCCACAGCATGGCTGACCTGGTACAGTGAACCCAGCTTCTAAGCTGGCATATGCAAGTAGAAGAATTCCATTGTACTGTATGAGTATTAATGACAAAAAGACAGCTTAAAGATAGCTAATTAGCTGTCAGTTCATCTCCCATAACAGAAACGTCTAATTTACCAGCTGTACATTAATAAATGCTCACATTTATCATTAACATACACCTTAATTTTTGTTCAGGGTTTGACCCTATAAAATGTCACATTCCATGTGTGACCAGTGACAGATAAACAGCACCTGAAAGTGCCAAGGTCATGGAAGAAATTGTCAGAAGAATGGGTTTAAAAAGCTGAAAGGAGAAAGAAAATGTGTAAAGGTGAAAGAAGATTGGGGTGACATGCCCGTGGTTAACACCTACTGGAGATGCTCAGGACTGGGAGCATACGCCATGTTGTGATAGTTGTATAGGCTCTGAGTGCCCTCTTGTGCTTTCTCTGTTCTCCTGCGTTTGGGTTCCCAGGCTGGGCTTGGAGGATAATATGGACTGTCCATTCTACACTCTGGATCCTGCACAGTAAAATAACACGTGCAAATATAATCTCAGAAAGAAATTTAATTTTAATTTGAAAGCATAAAAATTCAATAATATAATAGTATAAATTACATTTACAAAAAAAGGTTTGTAAACAGTGATCTCAGAGATTTCAGCAATTCTAAAAGATTCTTTTAGATAGACAAGCTATTTTATTGTACACTGGAACTGCACAATGTATAGTTTGTTATGAAAATATTGAAAAGTGCTTTACATATTTATGGAGAATTTACAATAGGAAATGGAACAAATATCTGGGTTACAAATACTTTAAATGCAATTTTTATTGCTTTAAATGTGGAACATATTTTCATTGGGTTGTGATTTTTATGGATTGCAGCACCCTTCAAATCAAATCAAATCAAGTATATTTTCACATCACAATACACAGGTATAAGTCCCTCACAGTGAAAAAAATCTTATATAAAAAGTAAAGATAAATGAATTACCATATATTTAATATAAATACAATATATATTAACTAATACTGCACAGATTATACATCCATTTTTGCACTATAGAATTACTGCGTATATACAAACTATTAAAAGAATATTTGCATTCTATTTACATGAGCACTGGGTATAGGCAATTATTTGCTGTTCATGTAGTGGGTAAAGTGCAGGTGCAGAAAGAGTTTATGTGGTGTGAAGGTGTGATTATGTGATGAGGCCAGTGAAACCACTTGTGCTCCACAGTTTGTGCTAATCTATAGTGTTTTTAACTAATTTGTGGAAGACTTACACTAACCCTAGGTATTCCACATTAGGGCAATTCAATCTAGTTTGCTATTGAAATACTTGATTTCATTCAGTCAGTAATTAGCTTATCTACTTCGTCCTGAATCAGTGTGGATCAAGAGCCTATCTGGAATCATCGGGTGCAAGGCAGGAGTGGAATAGACAGTCCATCACAGGTTTACACACACGTGTACACTCATGCATAAGGGTAATTTAGCAAGGTCTACCATGTGCATTTTTGGGGAACTTTGAACTTTTAAATACTAATATTGAAGAAGGCTGCAAATAAGTCTTACCATATACCATATTTTCTGTGAACACCCTAACCCCCCTAACCCCCCTAACAACCCTAAATCATAGATGAATATTTCTGTGGGTTTTATGAATTTCTGCAGTCTTGCAAAGGTAAAATATTTTTGGTTAAAATAATTAAGGACAATTTAAAACATCAGATTCAGATTAGATCAGTGTGTTGAACATGTAGAAATGTGATCACAATATTAATGTTCCCATGTTGTGGAGCACTTTTTAAATTCCTTATATTCATGAATAACACACAGACATAAAAATAACACAGAGAATACAAAGCTCTATCTGTCTCAACCCAGTTCTTAGACAAACAGTGGTTTTCTCAGAGGTTCTTTGTTTACTTTGTATCATACGGTGAAGTAAACTCTTTAAATTGCACAGTCAAAAAACGGAACATCGTAACTCTGACAGCTCCTCTGAACTATACCGAGATGCTGTAGATGATGCAACTGCCGATGTACATGTTTGTTTACAAATATGTCCCTTTGGTGTCAAGAACACAAGTTGCTTTAAATTTCTTCTGTCTCAGGCATAAGACATTGCTTTGTGATGAGAGGTACTTACTGGAGGAACCAATTCGCTTGCATGATCTGCTGCAAGACAAGAAAAGGTAAAAGATCTAAATAACACCCATTACTTCACTGTTTAATCATATGAGTGTGTGAACTACCAATGTTTGCTTACCTCTGTGCTGAAAGACTGGTTCGTTAGTTTCCACATAAAGGGTAATAAGGAAAGGGTATGCAGAGAGCTTGACATCTCCCTTCTTGAACCTCAACTCTGACACTCGCTCCCACCTGCTTTTATCTGTGAGCAAGTTATTGTAGAGACATATAACTGACAATAATAAACTGCCAGCTTGCGTAGCACAGAGTGAAATTTAAATGTAAAGGACAGGTAAAGAATCTAACTTTAGAGCGCATACATGGAAAGATGGTGAAATGCTGGGTGGTGAATGGGTGGAGACTGTCCAGATTCTTGAGCACAACTCGTACAGCATCCTGTAAACAATGGAGATTTTCACTTACTGTTATTGCAGTTCAAAACAGCTGTTCTTAGTCTCTTTCTGTATGTGTAATCACTCTGTATTACCTCCAGCTCCTCACTGACAAACTCACTATCCAGTATCTCGTCCTCATAACTATGAAAACACAGAACTGGGTGAGCTGAAACTGGACTAACCCTTTCATGCATGAATTATGACAACATAAATCAGAATGAATCAGATTTGTAATTGTTTATTCATGCGTCCACTCAGGTGTTCACCTACACTAAATAAATAAGTGAAAATCTACAAAAACACTTCAGAAGAATATAATAAATAAATAGCTCTCCACTGTAGTGACCTCCATGTGTGAAAGTCATAAACTAGAAGTCAACTGATTGGACTGATTGGACTATCATATTACACTATTAACTAGTAAACTACAAATGTCAGTTTTAATGCCTTGTCTAAATGAAAATTCGGTAGAATTCATATCATAGCTGCTAGTAAATGTATAAATTAAAGGGTTGGTTACAAACACATGAAAAATCGTTTTCAATAATTTCAGTTTTCAGTGAAATACAGTGTGTAAGTTCACCCTCAACCCCCTCATTCTCTGCCTTTCCAAATACCAACAACTCCCTCTTCCTCAACTTTTCCAACATCCTCAACCCCCTCATTTTCGACTTTTCCAACATCCTCAACCCCCTCATTTTCGACTCTTCCAACATCCTCAACCCCCTCTTTCTCAGCCTTTCCAAATACCCTCAACCCTCTCATTCTTGACTTTTCCAACACCCTCAACCCCCTCTTTCTCAGCCTTTCCAAATACCCTCAACCCCCTTGTTCTTGACTTTTCCAACATCCTCCACCCTCTCATTCTTGACTTTGGCTGACACCGTCAACCCCCTCGTTCTTTATTTTGGCCGACACCCTCACCTAATGGCAACATTTTAAGAAATTCAATAGTCAAGAAGAGATTTATGTTCTACTTTTCATGGAATTTTCTGTTTACACTAATAAAAAAAATCTCATTAATTGTAATCGAGGCAGAATATTCAGTTATTCGTGATATTGATTGGAGGTTATATTGCCCAGCTCTATGCTCCAGGGAAGTGAAGGTGTTCCTAATTAAGTGCTGATGCAGTGGACTGTAGTGCTTTGTGTTACTATTTCCACCTTTAGCTGCAGTTCTCGACTGTGTGGTTCTGAGATGTGGTACTGAGTCTTACCTGATTTTGCTCCCCTGCCTTATCTTAAACTTGTAAATCTGCTGGTCAACCTGGAAGAACCTGGTCTCAGGCAGGGGGAATGAGAAGGCCTGAACTGGCATGTTTCACTTCAGAGCTGAGAAAACAATGAAGATAAAAGACTGAAAAGACTACAAACTTCAAACAAGGGTGTTGATTGGTTAGTTTTAGGGTGGCTCACAATGTGCTTTACATTAGCATTAACTACATACTAAATCTGTCACAAATATATGTTTACATTAGTGAATGTAACAGCAGCCCAAGTGTTCGGAAAGCAATTCTGTTCTGTTTAAAATGAACATGATTGACCAAAACAGGAGTAATTTAATAATCCTAATATGCGGGCCTCAATATCTCCGATCTGTAACGCATACTCTCAGAGTGCGAGACCACCCACGTGACTTACAGATCAAACAAAATGGACGCCAGCCGTTTCATCCAGCGTCGCGCTCAACTACTGGAAGGCCCGCCTCCCGCCATTCAGCCAATCAGCGGCGGAGCTGCTCCTGTCTCTACGGTGACGAGCAACGGAGCTGCGCCCATTCCTCTCGTCACGTGACCAAGGTAAACCAGCGCGTGACAAGAACGAGAGAAACTACAATGTATTTATCCAATTGTTAGTTCAAACATCACTCATACAGTCATACTACACGTTCACACTCATTAGGAAACTCACAAGCTACTCGTTTGAGAACAGGAGTTTTGAGGCTCGTCACTCTTATAGTGAACTATAGATCTGATCTATCTGCTCAACCCGAATGTGCCAGGAGGGGGCGTTGCTACTCGGGCACTGGGGGTGAATGGAAACACGGCGTAAACACGAGTAGAGACGGCAGGTCGGACCATCAAAACTGTACAAAACCCTGCTGTTTGTGGTTGGTTTTATTATTTATCTATATGGCAGGACAGAGGTGTTTATATAGAGAATAGCAGTCAGAGGTAGCAGCACTCCTGCCTCTGAACCATTAAACGGGATTTAGTTTGGACAGGGTACCTTCTGTCAGCTTGGTGTAGAAATGATTATTGTTGCTAGAATCCTTACACGTGCTGACGTTGCTGTTTGTTGTTCTGGCTGAAGTTACTAAATACATAGACTAAACCTCTCCTCTGCTTGGACAACTATATAGGTTGTTATGTGCTACATGTTTGGTTTCAACACCGAGCTTCTTGTCAGTATCTACAGTGCTGCAAAAACACACCTCTTTATTTTAGTAAAAGTGTCTGTAAAGTCTACATTTCCCTGTTATTGGGGTTAACGTACCTTCAGTTAGCAAATGCTGTGGGTTCTGTCATATTTCTTTTGGTCTGGGGCGGAGGTTCTGAAGGAGCGCTGAAGGGTGGGGTGTCATTTTCTAAAATCATGCACATTTTTAGACACTGCTAGTGAAAGTGTAATACAACACATCATCTGTCATTCATTTTATCAGTACTAAAACCATTAATATTTTTCACATTGATTTTGTGACAAAAATGAGTTAATCTGTTGATTCCAGCAACTCTTCTGCAATGCAGCAATTAATTGTATTTCTCTCAATGGCAAACTTTGTCTAATTTGTCTGTAAACCTTACTTTTTGTAAGGTTTGTGTCATTATTCTTTGTTTAGGCACCACAGTTCCCAATGAGTGACCAACCCTCTGCTCTGCTCAACACTGGGGCTCATATGCCTCTGTTAGGCTTGGGCACTTACCGTATGCACGGTCCTGAGGATACATACAAGGTTATAGATGCTGCCTTAACAGCAGGCTACAGAGCCTTTGACTCAGCCGCAGTCTATCGCAATGAAGCTGAGATTGGCCATGCCCTTCGCACCCTGTTGCCCAAACATGGGCTTTCCAGAGCAGATGTGTTCATAACCAGCAAACTGAGTCCCAAGGACCAGGGTGCTAAAGCCAGAGATGGCTGTCTGAGAAGCCTGGAGCAGCTGGGGCTGGACTACATTGACCTGTTTCTTATTCACTGGCCTGGAACACAGGGTTGGGACGTGGGGGATGAGCGAAACCCTAAGAACCGTTCTCAGAGCTGGGCGACTTTGGAAGATTTCCACATGAAGGGAAAGTTCAAGGCCATTGGGGTGTCGAACTACACTGTGAAGCACATGCAGGAGCTACTGAAGAGCTGCAAAGTTGTTCCAGCTGTTCTTCAGGTGGAATTCCATCCCCGGTTGGCTCAGAAAGAGCTTAGGGTATTATGTGAGGAGAGTGGAGTTTGTTTCCAGGCATATTCCTCACTGGGGACAGGGATTCTCCTCACAGACTCTGTGGTTCAAGAGGTGGCAGAAAGGTGTGGGAGGACTCCAGCTCAGGTGCTGCTTAGATGGGCTTTGCAGCAGCATGTGCCTGTGCTGCCAAAATCGGCACAGCCCAACCGAGTCCAGGAGAATGGATGTCTGTTTGACTTTGAGCTAAGTGACAGTGACATGGCAAGGCTTTCTGCTTTGGATTGTGGGGAAAAGTTTTGCTGGGACCCCTCACCAGTGGTTTAGATCAATATCTGTCTGTTCTTCAGTGCCAAAAATTAAACACAAGATAATACATATGAGACTTCCAGATGCTGTTTTCAGACACTGTTGGTGAATTCATTAAATAGTTTCAGAATTCTGCCCTGTTGGTGAAAATTAAAGATATCTGATTAAGATTAGGACTGAAAAGGCAAACCATTTGACAAAAGCAGTTATGTCTTTCACTTCTATTAAGCTACAGGAAGCTAGACTATAGGAATTTTCAATAGTGAGTTACCACTTGCTTATTTCTAGGAAACTGGACCATAGTATATGAAAACACCTGAGTTATCATGTTTGGTGATAATGGCAACCTTTGTTCTCACTGTACTAATCAGCATCTCAGTCATAAATTGGGGAGAAGCAAATCACATGACTCATTTCTGTTTATATTCTTTAATTTCAGTACATTTTGTGCTCAAAACACTTATAATAAAAAGTGTAAGTCTTTATTTTAGATTGTACTGGTAATGAAAATAAAATATTAAAAGTAGTCAAAATCTTTTTACATTTACATTTTCAAGTATAACCAGTGATGAGTCTCTCTCTTAACTATCATTTTCAATGTTTGTGGTTTTCACTGGACCTTAGGTCGCACAGATCCATTAATGACAGCAAGATAGTGGAAGAAATAAAAAACAAAAACAAGCCCCCCTTTACCAACCCAGCACACACCCTAGGAATAAGGCAAAGATACGAATCAAATTTTTCACTAAATGAAAGACCTTAAGAGGTCTTTAATTAAAAAACGTTATGTACAAAAAGTGAATTTGAAATGATTGATTTGTTAAAAAGAATTTTAGGTACAAAAACCCATACAGTTAAAATATATTGTGTCTCTTTAATTAGTTCATATGTGAAACATCTCAGTGCTGCCATGAAAATGGTACACAACATTGATTAATTTTAACTAACTGATGATTCTTAGGTAAAAAAAAAAGGAGATCCTGAAAGAATCACCTGTATTATCTCCAACACGGCAGAGGTCAGTCAGAGGAAGACCACTTTTGAAAGAATTGATTGGTCAGGGCATATCTAAGGCACAGGTTTTAAACTATTCAGTTTTTAACCCCTGTCCACTGTCTCCTAGTTCCTCCTGTTTTTATTCCAGTATATACACTACTACATAAACAGTGGTGTCTTTCTGTTCTATTGTCCATTGATTGTTCACTCTGCTGGACGGGTGTCTGAGGCTGTTAGGCTGCTGCTGGCCTCAGAGTCTGATTCTTTGTGGCTCCAAAGGAAGGTGAACCAGCTTGGGGAGGTATGCATCTGATGTGCCGCACCTGCACTCCTCACCCTCTTCATCTGCCAAAGAATGAGTTTAAAAGTCAAGATGAGTCATGTATAGCTTTCAATTCAGTATTAACTTTGACTAAATTATTGTCTTAAGGACAAATGGACGAACAGACTATGCATATTAAACCTGCCCCAACAAAACCTTGTCTAAGAAATTAGTTATTTCTCCATTTTTACAAAACCTGTCAGTTGTTCTATAAATTGTGAGCCAAACATTCTTTACACTGAATGTTACTGTATGTTAATAGTGTCCAGTTCTGGTCCTTGAGGGCTGACTGATTATTTTCCTGTTTAAAGACACCTACACTTACTACTCTTGGCTGAGGCTATATTCATTGTTAAAAAAGGATAATTAGAAGACACATAAAAACATACTCTACATTGTCCTCAAAATCCACATGTATAATTGAGATCTCGCAATTGTATTTTGGTGTGACACAAACACCCATACATACTAGATAAGATCAGGTATATTTAAGTAGGGAAAATCATTGTTCTGGACAAACTACTGAGCATTTCTCACCCCTTTGTCCAGCAAGGTGTCGAACTCATCACTCATCTTCCTCAGCTGTCGGCCATATTTCTTGGCAGCCAACAGAGCAGCAGGAGCTGAAAGGCAGCGGCGGCGGAATGAATCTCTATCTCCAGATGTATCTTCTTGTCTCCCAGCTCCCGTCTCTTGAAGTTCCTCTTCATTCATAGAATGATTCCTCTGCCTTGTCTCTGCAATAACCAATAACATAATATAAAAAAGTGTGTACATACAGTCTTTAGCATTTACCTGTCTACACAGGTGACTAATCACTTTCAAAAATAGGTCATTTGTTTGTCATTAGGGAGTGTAGTGTGTGCTGCCTAGATACGGAGTAGCTGACAACAAGCTGATGCTCCTGTACACTTTGCAAAGGTCCTAGCCTAGACACTGACTCACCTCTGAGTTTCGCCGGAACAAGAACGCGCTGCCCAGACTGCAGTGGTTCAGCTGACCTGCTGGCATCTGACTGGTGTCCATCATCTAGTTCTTCAGCTGTATCTGACTCATCAGATATTGTGAACATTTGCGCCATTGGGAACTCTACAACACCAAAGCAGTTGGAAGCCAGAATTTCAACATTAGTAATCCTGACTGAAACCTTAAAGATGCTCTTTATCTCATAGTAGCATTTTAATCTTTTCATGCTTGTTTGCTTTCATGTATTCAACAAGTCAAGTCATGTCAGTTTATTACTGTCATTTGCACGTCAGGACAGTCGTGCAATGATATTCTTGAGATGAGGCTCAGTTAATTAGTCAGCAGCAGCACAGAAATAAATATACAGACATATACAGAAACATTACAAAACCAAGGGGATCCAATTTGTAGAACCATATATTTATAATTCTATATAGTATACTATACTATTTACACACGTCGTCTTCTTTCGGTTGCTCCCTTTAGGGGTCACTACAGCAGATCATCTGCTTCCAATCCGCTATGGCAGTCATATTTATGATCTGAGGTTAAAGCTATATAACCTGTTTAAAAACACTGATTTCTGAATAAGAAATCCATAAGCAGGTGTCCCAGTACTTTTGTACAGTGTATTTTAATACATTTGCATGCCAAGTGGCTTGATGAACTGACTAGCTGACATACAGTCAAATATGAGATGTGAAACAGATCAGGGCTTAACCATCTCCACCTCACAGCCCACCTGTTTATAACTTGAAAACATAACTGTCCTCAAGAAAACACAACTCAGCTTTTTCTGGGAAACAGCTTTTGCCTCATCAACACATCATATCTGATGTAGTCTGGCTTGTACTTACAGATGATATTCTGTTTGTTTGTTTGTTTGTTTTTATCACTGTCACCAACTTTCTTTATTTAAGAAACATTCTATATCTCTAGCTAACTGTCGGCAATAGACACCCATGGCTGCGATGATGCTTCTCTTTTTACAGTCTGAACACAATCAATCTCTTTTACTTCCACATTTTTTCCTTACATAGATTTATGAATTAAGGTGGCATTAGCGGCCAACTCTGGACTACTGACCCCCCCCCAGAAGATGGGCCTGCAGACCACTAGAGAGTCCCTCATGGCCCACAGGTCGAGGAGCCCTGAAATAGATCACCTCCCCTTCTCTGAAAAAGCCACACCATGACAATGTGTGCACTCCTGTTTATTTGTGTATTCTGAATAGTGTGTATCTAACACAAGGCTCGGGAACTTGCTTTCACTGGCTTTTCACGGATGTGACTGGAGTGAAAGGATGTAGAATCACTCCTAACTGATGTGGTGTGGAAGGAGAATGTGGGTTGTTTTACCCAAAAAAGAAGAAAGCGTTTGTAAACAAACATACAGATTATATACAGCTTTAAAGTCACTGTCAGAGCTCAGGCTTCACTCCAGCTGTTCTAGAAGTGTTGTTTTTTTGTTAATGCAGAATATTTCACAGCACAGCCTTTGGTTATGCTTCAGGACCGAGCAGAACACCTTGGCGTTGCTTGTTGTTATTGTTATCGGACCTTCGCAGCTTCCGTAGAAAAACCTACAACGGGCTCGCGTAGCTGCGTTAACCTCAGGTTTATCGGAGTTTGGAAGGAAATACACTATGTTTAATAAACAGAAACTCACAGACTCGTTTGTTAACTAGAGAACTACGTGGATATCTCGTTAGGTTTGGCTGTTTTGCTTCGCGAACGACTTTTAGCTGCAGTTGCTTTAAGAAAGAGTGGATTTCACACGGAGTGCAGTCTGGCGAGACGTGTCTTTAGAGAAAATCGAGGTCTGTTAAGTCGAAATCACAAATTCTACCATAGAAGTGGGAAATCCAGGTCCAGGAAAGAAAAAAAAGCCACCCCGGGATTTTGTTCCGGCCGTCAGTGCGGCACCACTGCGGCTCCGCCAAACACACAGCCGGAACCAAAACCTGGGCTGGACTTCGCTTTTTCTGGGCCGGGATTTCCCACGTCTCCGTATCTTACCTCGGCGGAGTTTCCCGCCGGGCCCGCACCCAGTCCAGCTGCTAGTAGAGGGTTTGACGGCTGAATCACAAACTCTCAGACGGCCTTCAAGTTAAAGATTGTGAGACGAAGCTTCAGGGGGCGCTGAAGCCGTCCAGCCCAGTGGTTTGCGGAAAGGTTCATTTCCCGAGCCTTCAAGCGCACATTACTGCCCCTAGTGGCCAAAGGAATATAAGTCTGTACAAGTTCCACAGCTCAGTGTTTCATTTAGGTCAGTAAATGCTGAAGATAATGAACTATGATCATGTGTACATCATTAAGTGATCATTATATTTTATGGCTCATTCTATATTATATACTAAACGTATTTGTGTACACCCCTGATTTATTTTATATCAGTTGATCTGGGGTGGACTTATTGCAAATTGCAATTATGGGGGTCCTCAGAGGAGGGGCTGGACACACTGTCTAATGAAATAAAGTAGTTGTATTATTAATAATGCTAAAAAAGTGGTTAAAGATTGAAATGGAGGAAAAAATCCATGATTTACATGGGAAATTAGAAAGTGTGCTTCACATAGTGTCAACAAGTTTGATTTTATTGTGAAATTAGGGCATGGGTTGTGGAGATATATCATTTTTGTGACATTTAGTGAGCTGCAGACAAAGCGGTAGAAGGCATTAGTGTGACTTATTTTAAGGAACACTTATTATTTTCAAAGTAATGAAAAAGAATTCCGGTGTTGGGAACCATTGATATATTATATTATATTATATTATATTATATTATATTATATTATATTATTGACTATTATTATAGAATATATTTACAAATCAAGCAGAAATAACTTAATCACAGAAACATTCAAACAATAAAGGGTCTGCTGTACAAACTAAAGGGTGGTTTAAATTATTTGGAATATAGAAGAAATTTTGTCACTGCTTTATAGAATAAAATGAAAATGTGTACAGGTCTGTGATTTTGCAGTGTAATCTTGTGAAGTATGGGTTAGGATACACCATAGTTGTCATTATGTTCTGTAGCTATAGTAAATAATGTAAATAATAAATAAATAAAATGTTTCTGGAGGCACAGGAAACACGAGTCTGTGATTTTGTTTCTAACTCTGTAAAAAAACCTTCAGCTGCTTGGTTGAGTGTATACAGTGGCAAGAAGCAGCATTGCATCATGGTCTAAACCATTTCTACCAATAAATAGTGATAGTAATTATACTTTTTTAACCCACTGTGTTGTGCACACATGGAAATTAGACCTCCACATTTTACCCATCCACACACAGTAATACACACATACACACTAGTGAATTCACACAGCAGGTGGCCGTGAGCGGAGTGAGCAGAGCGTTGGGCAGCCCTATCCTCAGCGCCTGGGGAGCACCTGGTGATTTCAGTGCCTTGCTCAAGGGCACTTCAGTCATGTCCTTCCAGTTCAGTGATTCAAACCAGTGAAATGCCCCACTAAACGTGTTTGTATGCTCTAACTTACAATGTTTTATATGGAATTTGGGATAAATATTTTCAATGCTTTATAGAATTAACTGACAATGTTGATTTTACTCAAATATATACCTGGACATAGTAGAACCAGATAAACTCATAATGGTGAAGTCTATATGCATTAAAAAAGAGAATATTGTTTAAAAGCTAATTTGTGATCAGAATTTCATTCAAAAAGGTAAACTGTCATATTTTATATTCATTACACATAAAGGGAAATTCAAGACTTTCTTTATTTTACTGTTGATCAGTATGATTGATATTCAAAAATATTGGAAAAAAATCATTCAAATTTGAATAGATCACTAATCACCATATTACCTTAAAAAATGACCCCCCTGGCATTTTTGGTGTTTTGCTAGCTCACAACCTAGAATTAAAATGGATTATTTGACGGTTTGCATAATTTCATTTACAGATCATGCCTACAACTTTGAACATTTGATTATTTTTTTTTATTGTGGAGCAAACAACAAATAGGATAAAAAAATAAATGAAAACTTCAATGTGCATAACTTTTCACCCCCCTAAAGTCAATATTTTGTAGAGCCTCCTTTTGTGGCAATTACAGCTGCAAATTGCTTTGGATGAGTCTCTATGAGCTTACCACATCTTGTCACTGTGATTGCTGTCCATTCTTCAAGGCAAAACAACTCTAGCTCCTTCAAGTTAGATGGTTTCCACTGGTGAACAACAATCTTCAAGTCTGACCACAGATTCTCCATTGGATTAAGGTCTGGGCTTTGACTAGACCATTCCAATAGATTTACATGATTCCCCTTAGTCCACTCAAATGTTGCTTTAGCAGTATGACTTGGGTCATTGTCCTCTTTGAAGGTCAATCACTCAAGAGGACAAATTACTGACAGACAAACAGGTTTTGCTCAGGAATATCCCTGTATTTAGCCCCATCATTTTTCCCTTCAGCACAGACCAGTTTCCTAGTCCCTGCTGCTGAAAAACATCCCCACAGCATAATGCTGCCACATTTAAGACATTTGGCAGATGCTCTTATCCAGAGTGAACACAAAAGTGCTTTGCTGTTCACTCAGTAAAGCTAGTTAGTAGAAGCTTCCCCAGAAGATTCCCCAAACTATATATGCTGCGTATATATATTCCACTAACTGGTTTGAAATGGACTAAAAAATATTGATTTATTTTAAGCCTCATGAGAAAAACTTCCAGTGTTCAGAACCATTGACTTAGAATATATACAAATCAAGCACAAAGAACTTAATCACAGAGACATTCAGATAATAAGGGCACTTGGTACAAACACCAAGTAACAAACGTCTGTCTTTTCTTCTTTGAAGTTTACAAGGCATTTTCAATGCAAGAGATTAGGAAGGGTAAAATATGTTCATTTTATACCACCTCAAATTCTGTCCATCCTATACAGGGAAAGTATTTGAATTAAACATAAGAAAAGAATACATATTGGACGTGTTCAAGCACTAGATGTCAGTAAAGCTCACTGAGACAGGCTGGGTACAACAGCTCTTTCTCACTGAGATTTACTTCAGTAAGTTGTTCAAAAGCAGGGTTTCTCAACCTGTGGGCTGGGACCACCAGTGGGCCATGAAGCACTCAATAGTGGTCCTTAGAGGAGCCAGTAGTCCATAGTGGGGCAGAAATATCACTTTAAAATATAAAGGTCTATATGATAAAAGTCATGTCAGTTGTGTTCAAACAATAAACATTATAAAATAATGAATTGAAATGCACAAATGATAACATATTGCAGAAGTAATGTTTGGGACAGAATTAAAGAATGAAAGAAGTGCACATTTTGCAACTGGACGTGTCGTCTGATGTTAGCAGTGCATTTTTACTGCTTGTTTTTGTGAGGTACATTTAGGACAGATGTTTTCAAGATATGCTTAAGCTATTGTTTGGGCCATACTTCTGATCATTTCAGTGATAAAAAAAACACTTGCAGCCTTGTGACTGGAAGGTTTCCAGTTTGATTCCCTGAACTGGCAGGACTGAAGTGCCTGAATAAATAGAATAAAATAAAATAAAAAAATCATGATTTCTGCACACTTCTAATAATCTATTAATAATCAAATAATGTGCAAACATGAGCTGGAAGACATTTCACATTTAGCATGATTTTTTAGAAACTAACCAAGAGTTTTGTACTAACGAAATTTTGTCATAAAATATACCAAATTATTTTTTTTACAGTCGTAATGAAATAAATAGGTATAGCTGTTTACTTTTAACTAATAGCTTTGGCTGCGTCCAAAACCACACTGTGCACTGTGTGCTCTGTATTTCACACTCCCACACAGTCAGAACGGTAATAAGTGGTTTAGGAGGGAGACCACACTACACAGTGTGACCAAACAGTGCACCACTAGTTCATTCATGTGTGTGTGTGTGCGCGCGTGTGCGCGTGTTGTGCACTTCAGACAGTTCAGGCGGTACATGTGGATCCCGGAAGCAGAAGGCGCTCTGCTCGGCTGTGTGGTTCAGGTGACGCAGGGAGCCGTTAGTGAAGATGGCGAGCGCAGAGATCGCCGCGGAGCACGAGAGGATCCTGCGGGAGATCGAGAGCACAGACACCAACTGCATCGGCCCAACACTCCGGTGAGTTGTCGCTGAGCCCACCGGACGCGCTGCGGGTCGCAGGCGGGTTGAGAGAAGCCTAAGAGCCGCTGTCTCCTCTTCCTCTTCTCGCAGTAACTCTTCCAAACAATCTTCCTCCAACTTGTCATCCAGCTGGTCTCGCTGAATGCTAGCAGTTCACCCAGAGCGAGTGTGACTCTCTGCGCCCCGCCTTTACCATTCAGATCACACAGTTTACTGACCGAGACAGAGCGTTTTCTGTTCGTTACCGTGTCGGAGCTGATTAAAGCGGTGTTTCGGGATCTGCTGTAGATGTTATTATGTTGTGGAAACTGAACCGATTCTCCGAACACTGATCCGGTGATTCATCCTCACATGCGTTTCTGATTATTACTGTCTCTACCAAACTGTGTGTGGGGACGGGACAGCAGTTTGTGAGGTCGTGTGGTGAGGGGACAGCAGTTTGTGAGGTCGTGTGGTGAGGGGACAGCAGTTTGTGAGGTCGTGTGGTGAGGGGACAGCAGTTTGTGAGGTCGTGTGGTGAGGGGACAGCAGTTTGTGAGGTCGTGTGTTGAGGGGACAGCAGTTTGAGGTCGTGTGTTGAGGGGACAGCGGTTTGTGAGGTCGTGTGTTGAGGGGACAGCGGTTTGCGAGGTCGTGTGTTGAGGGGACAGCGGTTTGCGAGGTCGTGTGGCGAGGGGACAGCGGTTTGCGAGGTCGTGTGGCGAGGGGACAGCGGTTTGCGAGGTCGTGTGGCAAGGGGACAGCGGTTTGCGAGGCCCTGTGGCCTAAAATTCTCTTTGGTAGGTTGTTCCAGTATACATTAGCATAGATTCTGTGTATATAGTTGTATAATTGTAGTATTGTATAGCATAGATTGTTTTAGTACTCATTGTTCACTAGTATAGACTCCAACTCAAAATACAATCCAGGATAAATTGTACCAGTGGCTAAACAGCACCCCACGCCTTGATCAGACGTTCATGTACATTTCTGTAGGCTGCAGGTTACTTTTTGTATTCCTTGTCCTTTAAATTGCAGTTGTGAAGGTTGGCATGGTTCAGTTTCGGTTGCCCTGCAACTGACGGTTATTGGTTGTATGTGTGCGAGTGAAAGGTACAAACAGTGGCACAATGTGATATTCATGCACTGGTGAGAAGCTAATTTTAGCGTATGGGAGAGTGCTGAGAAGGCTGCTAGCTGTATGATTGTGTGTGTGTGTCTGGTATGCACTGATAAAGGTCTCATGCTCTCACTTCTGGACTGACTGAAACGCAAATTAGATGTTAGACATGGCACAGTCCTGGCCTGAATTGTGTCCCTGTAGGATTTGCAGCACAAGTAATTGATGGAAGACAAAATGTTATTATTAGCAGAGTAAGTGTGATGGTCTATTAATTAATCCTGAGGTCGGCAATTATACTGTAAATGAATGGGTCCTGTTTTGATGCCCAGATGACCAAACCATTTAATTGTGCCATCATTTGGAGAGCTCTGTTGGATTGACCACCACAGCTGATCCTTCCCTGCTGATACCTATAATTGTCTCTCTTTCATGCTCTCTCTCCAGTCAGCCTTCCTCTTCCTCTTTTTAGGCTTTTTCATTCCTGTATGCATAAGGAGGTGTGTGTGTGTGTTGCCCTTTATGTTTGAGCTGTGGCTGATTAGAGCTGAGCTAGCCGTGACTGAGCTTGTGTCAGGTCAGGCACTAACATTTCCAGGATTCATATTGTAGGGAGGGAGGGAGGGGTGGGGGTGGTGAAGGAGGGGGGTTCAAAAAACACAATTTCTTAGTTGGAGATAAGAGATGTTCCTGTTGGAAAGCTGACGTAGTGGAAAAAATAGTTGCTGTCTCCTCTCGTCTTCGAATGCTACAGCCACAGATCTTGACTTGGTAGTAGGTTCCGAAGTTTCTGTGTTAAATCTCTTATGGGACATTAAGATGTTTGAGTTGTCTCAGTTTTGTGCAAAGTATTGTTTTCTATTGAGTCAAGGTAGATTTGTAGACATGCTGTAGTCGGACGCCAAATCACCTGTATTTGATGGAAGCACTTTATGTAAAAATGATCATGTAAAAAAAGGCCGTCGACAAGCCTGCTGGAATAAACACTAAGCTAACAAGGAATTCATTCACTGTTTCTCAACGCTGGTTCTTCCCTGCATATTTTCGAGCTTTCCGAGGTCCCACCACGCCTGATTCAACTAGTCAGATCATTAGTAAGGCCGTCAGAGTTGCAGGGGGTGTGTTAAAGCTGAAACATGCAGGGCAGGGGTTCCTCCAAGACCCGGTTTGAGAAACCCAGGTTTACGTGCACTCAGTTATCTGAGTTCAGAAGTACTCTGTTAATCCCAGAGGGAAATTGCAAATTTCTTTAGTTATCTTGATAAAGTGATCAAGTGAACACTGTTTTCTGAGATTGAATTAAGGTTTAGAAATTCAGTCTGATAAGAAAAAGCTGGGGTCATATCTGTGATTCATTTGCTTTGGTCCAAATCACTTAATGATTTTGTGACCTTTGAGTGTTTTTCCAGATGGTTTGGATTGCTTTCAGAAAAAGAAAAATGTGCCACAACAAACCATGTAAGAACATCCTCTCCACTGACTGGCCTGACTCTGCGGCTAGTCTATGACTCCATGTCACAGTTAATTTGGGAATGGACCAAGACCACCTCTTCCAAGGGGTCGCTGTGTAGTTGTCTTCGTCTGCATCCGAGTGTGATTACTGTTTTTATACCGGCACAAAGAATCACACCAAGGATAAACATGAACCAGACTACAAAGCGCAGGTGTGAACATTTCCTTAGACACCTGATCTCTTCATATTACTATGATCTGGAGAACCTCTTTAACCTCATGCATTCGCCTCTGGTACACAAATGCGTCTCCAGTTAATCAGATGCAGTTCCAATTGCTGTGTGCGATAGAAGATGCAAATCTACTCTTTACATAATAAGCCTTTACATACTGCTTCGTCTCTTGTTGTTGTCCCTTGTAAGCTATATGTGTGGCTTGGGTCATGTTTGTCACAGCATAGCTGCATGTCAGGATGTTGTGTGTTTGTTTATGCTCAGTATACAATGCCGTCGGTAATAGAGCGCTGTGCTTCACCTCATTTGATACCATATTTGTCTCATGTAGTTGACCATTGTTTCCTCATGGTACATAACGTCTTTTGCTTTGTTTTCCTCTGTCCTGTAAAAAAACACTGGCCTCCGGACTCACAGACATTAAATATACACACCCCACGCTCCCATTCCCATTTACACCCTAACAAGATTGTGCTGGAAAGTGATGAGAGCTGAGTCAAGGTACGAGTGTTTGAATTTAGGCGAATTCAGTTGCTTGTGTTGAAGGTTGCCGAGGCTGAAGGTGGGGAAAGACAGACCAGTTCATGCCCTGTTACTGGTACGATGAGTCAGCTCTCCCAGTCCGCTCTGTCTCCTCTCTGTAGACTTTCCAGTACATTCACATGAGCTCATGCTCAGGATGTTTTTCCTTCACTCCAGCTTTGTAAAGTACAGTTTGGAGTAGAACTATACAGACCTGAGAGTGGGCTTGTTGACTCGTAACAGTAGTGGCCTCATTTTTAACAGATTCTGAGTAATACCATCTACAAAAAATGTTTTTCACCATTCCACAATAACACGAGAACCAGGCACAGAACCGTTTAAGCATCCAAATAGATTTTTGAGTTGTATGAATCTGCACTGTGTGTCCAAATGTCTATGGACTCGCACTCCATAGCATAACATGACCATCCCTGTACCCCCCACTTTCAAAGAAATGAGTGCATGAGCAGCAGCACTAGGGGGCATTTGTAGCAAAATGAATGTAGATCCCCTCTTGCTCAAATGGAACAAATGCAGAGGCCACAAGTTCGAACATAACAAAAGCACCCCCGGTCGAATGGAATGAATGCGGGGCATCACCGGTCAAACAAAAGGAATTCACGTCCCCCTCAGAATCTTACCTCTTGGACGAACAAACCCCCTCGTGGTCTGAACCCCCAGTCACTGGGCAGTCAGACAATGCCTCTGAATTTAGTTACTTGTACCCATTGCTGACACCAATGTGCAAATGCACACACACAGCTTGTCTAGTCCATGTAGAGAAGTACTGCCAAGAATTTTTTTATGGTCAGACCTTTCCCTCTTCGGCTGTTTCTCTGCCATCACTACTTGTGTGTACACCCCTTTTCCCCTCCTTTTTTCGACCTGTGCATGAACAGGAACACCCCATGCTGGAAAAGTTGGGTTGAGATGCTTCTGTATAAACCCCCCCCCCTCCAATTTACATCCCCATTACATTTCCATTGTGCAAACAAACCGGAGAGCTAGCAGAGGGTGAGGAAGCATTCACCCAATTTTACAAAAAGTGTAATGAATTTAAATCATGCACATTTTCCTTCATTTTATGCAGAGCACATGTATTAAATATGCTACCACCTTTCTCATGAGCTTGTGGAGTCACATGTACGAGCATGAGGACCTCTTTGTGTTGTGCAACTGAGTGCTAACATGCTATAGCAAATATATTAGCAAAGCAGAATATGGCAGGGGTTGAGTGCATGTAGCCACTTGTGATGGCAGCATTCCTTCTGCTTAAGTCTTTCACAGAAGGCACACTGACCTGGAGCCATTTGCCTGACAATGTTGTTTGTGTGTCACCCTACATTTGGGTTGAATATGCTTGCAAATTGCAGTAACCTGCTTGGTTTGTGATCAGTGCTTTCTGATTGGAAAACATGCTTCACTAAGTAAACACCATGCATTAAGAAGATTTGAGTCAACAGGCCACGCCCCACCAGCCCAGCAGCATTTCTCTACTGACTAGAAGCTTCTGTTAGACTGTGTGTCTGCATGGAGAGGCTGTGGAGCATGTCCCAGAGGCAGGCTGATTGATTTGTGTGTGAGAGAGTTCATTGCATACTGAAGTTCTGACTCAGGGCTGTTAAACTGGGCTGTAGTGGACAAAATATTGGGACACCTGCTTGTCCACTGTTTATTCTGAAATCAGGGGTATTAAAGAGAGTTTATCCTGCTTTTGATGGTACCAGTCTCTACTGTCCATGGAAGCCTTTCTACTAGATTTGGAGCATTGCTGTGAGGATTTGATTGCATTCAGCGACAAGAGCATTTAGGATGTTAGATAATCACCATCCCACCTCATCCACAACTCATTCCAGTAGTATTGAATGGGGCACCATCACTCCAGAGAACAGAGTTCTGCAGCTCCACAGCTCAAGGCTTGAGGGCCTTATACCCCTCTAGCCCATGCCTGGCATTAGGTATGGTGCAAATAGGTTCATACCTAGGAGTCCTATTTTATTGGCAGGTCATGTTCACGTCAGTGCAACTAGTAGCTCAGAGTATTCATTAGAAAGATTGTCCACAAACATTTGTGGCCTGTTGCCCACTACTGTGGTAATGACCAACCCCTTTTGATCATGTTCATGCTAATATATTGGTATCGGGATATAATAAAGGCAAGTTGTGTGCTGAGGTGTTGTCATTTATATCTGGTTTACAAGTTTCTAAATGTTTTGTTTCAATGTTGCAGAATGCTTTTCTTCTGCTCTCTCTCTGCTCCATCATCTGCTCTCAGCTCCCCCGCTAATCTGCTCCCCTCCATCCCCATTCTCACTCTCACCTACACACTATAGAGGGGTCATAAGACTTAGTGTGTATAAAAAAGAATGAAAATCAAACTTTGATATTTTAATATAATTAAAAAGACAGAACAACGATTTCATGGGGTGCCCTTATTTTTTCATGTATTGTAACTTGCCCTTCAGCTAAAATATATCGGGGTATGGATTTTTTTTAGCCCTAAAACAAATTCTCCATACTCCCTAACTGCATGAACCACTGAGCTACTGGGACAAATAGAGCAGCAATCAAACTCATCAAAAATTTATAGCATGTGCAAATCACATCCAATCATTACTGGCACTCTGGCTGTTCATGTTATATTCTTAAACAAGAATCTGGTCAGATTCTCTCTGAAAGCTGCTTCATTCCCCCTGAGATTGGACTGCATGTAACGTAATGTGACCTGTTACCCAAAATCATTTTCACGTCCCCGCCCTGAGGAACACCACCACAAGCCTGGACGTGCAAGTGTTGAAAAAGCCTCCCTCCTCTGCTAATGTGTGTTTGTGCACATGCTACTATGTCCAGATGGTAACATCATTAGAGTTGCAGGATGAGGCTGGTCAGGTTCCTTTTGGCCTGCAAGACACTGGAAGATGGTGCCAGACGTGCTGCTGACCGCTGTACAGAATCATCACCTTCTCACATACCCTGTCTCAATCTCAAGCACACACTTGCACACATAAACATGCTGAATAGTTGACACCACGTGATTTTCCAGTTCATTGATTAAGCTGGATGCTGTTTCACTGCATCCTTTAACCTCCTTTCACCTTTTCGCCAATGGTCAGAACGTCCACAGAGCGGCTATTATTTGGGTAGTGGATCATTCTCAGTATTGCAGAGTCACTGACATGGTGGTGCTATGTCACAATTTTATTGCTGATCATTTCCCCTACTATTGAACTTACATGTAGACATTAAGTTTTTGCTTCTGGTCTAAAGCTGTATCAACAATGTGTTGGCCACACTCAAACGTGGTGCTTCACACAGTTACTTCCTTAAAGGGTGCAGTATAGTCAGGTAAGGAAATCGTCTCCTTTTCTGGTTATTTGCAGACATAAGTTATGAACTCTCTAAAGCATTTTAGGTGCGCCGTACTCCAGGACCAGAATTGAGAATCACTGTTCTAATAAATATTATCAGCTATATTGCTGACACTGATGTGCAAATGCTCACACACAGCTAGTCCCTGTAAAGAAGTGTTGCCAATAGACCAGGACTCTTTTGAGCTAGTGGGCTAGTTCATTCCTGGATCTGTGTTCTTTGGAATGATGGTGCTCCATCCAGTACTTTTGGAATGAGTTGGGGATGAGGTATAGTGGTTCTCCATCCAATGCTTTTGGGATAAGTTGGGGATGAGGTATAGTGGTTCTCCATCCAATACTTTTGGGAAGATTTTGGGATGAGGTGCGGTGGTGCTCATTAAATCCAATAGTAAAACTGAACAGCAAAGACTAAAAAAATGTAGTCTGTTCTGTAGAATATGGATTACACAGAATAACACAGGTAGGTAGGGTTAGAATTGGGCCAGAGAGCAATGAATCAAGGACCCAACCTGCTTTGTATTCACAGCTCAGACTGGTGGAGGGGTTATAATTGCATTATCATTGTAATCCAATGAAAAGTGAGTGTAATGTCTTTTTAAAGAATTCCTGTGTCCTGTGCATACTTTGTTGAGTATGTTGGGGTCTGTGCAGGGCTGTGAAATTCTCTTTGATCAGTGAATTTTTGTGTAATGTAAAAAAAGTTCTAATCCTCAATTAGCAAATACCAGCTGATTACTCAAATGCTAATAGAATTTATTAGTGGGAACTTGAAGTGGGTGATGTATCAATATTGGGATATATATGTACAGTGCAGTATCGGGGATATACATTTTTGTCCGCATCACCCGGCCCTGGTGGGAACATACAATCATTATTTTAATGGTGGAGGTTACTGTAGTGTGATTTTAATCACTCGGCCTGTATGACAGGATGGCCTTGTTGCCGTGGGTTGTGTGCCCGCTTGTTGTGTCTGCCCAGTGTGTTTGTGGTGTGATTTGACACAATATCGGGAGGAAAAAGGAATGCTGGAATGCTTTGGTCTATCATTGGGAAAGAGTATATGCAGATGTTGGAAGCTGCTCCAGATAGGGAAGTGCCAATCTATTCTAATTCTCTTGTTTATACCTCATGAACCTTTAGAAAAACTTTACTTCAAGAACAGAGGTGGAAGGAGCAGAATTGGAACTGGATTGATGTAAAATATTGATGATTCAGAATTTCCAATCATTTCTGTGGTTTTGGAAGCGATGCAAAGACCCGTATTAAAAAAAAAAAAAAAAGAAAGAAAGAAAGAGATCTAAAGACATCACAGTGTCCCACACTTAATGATTATTACAGTCTTACTATATTATTTATTATAGGGCCATATATCTTTGTCAGCTGTCTGTGCTCTTTATATTTTAAATAAATTTGCTTATTAGAAAGGGTTTTAGGATCCCTAGAGAGATTTTATAAAGAGGTTTTGCTTTACTTAGATTTTGCTTAGTGTCACTAACAGAACGTTGGATTTGAAACCTCCACACTGTCAACCAATATCATCTTTTGTGCTCTTTTGAAAAAGCCATACATTCATGCATGTTGTTGTGAAATTCCAAAATTTCAAAAAGTGACTTTCAAAAATTTTATTCCAGAACTGTAACATTGCAGAAATGAGTTCTGAATATTACACAAATTTAGACGTAATTATACAAATGCAGCTACAGGTGGTGTAATTGATTCTGGATCATCAGTGTGTCCCGATCACACGTGAACAACAACGTAATCACCAAAGTTTATGCATAAAATTGTGGAATACAGTTGAACTGTTGCTGTTACATTTTACAGTAGTAACTCCGCAAATGTTGACGCAGAGTTGCTGAGCAGTTCTGTGTCACTTGAATGCAGTGTGTGAATGAATCTCTTACGATTTGTAAACATTGTGGCCCGAGCCATACAGGACAGTGCATTGAGCGCAGACACACATCTGCAGCACCATCATGCTGGTGTGAGAGTGGAGAGCAATCCTTTAGTAAGTCAACCACTGAATTGCTATTGCAATCATAATCAAACCACGTCAAAACAAGTCACTTATGCGGAAGAACAAACATACCATGTCACAGTAATACAACATCTAAAATTACTGTCTCACGTTTGTCCCTTTTTTTCTTTTGTTTTTGCTGCTGTAACTCAAAAAATTCACCTTGATGTAAGTTTGAGTTTTGTGATCCTTTACACCAATAGTAACTACATTGCATAGTACATTTTTCTGTTTTTCAAACCATGAAGTTCTTCAACACCAAAGTCAACAAACAGATTCTTTATTAAGCGTGCTATGTGTACTAGAACAATTGTCATTTTTAAACAGGAAGGGCATTCACCAAACTGTTGCCATAAGCTCAGGAGCTTACAGTTCTCTAGGATGTCATTGTATGAAAGGCGGCATCTGTTGAACGTGCCATGTTGGAAATCACTGAACTCTCCAGAACAAACCTTTCTTTCTCTTGGTATTGAATGTGATTGTAATGGCTAAACCCATTAATTATAGTCGGTATCAATGAAGGTGCTAATGATGTGCTATTTCCTTGATCTGTAATGAACATGACCTAAAAAAAATAGTCTCATTTTGAGCAGAAAAAAACTTACTGATCTAAACTCTGCTCTGAAATAGATTCTGCACTCCCTGTACATCCAGCAACAACAGCAGCCTAGTAGATCTGTGTTGACAGAAACATGGTAGTTCACAGAAAGCTCTGAATCTTCACGCTGTTCATATTCTTTAATCACGGGCATTCCATTTTTGGAATTCTATGAATAGACATGTTAGGTCTATTAAAAATAGCTCCATAAGATTTCTGCCTCCCCATTATACCAGCTGATACCTCCCCTTCCTTAGTGCCTCCAGTCCAGGTCCACGCCAACTTCACAACAGAGCTGCTTGCAGACACAGTTAGTCTGTAAACAATGCAGTCCCTGATGAAGGAAGTCTAAAAGATCTCCCTGCTCTGCCAAGCCCATGACTGTGGATGAGGAACTGAGACAGGGGTCAGACGGAGAACCATGTCACCAAAACTTGATGAAGATGGAAAACTGTTTTCATCAGGTGACCGGACCTGATGGAGTACAATAGAATGTTTTTTTTAATGAATGCTAAATAAACTGTTGAATGTAGTAGCTTTTGTTGGAATATTGGACATAAATTGGAAAGTCAGTTAGACTTCACACATCTAGCCACTATTAAAGACCCTTAAACAAACTGCCTTTACTTACTTTGCTAGGATATTTGCCCCTGTTGAGTAATGGAAAAGGTCAGATTTGGTCAGGGGTCATTTTCAACATATTGGTGTTGGTCTTTAATGAATAGTGTTCATGCAAATGAATGTATTCTGGATATAAGGCTGCCTGCGTGTTCACATGTTAAAAACCATGGAAACTGTGGTTAAATGTGGCTCTCTATTAGTTAATGAAATGCTGTTGATTTAAGCACACTATGCATATGTATACTGAGGACTAATCTAATCAGAGTCTGGGAAACCCTGAAAATGATTGGGGATAAAAGAAAGATTGTGTTACATCGAATTAGGACTGCGGAACGTAAATCTGCACAGTGCAGAACAACGTTTGATATGGGACTTTTTAACCTCCTAGGACCTGGCGTCCACAAGTCAAAGACCTGACTCTATGTGGCATGCGACAGAAGAACATCATGCAGTTCCTTGAATTTCGAATGGACCTTCTTGGCTCAGCATGCCAATGCCAGCTCTGACTTTTCAGGACAGGATGACGCAGATGTGACTGCTGCTATGTTCAGCCACAAAATAAATGTTTTGCACATCGTCACTAATTGCAACTTCACTGTGTTCTGTGATTTTATATATATATATATATATATACAACTAAAGTCCTCATATGTGGACATCATTTTCTCAGAAACTACATCATAAAAAGCTAATTCTTTGTTTTTACACTAATCAGGTGCCAATTATCCCAAATAGCAAAGAGAAATAAAAAATGCATGCCATGCAAGAATTTGGGTCTTAGGAGGTTTAAGGGAACCTTCATAGTGTTCCTGATTCTGAAGTTTTCTTATTTGGGATTTATTCAGTTTACAAGGACTGTGGGATCCATCATTATCAGAGCAGAGCTGAGACCAAAACTAGTTTCAAAGCACATTGTGAATCTGTCATAAGCTTTTTGTTAGGACTTATCTCAAAAACAAGCATGAAAATCTTAAGGACGTTATTAAAAGATATGAGGCCCAGTGTTTTACCAGTGACGTTGACATGTTCTGTCTAATGAAAGCCTTCCCTGGACAGTAGACAGTTACACCAACAAGCAGGAGGAACTCTTAATATTAGCCTCGATGTCCAAGGAAGCAGTGAATGATGAGGTGAGATGTGAATGCTTTGCAGGGTCCTAAAGTGAAGTAGAACCAATGGAGAGGAGAAGTCAGAAGAACAAGCTCAGCACGAGGCTGCAGCTACGTCCACACCCATCTGACTCATACCCCATGCCTGACGTACACACACTTGTTAGATTTTGAAGACTGTGCTGTAATGCCTTGGAGCGATTTAGCAGTGGTTAGATGTTTCCTTTTTTTCCTCCATCCCTATCCCAGCTGACAGTATACTGGATTATCATGGGGTTCAATGAGTTTTTTCCTTTTCTCTCAACAGTGTCCATAGTGGTTTATCAGATTCAGGACAATGATAGACTGAATAACTTCTGTTAGGACTCTTACAGGCTGATTTTGTTTTGGTCAGCTTGCATTAAAAGCCTGAAGTGATGCAAGTCTGAAGTTGGCGACCTGTTTTAGCTAAACACTCTTTGATACAGAACTTGCTTGTCCCCTAGGTCTGCATTTTCTAGGGATATTTATATCCATATTGGGATTTAAACAGAGCAGGATATGGGCTGAGGTGATCTAGTTCAGGAAGTTTTTCAATAATGTTCCATTTCAATCTTGTGGAAAATCTTTTTTTTTTTTTGTGCTCCCTTGCTCTGCTCCACCCCCTGCTCTCAGCTCCGCCTCTACTCTGCTTTCCTCTGCCCTCATTCACACTCTCACCAACACACTGAGGCATAAGACTTTGTTTGTATAAAGAAGAAACGAAGATCAAATTTCAGCAGGATTAAATATAGCAAAAAGACAGAGGAAGGATTTCATGGGGTGTCCTAATTTTTTCACATAGTATTTTTCACATCATGCTAAAATATTCAGCAAAAATATATCAGGATTTTTTTTGTTGTTGCCCAAATCTTCTAGTCCTACTCTCCCCCTTGTTGGTTATCTTGAAATGCTTCAGCTGGCTTAGCACCGATGTGCCAGAACTCCAGTTGACTTCACTGAGCAGCTTGTTCAGTTTGTTGTCCAAAGCACTAAAGTGCAGCGAGGGCCTAAAATAAAGGCACTAATCTCTGCATTAAGCAGGCGTTTTGGACCCGAGTGCTTAGCTTGATGCAATTTGGAAAGCAAAAGCAAACGTTCATTTGGAGTCTAAGTTTCCTTCGTTTGGCTGTTGTAACAAATTCCATCTGCTCCTCCTTGTGCAGCCCTTCTTACCCCATGTGAAATTCTCTTGTCCCTGAGAGCCTTTCCCAGGCCCTTTGAGAGGGCTCTCTCTTGCTGCCTTGCTCTATGACCCTTATCTTGCCTCAAGCATGTCTGCCAACACGCTCTCCTCCCCTCCAGTGTGGCATGAAGACAGTGTTTAGCTATGGCTGGTACCAGCTCCCACATGTTGAACACTGTCTGTCTTGCTGTAGTTATCTGCTTGTTCGTGGTTGCTGGTTCGTGTGCATTGCGTTCATGTTGTAAAATCGAAAATGCTTGTTCCTGCATGATTGTTGCGCTTGATCGTTAGCATTTTCAGGGTCAGGTTGCAGTGCTATTCAGAAGGTAGATAAAGGTTATCAGGAACAATAAATAAGTAAAATTGTAGACTCATATTGGCAATATTTGAGCTACACATACAGAAGTAGTGTCTCTCAGTGTGGCATCGGATATGATGCAAGATGACAGACCTCTCGGAATGGAGTGGTAGATTCTTATTGGTGTCCTGTGTTTAATCCACCACATTCAGCTTGACAATTCTCAACATTTTCAATTAGCGTTGTCCTGTTTGAATAGTGCAATGGAGTGTGTATTCCCAAAAGGTGAGGCTACTCTTTGCGGGACTTTAATGCAGTATTGAGCTGTCAGTGTGCCTGTAATGAAGACCAAAGGTGTTCTGGTATTGCATGAAATTGCAGCCCACGTGACACCAGGCCTTCTGGACGTGTGATGCGTGACGTATTCGCTGGTCGTCTCCACAAAGTCAAAAGTGGGACTCGTCACTCAAATGGACTCACTGCTATTCTGAGTGACTCCATGACATTCTGGTTTGACACCGTTACAGTTGTGCATTGCAATCAGCTTATTCCTTCTGGGTGCAGCTATTTTCGGTGACTTCATTTTCAGAAGCCCCTTTATTTATGAACATTGCATCAAATAGGAGTTATTTTAATGAAAGTCAAAGGGAAGTTATACAAGCTGTTTATTGACTCCACTTTAATCCACTTGCCTTTTTATAACTCCACTTTCATCCAACAATGCTTCCACCTTGGAAGATTTAGACCTACAGCTTTGTATTGGCGCTTGTTCTCTTGCTTATTCACTTGAACGGACTGAACTAAAGGGTCTGCCAGCTGTAGTTTGACTGCCTGCTGTAAGTTTGATCAGATTTCAGTGTTTGGAAAGTGCCACATGCTAAGGCGATTTCCTCTTTTAGACCTTCTACTATTACAACCAAGCTCTGGATGACTCTGCAGCTTATCCATGCCTCATAAATGGAGAAGGAGCTGACCATTTCCTGTTGATGGAAAGAGTGTCTCTATCCTTTGAACACTTCTGACTAAATGTTTAAGGTCTTTCTTGGCTCCTAGCTTTTGATTTTACATGCATGAATATCTACTACATTTAGGGCCTCTGTTTGAACAGTTACGCTTCTGTCCTGTTCTGTTTTGTGGCCACTTCAAAATTTCTATACACCGTTCCCAAAGGAAGTGACCTCACTGACTGCTCTAGGGTAGCTCAGAAGGTGGTGAGGGTATAGGAAGTAGATGAATAGGAATGTTGTGTAACAGGTCTCCTAACACCATTGCACTTGAACTGCTTCAGTTTACAGATACAGGTTGTTGTAACATGACTTACAGACATTGACGTAAATAGTGTTCCTTCGTTTATTTGTTCAAAAAGTCACTTTTCACTGCTACATCTGTGTCCCTTGGCAGAATTCCAGGTTCATCTGATCAGGCTGGTCAGTTTTTCATGTCTTCTACTGTCCAGTGCTGGTGAGCCTTTGCCCGCTGCATCCTTAGCTCTCTGTTCTTGACTGACTGAAGTGGAGCCCAGCGTGGTCTTTCTGCTGTTGTAGCACATCTGCCTTAAGGTTTGCAGTCTTGTGCTTTGTGAGACGTGCTTTCTGCTCACCACAGCTGTACGGGATGGCTGTCTGTAAGGATGCACAGAATTTTCGGCAACCAGTGTTATTTAGCTGGAAATGGCTAAAAACAAGCTGAATTTGTCTGAATACAGTAAAGTACGATGTGTACCGATTTGCCATTTGTGTTTGACGCAGATGGAATTTTGCTTCTTCACAACACACACCCTGGTGAGAACACACACACCACAGTAATACAGTGAGAACAAACGTGCCTGGAGCGGCACCCTGGGAGCAGTTTCAGACTTAAGATGCCTTGCTCAAGGGCACTCCAGTTCGGTGACCAGTGGTCATAAGGCTGCTTGTCTTCCCCTAAACTCTACTGGGACTCGATCTGAGGCTGCGCATGCAGAAATGCAGTGCGCTTAACTGACCGTAGGAATGCGAGAGCATTCAACCAACCCACTGCTCTATCGGTGCACAAGGGAATAAGTGAAAGACTGAGTAGTTTATATTGAATAATGACATTTTTGTTGGCTATCAAATTGCATCCAGAGTGAGGCGCTCTTTGAAAATGCAGCATGCGTTAGTTGTGTGGAAGCATTTTAAAGTGAGAAGAACCAAAGCCAGTCAGAGATTGACATTTGCAGTCATTGTTCTACTGAACTTTCCAGGGTGGGCTACATTTGCAATTCATTACATTTCACATAACATTTTGACTAGGGATGTGACAGAGCAGAGGAAAATCTCTAAAAAGTGACCCGCAGGCCGGAAATCAACCTGTATGTGTCATGCGCCCCTCAGTCTCTCCGGACTCCAATTCCCAGAATCCTTCAGTTGTTACCTGACTGATCATGTGACTCACTCACGTTCCCGATCACCGGCGTTCTAATTGTATTCACCTGGTCCGGAGAGACTTTAATACAGTCTTTCAAACTGTTCAGAGTTTAGCTTTGTCTCGCAGCCCTCAGCGCTACCCATGTTTATCGATATCAGTCTGTCTGTTTGAGCCGGTTCCGTTTTCTGATCCTGCCTTTCGTTTCGTCCTGTGTTTATTCCGCCGGTTATTGGCCTGTTTTTCGACTCCGTCTCTGGTTTGTCCAGTCTGGTTTTGTTAGTCCTGCCTGTTATTGATCTGGACTGTTTGACTCTGTTTAACGCATTTGTCCCATTAAAGTGCTGTGTTTATATCTGCGTGTGCGTCGCTCTGTCCGGTCCTGACGGTATGAACGGTTCTGTTTTATATTCCGGCGGCGATTTCAAATCCGCATTCGAGGAAAACTGACCCTAAAACATCCGAATTCGAATCTGCTAAAAATAGTCGAACTTCGTCACATCCCTCATTTTGACACTCGTACTTGTTGTAGCATTTGGTTGAAAAAGGTGAGAACAGCAACAAAAACAAAAGAACATTTTATGATCATAAATTACATTTTGTGGTTCCAGCCCTCGTGAGTGCTCCTCCGTGTGGGCTAAACTGCTGTATCTGTATCTCCTCCTCAAATGTTGATGAAGCCTATTTGGTGGACGGGGACATGAACAGTGATGGTAACTGTCTCAGTTGCTGCGGCAATAATACAGAACAGTTTTCCTCACTGGTTTGTGCTGGATATTCGTTCAGCTGATATGTCAGTTTGTTCTCATTTCCTGCTGCCTTCATCTTTAAATCAGTGTTGCTCAACCGTAGTCCTGGAGGCACCCCTGCCCTGCATACTTTTGTGAATTCCTTGCACAGCACACCCCCCCCACCCCCCCCGAAACTCTGAAGGACTTCTTAATGAGCTCAAAGGCTGAATCGGGTGTGTCGGGAGCAGGGAAAGCAATAAAATGTGCAGGGCAGTGTTGCTTCCAGGACCGGTGTTTGAGAAACACTGATTTCTATTGTGTTGTTCTGGTGGTCCGCTGGTGTATTAACTATTTTTCACCATTTCACCATTTTTCATTATTTTTATAGTTAGCATAGCCTTCCTCTCCACTTTAACCAGTCTAGTATTTCACCAGTGAGCTTTCACTGATGTTTTCTGACTGCTGTGCTGAAAATCCCAGTAGATCAGCAGTTCTAAAATTACTCAAACCAGCCTGTCTGGCATCAGCAATCATGACACTCTCAAAATTGCTGTCACATGTTTTCTATAATGATATGTTGCTGACTCATATCTGTATCTTTGGCTTTATAGATTTTCAAAATTAAAATAAAACTGACCAAAACATCCCGTCCGAGGATCCTGCTTGTATGGGTTATCCCGGTTTTCTCCCTTTCGATGAGAAGTTATTTGTGTTAATAGCACCATCTTGAGGTACAGTTTAAACAAGTACAGTTTCTCTGATTTTCCCCTAAAAATAAATCTAAACAAATCTACATAACAGAGGAAATGAAATTATAACTTGGGGGGGATAAACTGGATTCAGTTTTTCATGCACTGTCATGCATACTCTCCCCTTCCTTCTGCCTCACAATGTTCCATTTTGTTCCTCTCTTTTGCTTCATCCACAGTTTTCTTTCCCAACATTTTATTGGAGCCTTGGAGGGCTTTTGCACTCTAACCTTGCTCAAGGCCAGTGTCATGTTTCAGTTTCTTAACCACCCTGAACTATCCTAAACCTCCCTCAGCTCTGAGTTCTAGGCAAGAATGGCTAATTAGAACCAGCCTAACAGCAGAGGCGGATGCGCCCTCTTAACTGCAACGTCTGGCACTCGTATGCTGGCATGATACTTGGTACATTTGATTCTGGGACAGATTCTGGGAGAGTATTTTCCTTCTTGACGGCAAGAACAATTACTTTCTGTTTTTCAGCGTTAAGCTCAGAGGAACTTGGGAAACATTGTCATTTCCAATATTTCCACTGATGGAGGAGATTTGGGTGGCTCCAGATGACCATTTATGTTGGAATAGCCAAACTCAGCTGGGATGTGCAGCTGTGGTCATTAATGCAGCTCATACTTGGCATGAATAGTAATGAGATGGTTCTTGGTTCCTTTCTGTTTTTTTTTTTTTTTTTTTTTTTTTTTTTTTTTTTTTTTAAAAAGCTGGACCCTCTCTCTCCCTGTCTTTGCAGATAAACAGAGAATGCAGAGAATAAGCAACTGCATAGTTTGGACAATCGTGTCAACTGTTCAGCAGAATCTGTAAAGCAAATCAGCTTGGACTGGTTGCCAGTGCTTTGTTGTTCATAGATGAACTGTAGATACTGATCTCATCCATCATGGATGATGACTGAATGTGGTGCAGAAATAGTGCTGTGATGCTTGTCTGAGTGCGTTGGTTTATAAATGGATTGGCTGAACAGTTTCAGTACAATGCTGTTGCCAGTGGTGCCATTTCTGATGGCCTACTTTCTTGATGTTGTCAGGTATAAGAAAAGATCACTTTAACACATCATCTCTGAAAAACCTGTCTCCTAAATGGCAACTTTACCAGAGAAGGTAAAAATGCTCTTAACTCTGAAGAAGTGAATGTAAAAACCAAAGTTATTTCACTACTTTCAAAGCATTTCTATTAGTTTCATAACCCAGAATTGTTTACACAGTGTACAGAACAGCTATAGAATTCAAACCATGGAGGAAACTAAGGAGATTTGAGACACATTTAAGGGAAATATAAAACCATCTGTACGAAAAGACTGATGCTGAAACATCACATAGCTGAAAGAATTCCATTTGGAGGAGTACAGAAATCTTTCTTCCAGTCAATGTCAGAGATGGGTAGAGGGTCATAGGAAACATGTGACATTATTTCTGCCAAAGGAGGAAATACCAGCTCTTAGGGCATCCTGACTTTCTTAGAACTTTTTTTTAGGACTTTTATTTTTCCCCAAATCATGGGTACTAAAAAGTGATTATCCTGCTTTCTGTTAGATTTTGGAGCGTAAGTAAGGTCAGCTCGCCAACTCCCAAACTTTTGGATGGAACACAGTCATCCCAAAGAACACGGTTCCACTGCTCCAGAGCTGGGGGGCTTTATAACCCCTCTTGCCCATGCCATCTATGCTGTTTACTAAATCATATTCAATTAACTGTAGTTAAAAGCTGGGGCTGTTCTGGCAACCCATGCTGTAAGTTTAGTGTTTGTGACAAGCCAAGATTTACTGAACTATTTTAGACTGTGTGTGTGTGTGTGTGTGTGTGTGTGTGTGTGTGTGTGTGCAGGAAGCTCTAGGTTACATCAAGAGTAGCTGCTTGGAGAAGTGAATTTCCTCATTAACAGGAAGGGTGTGCTCAGGTGCAGTCAGACATGGATTAGCATTTGTCTTGGAATATGATTTGCTGACGTGTTTTCATGCGTTTTAATGTTTTTTGAGAATTTCAATATTGGCCTTTGCAATACTGATGGTGCAGAAAGCTGTAATGTGTGGTTTGGTCCTCTATCAAGTCATTGTGTCCTGACCAGTACCAGATGTTCCAGATGATTGTAATTGTTGGTGTTTTGCCCAGTCAGGGCATTCGCATGGTTCAGCAAGCATACATAAGTCTGATCAAGATGTCACATCAGGGGCTTAATAAATCCTCAACCATATGACAGTCTGTAGCAAGAAGAAGACATTTAATCTGAAGTCTGAAAGAGTTTGTGTGCCACAGTTTTCCAGAATGTAGTAGAGGTTGCAGGAACGGAAACCAAGTTTTGTGGCCAGAATCTGAAACTTTCTGCTGCTGTCTTTTTTTTTTTTTTTTTTATAAATGCCTCACTTGCAACTTTCATATCTTGCAAAACACAGCTTGAAATATGTAAATCTCCATGAACTGTACAGAACAAGAGAAAATGTTGATACCAGGTTGAACTCGATTTTTCTTTAAACGTGAGTGATTGAGGGATTCTTCCCCATGCAGGCTTGCCATCTAGTGGTCAGGAACTGTGTGTACATGCATTTTCAAGATGTTTCGGTGGAGCATAATTGAAAGCACGATCAACATTTTATATTTTTTATTATAATTATGAAGGTAAAGGATTTCGTGGCATGTGCTAACTTTTCACACTGTATTTTTCACATAATATAATATAACGGAATATATATATATATATATATATATATATATATATATTCTGATATAGATAGAGAGAGAGAGAGAGATCATCATATATCACCATTCAGCCAAAATGTATCTGAATATGATTTTTTTTTTTTTGTCTAAGTATCATAACCCATGTATTGCGATGTGTGTTGTATGACCAAGTTCTTGTGAAAACCCCACCCTAGGACTAAGTAACTGTGTCTCAGAAATGCACACAGTGAATTGTTGCATCTTCATGTTCCCATAGATCTGTTTATGATGGGCAAGAACATGGACTTTTCATGGAGAAGCTTGAGGGACGGATTCGTAACCACGACCGCGAGATTGAAAAGATGTGCAACCATCACTTCAAGGGCTTTGTGGACTCGATCACAGAGTTGCTGAAAGTCCGTGGAGAGGCCCAGAAACTCAAGGTGAGCAGAGAAAGTGAAGGAGGTGGAGAAGGATTGGTTACAGTGGTCAGGGTTTGTATGATGTGGAAAATTTCCTTTCAAAATGCTTGCATTCGTAAGTTCCTGTTTGAGGTTAATAAAGAGGAACATTTTCAGTCTCCTCTCTTTCTTCTCCTTTCTTTTTCAGGGTCAGGTAACTGAGACCAATCAGAAATTGCAGAGTGATGGCAAGGAGGTATGGTTGACCTGATATTAACATCTGGCTAATAGTTATGTCTTCATACTTGAGGGTTCTTCAATCATTTTTCAGTAAACAGAATGGTTCTATGTGGAACCAGGAACACTTGGAACATAATTAAACATTCTTTGCAACATGAAAGGATTCTTCAGATTGATGTAGAAAGCGTTAGAAATGGTTGTATATAGAACCTTTTTGATATAGAACCCTCTACAGCCTATTCTTCATCAATGTGAAGAACCTTTTCATGATGCAAAGAACATTTTGCAAAGGGTTCTTTCAGTATTCATGGTTCTATATGGAACTATTTTCTTTAGAAAACAACCCTTGAAGAACCCTCTTAAATGTGTACCTTTTAAGCTGTAATTACTCCATTTTACATGACTACCAGAAGTATGCAGAGGTATGTTCTCTTGCAGCTCCTGACAACAATGGATGAGTTGAGGCAGTGTCGTTTGCAGCAGAGGAACATTGCAACCACCATTGACAAACTCACGCACTGCCTGCCAGGTGTGGTTTTTAAAGATCAGTATTGTCCACTATGTTGTATCTTTGTTCATTCTCCATTAGGCCTTATCCACCAAAAGAGCTGGTTCTTGAAAAGGTTCCGTTCAGAACCTTAATGTTTTTTAGTGAACCGTCATACATTTAAGTGGAACTGAGGATATGTCACAGGGTGTGTCATCATACCTGTGAGCATTTGTGCTGTTAGACATTTGTTTTTTCTCACATGGATCAGCAATAAGATGTAGAAGAGTACACTGTGTGAGACGATTGTAATGTCATTGTTACTCGACAACTAGACACACCCATAGCGGTTTGCACTGACAGCATATTAATCTTTTCTACCCGTTGCAAACAAATGTTTTTTCTGTTGGTGGAAATGCACAGAACACTTCAAAATTAGGTTCGAGTGGAAACCTGTGCTGCATTGGTGAAAAAGGGGCTGTACGTTGCATTATGTGGTTGGACATCCATCCCTGGTCTTGGAGGGTCCTTTTCCCTGAACCTTTAGTGTTTCCTCTGCTCCCAGCATACATAATCCAGCTAATCAGCTAATTAACACGCCCTTCTTGAGGGGAAAGAAGTGGGTTAAAGCTGAAAGCCTCTTAATATGTAGAACAGGGATCCTTCAAGATCAGGGTGGGTAAACACGGACGTAGCTTACTCATCTCTGTTCTATGCTTTATGTGCATTCAGTTAATAGGAACTGAGAAGACAAATATGGAGGCTGACCTACACTTCTGTTATTCATTTTTCAGTGTTAGAAATGTACAGCAGATTACAGGAGCAGATGAGGGCCAAAAGGTAAGAACTGTTTGTTTGATTCTGTATATGAAGCAGGTCAATTTTAATTTGAGGTGTTTTCTTTATCTCCACTAGGTGGCAGCAGAGATCTAAGAATAAACAAAACTATCAGCACTCAGTAGAGATCAGGGGTCATTCCCCATCATAAGATTTCTGTTTCATATACATCAATCATTTATTTATGTAAAAGGATACAGATCATGTAAAATAACATAGCAGATGTTTAGGTCTTTGTAGTAATATAAATGAATTCAAACTGTTTTAGGCTCTTTGCATGAACAGTCTATGATGCGATAGGCTGTAGTTGCTCTCCATGGGTCGACTGCTCAATGACGATGGAGCTTAATCCTTATTGGATAGATGCTCGTCTGATGTTCATGCCAGTTCTTTATTTTTATTCTAAAATGTAAATCTTAGGTCTTGGTGTTGGCCTTACTGCTCATTTTACTACTATTTTAAAGCGTAACTGCATTTTTTTTAGCATTTTATTATGTTGCACTGTTAGGTCTTATTATTCCTTCTCTGTAAACTTTGGATTTAAATATATGAAATATATGCTTTGTCTTTCCATTTCACGGTATTTGTGAACAAATAATGCATATAATTATTGCAAAAAGGGAAATACAGACTCAAATTGCAGTTTATATCATAGATTTATTGCCGGTGCAACCTGTGGAAAGCAGCCTCCTCACGTGCAGGAGATTTGAACAGCATGTATCATCCAAAAACATGTATTTAAACCTCATTAACCAGCCACTTGGAACAGATTCCTGTATGTGTTTAAAACATCATGTTTGTTAAAATATGTAACTTTCTGTTTGTGCATAAGACTGCATTTACACACAGACGATCCACACTATAAATCCTGATCCATATACAGTGCATTACGAATGTATTTACCGCCCTCGGCTTTTAACCTGTTTACAAACGGACTCCAAGTTGGTGAAGTGAAGAAATGAGAAAAAGAAATATATAAAAATTAATGGAAATTAAAAACTGAGAATTGGCATGTGCATGTATTCACCCCCCTTTGCTGTGACGCCCCAAAATAATTCTAGTGCACGCAATTACCTTCAGAAATCACATGCTTATGTGAAATGAAGTCCAGCTGTGTCACATCATCTGTCAAGTATATACACACCTTTTCTGAAAGGCCCCTGTGGCTGCAACACCATTAGGCAAGGGCCACCACAAATAAAACAACACCATGGAGACCAAGGAGATCTCCAAAGAAGTCCAGAACAAAGTCAGGGTTGGGATATAAAAAATATCCATATCTCTGACAATCCCCCAGAGCACCATCAAATTCATTATCATCAAATGGAAAGAACATGGTTCCACAACAAACCTGCCAAGAGAGGGCCACCCACCTAAACTCTCAGGGCAAGGAGGGCATTAGGTGTATTGGAATGGCCTAGTCAAAGCCCAGACCTTAATCCAGTTGAGAATCTGTGGTCAGACTTAAAGACTGTTGTTCACTAACTTGCTGAAGGAGATGGAGCAGCTTTGCCTGGGGAATGGGCAGCAGTCCCAGTGGCAAAATGATGTAAGCTCAAAGAGACCTATCCAAAGCAACCTGCCACTGTAATTGCCACAAAAGTGGGCTTAGAGTGGGCTCCAAGTTCTGACTTTAGGGGGGTGAATAGTTATGCACACTGACGTTTGTCCTAGTTGTTGTTTGCTTCACAATAAATAAAAAATGTTGAAAGTTGTGGGTATGATCTGTAAATGCAATGATGTAAACCCTCAAATAATCCGTTTTAATTCCAGGTTGTGGGGGTGAAAACTCACTGTATACATTAAACTGATCAGCCATAACATTGAGACCACCTCCTTGTTGGAACTGTTTTCGGTGTAATGGCTGAAGTTTGCCTTATTATTGACCCTTTTCGGAAGTTGTTTGGTCTGTCCCCTTTTTCCCATCGATCTGCGATAGACTGCACTCACATTATCTGTTCATTGACCCACATAAAAAAACAGAGGTTGCTCTGCTGGTAACTGAGAACCCAGAACACATATGTGAAAAGAATCCTTACAGCAGAGCTGATTGTAAAGCAACTGATCCTGCAAAAGAGCTACTGCAGCACAAACTTCAGAGCAGGTTAATGCTAGCATGCAAATCGAGGGTTACAAAATATAAGGCAGGTGGGTTTAAAGGCTGATTTCAGGTCATTTTGGACAGGTTTATTCTTCTATGGGGAGGTTTAGTCCTTTCTGAGCCCTGTTGGTCATTTTTACAGATTGTATGCTTTCAGGTCAGTGTTGAGATTTTCTTTGGGAGCAACAAGGATGGACAGGATTAGAAACGAGCAGATCAGAGGGACAGTGAAGGTGGAGCAGTTTGGCGATAAAGCCAGAGAGGCCAGGTTGAGATGGTTTGGACATGTGTTGAGGAGGAATAAGGGGATATATCGGACAAAGAAGGTTGGAGATGGAGCTGCCCGGCAGAAGGAGAAGAGGAAGCGCTCAGAGAAGGTTTATGGATGTAGTGAAGATGGACATGGAGATGGTTGGTGTGACAGTAGAGGAGGCAGGGGATAGGGCAAGATGGAAGCAGACGATCCGCTGTGGCGACTCCTAAAGGGAGCAGCCGACAGAAGATGGTTTCATGTCATTGAAGGTTCCTGAATCCTTGACTTCCTTACAAGGAGTGAATTTGATCTGCATTTCTCCTTTATACAAACTTTATACAGTCTTGCAGACATTCTGCAATATTTGTAATGCAGTTTGTGAAGTTGGTGACACTTCTAACCTGAACAACCTTGTCAAATGCAGAATTTATCTGAAAGCTGAAACGTGAACTGTGTGTTTGACAGCCTGAAAGCTGAGTCCCTACCTCGAGTCGTAGCAGCATGCCTGCAGCTACTGTCAGTGAGGCCCACAGGTGAACCGGGGATTAGCTGGCAACATCTACTCATAAACCTGCTTTGCTGCCACTGAAGTCTTTCACACTCCTTATTCAAGCGGTTAATGAGCACGGCTGCAGTCTGATAAATATTTCTCCAGATGTCAGTTTTTACCATATCTGACTCAAATTTACTGTAAAATGTGTAAAACTAACCAGCCTCTTGGAGAAGCAAGTAAAGATTAACACCCACTAACCTGAGCGAACTTCACTCAGTCCAGTACAGTGAGTATCAGGTGATTTAAACTTGATGAGCATGTAATACATACAGAACGGCCAGACATCTGTAGTGACTCACTCTGCCTTTTAATATTTGAAATAAAAAACAAACTATTGGAATTGAGTTTCAGTTCCGAACTGTTTTACAACTGAAATTGTTTTTCATTAAGCGCTGAAAAAAGTACAGCTGGGTACAGATTCTGAATTTCAGGTTCTAGTATCAGTACCAGTATTGGGAAATGTGAACGGTACACAACCCTAATGGCCAGCCTTTGACTGGTAGCGTAGAATGAGGTTTATCACTGGAACAGGTTCCGGTTGAGTACTTGAACCGTGAGCTCAGCTGTATTGTGTCCTTTGTTTCTAACCGTCATAAGCTTCAGTTTGACCTGTAAAGCAGTTTCATGATCAGTGTGACCAGCTAAAGGCACTGTTGTTCCACTCTGTCTTTCTGTTGCTGGCTCTGGATTTCTCCTCAGACTGACAGAGAATATGATGGCTTGAGCAGACTTGAGATGACCAGTGGAAAGAGTCATAGTGTTGAGTGTTCCTGTCAGTTCAAGATAGGCAACCAAAAGAGAAATAAGTAGCTAGAACTTTCAGCTATAGATGGATAAAGTGGAGCTGATGTGGATTTATTTTCGGTTTTTTTGGGGGAAATTGGTTGGCCTGATTCAGAAGCCTTTTGAGACATGCAGTTGTGGAAAGTCGACCCATGGCACAGTCTAGACCCGATTACAAAGAGAGCTGGCTGAGCCAGCATCATCCGTCAGTTCTTTTAAATGCTGAAGTAGAAGTGAATGACAGCTGGGATTTGCATATTCTTCACGAACCGATTTGGTAATGGTTTAAAGTGTGTCATCGGCTGCTGAAGGCTTTGCTCTCCGTCTGTCTCGTCCTCTTTCTGACCTGAGGACGAGCAACTCGTAGACTATAAATCTTGCCTCCATTTTTATTTTATTTATCTTTTCTCTCCGTGTTTCCCTGCCTCCCGCTCAGGCTTGGTTTTGCCATTAGCCCTGGGGTAGTGGAGAGGTCGGCCAGGAGCGTCCCTCTCCAGAGCGTAAAGTGTTGTGTAATGCTGAACGACTGCATGTGCATCTGCATGCACTCCCAAATGCACAGAGAGTCCGTTACTGATTTATGCAGGCATCCATGTTCACTAGTTAGAATTAGAAGGATTAGTTAGAATTGCTTGAGCAAAAACCACTTTTTTTTCTGTTTGATTGTTTCCATATTTTTCTTGAGATAGAAGCTGCAAAATTAGAGAACTAAATGTTATCAAATAGGAAAAGTGCTTCTGTACAGGTACTGAATACACTTTACATATTAAACCTGGATCTTAATAGTTTCATAAAAAACAACAACAAAATTCTAGAGAAAGTTTCTAGTTTATGTATAAACTTCCTGGAATAGTCCTTTGGTGAATTGCGCAACTCAAAACATTTCTCAAATAAGAAGCGCATGCATTAATGTCAACCAGGGTTTTACAGTGGAGAGACTGCTTCAGTGTTCAGTTGTTGTGTAACCCAGGGTGGCCAAACTTTTTGTATTGTTGGGTTCAAAGTATTGTATGTAAATATAAATACATTTTTGAATTGCATTTTCATAGCATTATTACAGTATATAAAAATATCGCACAGTTATAAAATGAAAATAAGCAGGTAACATCACCGCTGTCTTGCCACACTGCAGTTAAGTTGATGTTTGTACCAGAGCTGTACTTGTGAGAGGCTAGAAATGGCACACTTATAGATTCTATAAAACATTGAATGTCTGCATTGGAAATCCTAATTTATGTGTCTGCATGTTTAGGTACTACCCGGCTTTGTGCACACTGGAACAGTTGGAGCATAGCTGCCTGCCGAAGGCAGGAGGCTACCGGTTCTGTGCCATCATGGCAGAGAACATCCCCGTCCTCCGCACACACATAAGAGATGTTTCCATGTCAGACCTCAAAGACTTCCTGGAGAGCATACGAAAACATTCAGACAAGATTGGAGAAACGGCCATGAAGCAGGTTTGTTTGTGTGCGTGTGTGTTCATGTGGCTTTGGACTATGAGGTCAATAATCAGTTCTTGAAAATATTAAAGATGGGGTTTAATGTATTTTGGAAAACAGTCAGAAAAAGTACTTGAATGAATGATGAACGTTCCAAGCTGGCCTCCATTTAATGACCTCAAAACAACCATTCAGAGTGTCGCCCCCTTAAATGCACAATTCTGTCTTGCTTTAATTTAGTGAGAGTGTTTGAGATCAATGGCTATTAACAGTTTTTTCTCAGAGGGGATGAGGGGTGTGGGGTCAGCACTGCCTGTAAAACTGTGGCTGTGGCTGAAATGGACTCATTCTCTCTTAGAACAACTATACAGGGAGGGACTATTTAGTTGAATCAGTGCAAGAACCACAAATTAATTCAGATACTTCCTCAGTTTAGTAACAGTGTTGTGCCGTTCATGGAATAATCTTTGACCACGACGTTGCTTAGAAACGTAACCCCCTCATTAATTAACCACATGGGAAAATACCTGAAATTCACAGCGTCCAGTGGCTTCTAACTATGACTTGCTTATATAAGCAAATGTCATCGGATCCTTTTTGTTCCACTATCTGTTGCCTAGTAATGAGATTTGCAATGCGTTTTTGGTCCATGTTCAGCTCATTTAGTGAAATGCACTGTTCACCAAAAAAAATGTGAGTGTATTGTGGGAAATTATAATGTCCTCAAAATTGTGTTTGAATTCCCTTTTACGATTTGGGCACTTAGAAGACATATTCATTAGTGCTCTAAAACGTAAATATACAGCCATTACAGTACAGCCTATGTTCATCTGAAATTAGTGGTCTAGAAGTTGTGGACTGTCCATCAGTCATCTTTTTTAATAGGTGCAAGCATTAGATCCAGACTTACCAAATAGGTAACGTATGTTTATTTCAGCTGTCCAAGTGTTGGCCCGATCATCGGAAGATTGCAAGTTTCATTTATTGTTGCGAGTTCCCGCATACCAACCCATGCAGTCTGGGTCAGTGGTTGCAGTACTGGGTTATTATTCACAATGTGACGTGGATTAAATACCTGCACTGGGCTGCCAATGCTGTGCTCTTGAGCAAGGCATGTAAACAGCAACACCTGAAATGACTGAAAAATGTAGCTAAAGCACAACCTGCTACCTGGTAGGACGTGAGAAAGAATGACTGACCCTGGGCTTTGACCCTGGCTTTCTAAGCTATAAGCCTTCATATGGTGATATATTTGAACTGATATGTGATATGAGATCTGATGTGAAAAAAATTAGGACACGGCATGAAATCCTTCTTTTGCCATCAGTATGCGAGAGTGCAAATAGGGGTGGAGGAGAGGAGGAGCTTAGGAGTAGCGGGCAGAAAAAGGTTTTCCACTAGATTGAAATGGAAGGATATTTAAAAACTTTAAGACTCTACCCCTGTTAAGGAATGTCACCAATAGAATAGGACCCTGGAGCTGATCCACATAAGTTAGCACCTTGGCTAATGCCAGGCATGGGATAGAGATGTATAAAGCCTTGCAGCATAGAGCTGTGGAGCAGTGCAATAGTGTTCTTTGAAATGTTGGTGCTCCATCCATTTTGTGGTTGAATCCAGGAGTTGGGCATGAGGTGGGGTGGTGAACATCCAGCACGCTGACCTCACTAAGGCTATTATGCTGAATGCAAACAAATTATCCCAGCAATCCTCCAGAATCCAGTAGAAAGCCACGTTTAGACAGTCGAGACGGAGACAGTTACCAATAGTTTTGTGCAAAATAATGATATAGTGATCTCCCATTTCTATGCAAAAGTCTTGTATGCAGGCCTAAAAGGGTTGACCTCTGTTTTAGGTCAGTACTGGGAGGGCAAAAGCTGGGCTACTGTTTTGGCTGATGCAGTTAATTTTGTAATATATATATTTGTTATATATATATATATATATATATATATATATATATATATATATATATATATATATATATATATATATATATATATATTTTTTTCTTTTCTTTTGTTTACTCTTTATCTTTCCATATATTCTAAGTCCTTGGAGACAGAACTGCCAACCTGTTATGAATTAAAGGCATACTGGAGGACAGTTGCAGTGCAGTGTGTGTATGTGTGTGTTCAAGGACCCTACTTCAAGGACAAAACTAGACAGAGGGAGCACACATATGAGAGAAATTGAGCTGACTTTGCAGTGGAATGCAGAAAGTCCTGCTTTGTTTTACTGGTTATTAGTCCAATATGAAGAACATGGACTAGTTTCAAATGCCGAAAAAGCACCAAGTCCCCAAGCCTCTTAGAATGCATATTACTTCTTTCTTTCTCTCTCTCTCTCTTTTTCTCTCCTCCCCAATACTTTTCAGGCATTATCTCTGTGTTCCTGTCCTCCCTTCACTGCTCTCTCTTTCCCTTCTTTTTCTGTCCTAATCACTACCAGTTCTGCTCATTATGGAGCAGTTGCTTTTCCCAGTAAACAAACAGTGTGGCATGGCAGACGCCAAGACGATGTCGCGGGAGGGTTCGCATACTCATCTCAGTGGGAGAGAAAAAGCTATGTGCGTGAGTGTGTTGTGGTCAGAGAGTGTGTTCTAGTCTAGTGGATACACATTTTTTTATTATATCTGTAGTTTGGTGAAAAATCTGATTTTCCCCCTTATCATTATACATCATCAGTCAGCCAGGACCAAGTAATTGAAGATTATTGAAACTGATTAGCAAACTGTGCAAATTGTAGGCCTAAATAATTACCCTCTGTCTGAAACTGCGTCGTGTTGAAATAATCTCAAATACAGATGCTTATATATGCTTATTTCTGACAATGCAACTCAATAAAAATGGGAAACTATACATCACGTAGCTCCAAATGATATTAGCAGCCATGCTGAAGGCTAGTTAAAGAGTGGTGAGGTAAGTTGAGATGCACCCACCTTTAGTCTGTTACCATTTAGCCTGCATACAGCTCTGTAACCTGGGCTCTACTCTCTACATGTCTGTGACATGCTTTGGTCAAATATGGTCCAGCTTTGTTCAGAATGGCTGGTTTGAGTGCTTGTTCTTTTAAATATTGGTCAGCTAGCTCTTACTGCACCCTGAGTTCATAGCTCTTGCTCATGCTGCAAATCAGGAACAGTGTAGTAGTACTTTGCTCGTTTCCAGGAACGAGTTTCAGATTTCATGTTTTATAAGAAACTGGTCCACCATCAAAGCACCGATGTTCATGTTTTGTCCTGTATTAATTTAATTCTGAGCTAAATTACTTTCCCACATGGCTTTTTAGCTTCTTTAGAAAGTGTTTGGACAGATTTCTGCCCAAGATGAGAAGGTTTTTTTTTTTTTTGTATCTTAAAGATGTTCAGCAGACTATATTTCAATAAATAAAATGGTAAGGACATGTCCCCAGAATCCCCCACAAACTGTAGCTCTTGTGATCGCTGATATATCAATAGTGACAGGCCTAATCCCTTGCATCATATGCAGTCTTTCCATTATTTTCTGCACTGTGTTCACAACACTTTGTCCTTGTGCATTTCCGATACTGATGAGTACATGCTGGATCCTGAAACGTCATGTTGATTAAATGGACGCCTCACTCTGGATCTGCAGGCTTATGTAACCGAGTGCATAAGGTGTTTCTTCACTCCCTTTATGACTTGTGGCTCTGTCCATTCCTCTGTCTTCATTATTGGTTCTGGCATAGTTTCACTGTTGTAGAGGACCATCTTCACAAGCATGCTTGGCGAATGTCTGTCTACCAACCTGCGCTGTCTTGCTGTGCTGTTTGGTCGCTCTATGCTGCTTCTATATTTCGTTACGATGGTGTGTGTGCTTGTCATCGATTGCCTGTGTTCTTCCCCCGTCTTGAAGGGTACATTGCTTCATACTGTGTCGCACAAGTGGGGATGGAAGATGTGTTACTGCAGCCACACTCTCACGCTCGCAGAAAACACTCTGGGATAATCAGGGTCCACAGCTGGGGAAGGATGGAGTGGCGGGAGAGAAACAAGGGGATTGCGAAAGAGATTATGAGAAATTGGGATCAGTTATGAAGAACAGCCCTGTACGCATTCAGAAAGTACAGTTGTGACTAGGGGTACATACTGTGGACAGAGTAACAGACTGCGTTGAAGGCTGTTATGATTATGCCATTTTCTTATTAAAATAAGAAAAATGATTCCTCAAAGTTGACCCCCTCTGTCAACTGTCAGTCATAAGCTGGCATTGCATTCTTCTTTAAGGGGTTTTCTTTAAAGTTAAATTGTAGCGTGTAGACAGAAACCAACTGTCTCTGTTGTCTAGGGAAGGGTTTCTACTGGACTTTGGGGCATTGCTGTGAGGATTCGATTGCATTTAGCCACAAGAGCTTTAGCGAGGTCAGGATGTTTGACGATCACCACCTCACCTCATACCAAACTCACCAACTCATATCAAAAGTACTGGATAGAGCGCCATGACTCTAGAAAGCACATTCTACTGCTTGACAACTTGATGCTGGTGGGCTTTATTCACATCAAGCACACACTTGGCATTAGGAATGGTGCCAGGAGGAGTCCTATTCTATTGGCAATAATTCTCTATAGGGATTAGACACACTGTGTGTGCATTTGCACATCTGTGTTAACAATGTAGCTAAAGTTCAAATGCATAGTGTACGTACTGGGAGTGCACAGCATGTTGGAATTTTGATAGTGTTATTACTTCAGCTCTTCCTATTGGTTTCTATTAGCCCTTTAAAGAGTAATCTGCACCATGCTACAACTATGGCACAAGTGTGAATAATGTGAAGTCAATCAGTGTCTTCATCGTCTGATGATGGCTCCACCTCTTGCTGCACCACACTGCTTTTTTCCAGTCTATGTAAATCAAAGTGTGTGTTGGCATCAAGTTCACAAAGGTAGATTATGGCCTTTCCACTCTTAGAAACTCCAGCTTTTGGCACGCAGAGGTGTGGCTCCAGCTTCCTGTTTGGCTCACTGGTGTCCTTATCCCATTTGTTAGCCTAGCAGGCTGCTCGTTGCACGCGGGCATGGTCCCAGCTGTCCATTAGTTTCTCGGCCCTGCTTGCCAGTCATGCAACAGGCTGTTTAGGGTGCTGACGTTAAGGTGATGGACCCACTGATGCTACTTTTTCTGTTCATTTTTTTTTTTTTTTTTTGCATTATGGTTGCCGTTCTCTTGCTTCCCAAATTGTAAAACAATTGTGAAAATTGAAAGTTGCGCTGGGGTGGAGTTTTGAAACCATGAGGTGTCGTTATTCTTTATAATAATGCAATCCACAGAGACAGTCTAATTGTGATTTATATTGCTATGTATTTTGATTGCAGTACGTAAAAAGACCTTGATGGTGGTTGAAACGGGCCAACTGTGTTTTATTTTTTAACCCAACTGATTTACGGTTGGTTGGGTCATGTGCACATGACACTCTGAAATCCATGGAAACTCATCTGGAACATCTGTTGTCAATCAGGATGCCTCTGTTTTGAGGCTCATTTGTATGTTGTCTTCTGTGACACTGGTATAGCAATACAATATTATAACAATACATTGTGCAACCCTATTGCAGCTCCTCTCTGGCTTTATGCTTTCCACTACGCAGGCATGAATCTGACCTTTTCTTGTCATATTTGCTCCAGTGTCCCGTATTGATCATATATTTGTTTAGTCTGTGATGGAACAGGCTGTATGCCAGAGGGATAATGAAACACTTTATCATTAAGCACTGGCTTATGTGCTTTTAATCAAACACATTCTGTGGTGTCTGAACTAACCTTTCAGTGGCCTCTGGCAGAGACTGGTCTACAGCGTTAAGCCATGCTCTCTCAAACCACAGTGTCAGTATTTGTGACACTTAAGCTCACATTCTCCGCCTCACACTGGCACACAGGTATCCATATCAGGATTTGCTTGCAGGAGTTTTATAGTTGGCACCAGTCAGCACTCAGTCAACCATATGCATTACCATCAGAGTTCATAAGGTGATGGGCTGAACTCCATCCTGCTCGGCTTTCTCTCCCATCTGTGGTCACATCTGAGCCAGATTTTGTCTTGAGCTACCGCGATGCCTCTCTGGCATGCACACTGAGCCACTGGCTTTAGCTGTAGCTCCGCTCTCCGAGATAACGTCTGCATGTAGGTCAAGACATCAGCTGCACTTTACTGGCTCATGCAGCCGACTCTGGACTAGACTCATTTCCAGCTTCTTTCTGGGCAGCGCAACTCCACTTGAACGTGCTGCACAAGATGATAGTTGTCCCCTGGACCTTGTCCCTGTACTCCCTGTTCTAAAGCGAGATCATGGAAAATATGTTAAAGCAGTCAATCATTGATAATTTAGCTCCTCTCCTCATTTTCAAAAGACATGAAGTTAAAGATCTCTTTCATATTTTAAGCAAGACTACTTTTAAAAATGTTTGCCTCTTTCAGTTTCAAAATATCAAAAAAGAACTCTTTCAACTTCTGTCTCTTGTGGTAGTTTGTTGTTGATTGAGGTATATTAAGGATCATTATTCTGCTGTTGCAGCTCATTCTCTTTTCATAGTAGGCTTTTTTTGGTTCCAGGTGGTGTGATGTTTGATATTAAAACAAGCTGTTTTTAATGGAAACCATTGTACCTCTATCTGTAAAATGTTCCCTGTGTCATTGGCTGCAACATGAGCCCAAAGCATATCCGATCCACCCCAATCCCTAACAGTTAGGTGTTTTTTCATCAGATTCCAAAATTGGTTTCCTAAATCCATCATGCTTCTTTAAATATTCCTTAGAAAACATCTGGACCTGAATAGTGAGTGCACATTTTTCTTTCATTGAGTCTTCCATGACTTCCATATCACTGCACAGTAGAACAGTACACCACTTTACACAGATTTTTCTTGGTTTTCTGGACCTCCACCTTTCCTGCTAGCAATTTTTCAATTGCATTTGGAACTGAGGACACAGATGGGTGACCCTGTTATCTTGTAGCCTTCTTCTACTTTGTAGGCATAAATTACTGTATTTTCCAGACTATAGGGTGCACTTGAAAATAAGCTTAAAAAAAATAAGCTTAAAGAAAAATAAGTTAAAAAAAAACAAAACAGGGAAGTAACATATCTAAGCCGCACCGGGCTATAAGCCGAACTGATGACGTAGTTTAACTGAACATAAATGAACTGATTCGTTTCTGAACGGTGCCTGTAGCATAAAAGTAAAAGTGCTGATCAAGCAAAACAGAAACGTTATTGATTTGGTTTATTCATCGTCCTCCTGCTCACTGAAACCAAGTGAAACCAAGTCATCTTCTTCAGTGTCGGAGTTGAACGGCCTTAGAAGAGCTTCGTCACATACCCGTACTGTCTCTATGTCGATGTCAGTGTTGCTCTCAGTGTTGCAGTCATCCCGGGGTGAAGCTGGCTCTGAAGCTGTGGTGCCCTCCTCACACAGCAGTCCAGCCTTTCGGAGCCCATTGGTGACGGTAGATTCCGTCACGCTGCTCTACGCTGTTAGGATCCACTGACAGACATGCTAACTGAAAATTAACGCTTTCTTCTGTGGTTTCCAACTTTGACTTCCCACATTTTTTCACTTTCTGCTAATGCGCCCCCTGGCTGGTGAAGAAAAAGCCACACCTCATTATAACCCATGTGTGGAAAAAAAGTAGCGGCTTATAGTCCGGAAAATACGGTACTTTAATATCCAGAGGAGCCCATGACTGCTGATTGTTCTGACTAGGTTTGAGGAGTCAGCGCATAAAGCTTATCATTTGAATCACCTGATCTTTCCTAATGATGATTGGAACTGAGCATTAACCCTAACAAGCTAATTAATTTCTGACACCTTAGTAAAAGTTATTGGAGAGCTTAGATTTGTTAGGGTGTCCAAAGCTTTGCTTGCTGCTGCTTTTCTTTTTCACTCTAAAATTCTACAAATATACACTAATGTTGATTAGTGCTTAGAATGTTTCTCAACTACTCACAGTAATGGACATTTTTACCAGTGGTGTCCAGACTTTGGCACTGTGGGCCATGAAGCACTCTCTGTTGGTCTGCAGGCCCAGCGTCAAGTAGAGGCAGTAGTTCCACAGTGGGCCGGTGACGGTATTTTAAAGTACTTTAAATGATTTAACACAAGTTAAAAATTTGATCAAGCAAGGTTTAACTGAAAACATTATGAAAGCATTAAAAGAGATGATCAAATAATAAACATCACAGAAGTTACATTTTCAATTACGTCTACAGTGCAGCCTCAGGCTGTTATAGGCAGTTAGCAAACCAGACATGTAGAAGAAAGATTGGTGACACTGCAAGTATTTAATGTGCTTGCATAAGCAGACACACTGTTGACAAAGGGGTCTGACCTATAGAGACAGCTTTCCGACAGAATTAAAGAATTGCACATTTTGTAACCAGACAAGTCATCTGATGATAGCAATGATGGTAGATGGACTGTTCACTTCTCGTGTTGTGAGGTTCATTTGGGACAGATGCTTTTATGAAGAACGTTTTCACATTTGTTTTTTACAGTATATTTTTGTGGGCTGCTGATTTTTTTTTTTTTTTTTTTTTAATAGAATAGAATGTCTTTATTGTCACTATACACGTGTACAATGAGATGAAAAATGCTTTCTAGTTGTAAATAAGTGGGCCATGAGGAGGAGGTTGAGAACCCCTGATCTTACTGCGCCATTTAGCAGTGTGCAGGCTTTCAGATAGTCCTGTTCATCTGATTTCCAGTTTCCATAACTTAAGACAATGGTAAGAGATGACTGTTGTCGTGATAATGTCAGAATACGTTTTGGAGTGCCTGTGGTAGAACTGCATATTTAAAAAGAATAAAGTAATTGAAAAATGTAATTTTGCAAATATTGAATAAAAAAAGGCTTCATCTTTTAATCATTTATTTTTTCTTTAATATAAATGTGGTGCTACACCAATTTCCCAAGATCACTTATCATAAAAATCTCTTTGAGTGCTATGCTGTTCAATTGCTGTTATTTGCTGTATGTTTCCATTCATTTGGTTTCATAGAGGAGCGTTTTAATTGTGGTGATCTGCCCTAGAGGTACAGATATAAGACTTGTGTTAGCATTTACACCGTGGGGTTTTGTGGACACTTGAAATTCTCTCACTACATCAGATGACTTGCATTTTCTCTACATTTCTACTGTAGTTTTGCAGGTTCTCAGAGCAGCTCTGGCTTCCCAGGCTGTTATGCTGCCATATTGTAATCCCATGCTTTTTCTATTTGTACAGAATGGTGTATGGTAAATGTCTTTGGCACTTTTCTTTCACACTGTGTGTGCTGCGTAGTATACCAAAGCCCTACCACCTGCCTGGAAAAATCTAGAGGAAACCAAGGAAATGTTGCCAGTGAAGAAGAAAGAAGTAGTTTCATAAGACATGGTTTGAAAGACAGAAATAACAATGTGCAGATTGCTGGTATCACACAAAATCATAATCGCCATTTTGCTTTTTAGCTTGTGATGTAAATCTGACAGTTATTCTTTACATTTATTTAAAAAATGCACGACAAATGCTTCAGTAGAGATGCTCAATTTAATATTTTACCTCAGTTATGGTTATTAAATTATTTTTTTGCCCTCATAAGCCAGTGACATGATTTGTACTGTAAATATGATAAAGTATTAAAGCTGGGATACTATTTCTAATGAACCAAACACCTGGATAAAATTGTGAGTTGATCCCAAACATCATTTTTCATTTTTCGTTTTTGTTTAAATGCCCAGCCCTACTTTTTACATTGACTTCCATTGAATGTTAAGCAGATCTTTTCCTCCTCCTGTAAAGTGTTTTGATTTTGACCACGACATTACAATCAGTATTAAAAATGACATATAAAAGCAAATAAAGTATAAAATATAAAATGTAATACGATTGACCTTCATAATATTTCCTGAATATTTTTTCAGCATTTCTTCTCCAAGGAGAACATATTCAGGGTGGGACATGCAGATTCGTTCACATTACAGAACTTTCATTGTTTAACTGTCTTACATTTATTTGAATCGGTTCTAAATGTTTGTTTTGTAGACAGTGTGGAGGAATGTTATCCATGCATTATCACTTTTGTCCTCTAAGTGGTGGCAGAGTGCAGGGGATAGTCCATTCCTGAAGGGTACTGTGATTTCTCCCACAGAGGTGGAATGTTGGCAGTGGACTTAACCAAGATTTAAACTCCGGTAACCTCCTAACAAAGTCGCTGTCCAGCTTCCACTTGCCAAAGCCCCACATTCCTCCTGTTAAAGTTTGTTTTCTTGCATGTCTTTGAGTCCTGTACAGTTTGTCATCTTGGTGCGTGTGAGTGTTTGGGTTGTAACTCAACCCTTGCTGATGACAAAGCAATATGGCTTTGTTCTTCATAAGTAAACTAAGGACAAGGTAAATCAAGTTCAACTGTCCTATAAATTCTCCAATTATCCCAGAAATGAATCTGTAAATGTATACTCCACACATTACCCTGTTCACGCAATAATTCTCAGCTCCTGGTTCTGATGTGGATTTTTTTTTGGAGTCATCGTCCTAAACAGATGGGCTATTTTAGTAGTGCTGCATGATATACTTTGTGTTATCGCGGTATTACAGTACTGATATTATAGGAGGCTGCAATATACAACGGTTTCACCTTCATGAAGCAGATATTGTCAATTGTCAAAACTGTCAATCACTTGTTAATGGATGCATGACCATGGCAACGTATGCCTTGTGTTTGCTTTGCTCCAGAGCAGGGTAAGAGGCAATAAGGAATTGGTGCAACAGCACCGGTTGCCAGATCATCCTCACTGCCTTTAATAGCCTTTAAAAGAAGAGCAAGATGGCGCTGTGCAAGACGGCTGCCTCCCAATAGCTCCATGGTTTTACCTTCATTTCCTTGAAGGAACCCTCCCAAGGGATCAATAAAGTTCTGTTCTGTTCTGTTCTAGCCATGTTTACATGCAGCCTGATGATCTGTTAATAATCTGACTGATAGCTGTTATTCTCCTATTTAGTTGATAATTTAAAAGTTTACCCACCTTTTTCAACTGGATAGGACTAGTCTATTCCTGATGATGTGTACACATTATAATATTTATAATACAGTTGAGCTGTGTTACCACATGTCCAACTACATTCCCAGTCAGAATGTTGAAGTATGTTGTGGTTGGAGACAAAGTTGTACTGTTGTTCTGTGGTGCGAAAACCTGGCGTGTAAAATGCAGCAGCATCACACACTTTTACCAGAATACTGAAATTGGCTCCATCAGTCTTTACTGTATGTCCTGCGGCTGCGAGACCGTCTTTAATAAAGTCATGTTAAATCACGAACGATTGCCATGTCATATGGGAATTTCCACTCAAAGCAAAATTCCCATGTGGTATCTTTAATTTTGTGTTTTTCCCACCAGTTTCTACTGAGTTTTGTACAAGTACAAGATGGCACAGAGTATGGCTGCCGTGTCGCAAGCTTCCTTTTTTTTTTGTTTTTTGTTAATTGTGTGTTTGTCACTTTCATTGCATGGAGTAAAGTCAGTTAGTTGTATGTTTTCTGATCAACACTGACTGATGTGATGGGAGGTATGTGCACGCTATTGAGTCCTAATTTTTTCACTCCCCCTTCCACCTGTGTTTTTCTTAAATAAGTGAATGCGAAGAACGTTTCCCTGAGTTGTCATGGTAACATTTATGCTAAGTGGTGCTCTACACAAGTATCATTTTGGAACAGATTACTGGTGTGTAAATAGAGATCAGATTTAATCTATTATTGGAACGAGTTCAGTCCGATTGAAGAAAATCTTTGTGTGAAAACGTAGCCAGTCAGCCTTGTCCCCCTATGACCCTGCAGCTGGTTGACTGTTTGTCTATTGTTGGAGCACTTTCAGTTGGTACTAACCACTGCAAACTGGTATGCACAAGACCTGCTGTTTGGAGATGCTCTGTCCAACTCCTCTGGACATCATCAACTGGGCCTTGTTAACGTTGCTCGGTTTCATAGGCTTGCTCGTATTTCTGCTTCCGACAGTTCAGCTCAAGCAGCATATTCCATCCCTTGATCTGTGCCTTAAGCCTTATGCCTGATTTCATTTGAACATCAGTCACTAATTGAGGCTGTAAAGTCATGTTGCTTCTACAGTTTAGATCTATATGTCAGAATGTGCCAAAAACCAGTACCAAAGTAGCTAAACCTGCATAAACACAGTTTCACTCCCAGCACTAAAGCAGCTAACCCAGCACCAAAGCTGTGGTACACACTGTGGTTCACCAGAACAGCTAAACCAGCATCAAAGCTGTGGTTCACTCCAGCACTAAAATAGCTAAACCAGCACTAACACCGTATTCCACTCCAGCCCCAAAGCAGCTAAACCAGCACCAGTGCTGTAGTTCACCACCAGGTTGATCATGTCTGTTCCCCAGGGAAGATGACTTCTCTTCAGCTTCTGAAGTACCTCCTCCCCCACCCCAGGACTTTCCATTCTTCCATCCTGGACTCCAGAAGGGTGAGCAGACCGCTAATAACAGGAGGCTGTTTGTCTAGGGCCTCTGTGATCCAGGCTCACTGACTGTTCCCATTCCACTGGAAATTAGGCCCAGTCCCTGCTCCTGTGATTGTTTTAATTCCTCCAACAAACCATCTGAAAATAAATATATTGGGGGTATCTGCTGCTGTAATAATGGCTCCATTGTATGCCATGGGGGTCATACATGTGTGTATGTGTGGAAGAGGAGGCATGAGTGTTGAGAAATATTTGGTAGAGGGTCTGTGAAGAGCATGCTTCTCCTCAGAGCATTTCTGCATATTTCAATTCGTCCTTCTGTCTCATGCAGTTGTTTCTTTCAGTTGTTGTTCTTAACATGTTCTTGCTTTTTCCATTTTTCCCTCCATCTTTGGTTTAATCCATATGGTGTATATGGTGTGTATCATTTTGGCTGGTTGCTAGAAGGTCTAGTGGCAATGCCTGGGACTCCCCCAGCCCTGCCTAATGCAGATACATTAATGAGAAACACATTGTGAAGTACTGTAGAAGATTGATTACCTGTATTTAGTTACCAAACACACACACACACACACACACACACACACACACACACACACACACACCCATTACATTACACTGATGTCACACTTCCTTGTCTACTGTAGCAGGACTGCCTAACTGAATGCAATTTACATCTGACAGATTGCAACTCTTTTCTGTCTTATCAGGGTTTCTCTCTTCCACCAATTGAAAGAACCCTTTAACCAGACTAGAACCATTGAGGCATCTACACGGTTCTTTCAGCTGTCACGGTGCTACAAATAATAATGACCTAAATTACTAAAAGCTCAGTGAAAAACCCTTTCAAAGAGTGTAGCTGACTGTGGAATTACGAAAATAAGGACATGCTAGATCACACTGGTGATTTCAGTTTTTGTGCAGTGTTGCTGAAATGTCATCACGCAGTGATTTTCTCTGCCTATGGATCAACAAATAATGTACATAATCTCATTATTTAAAAGAACTATACCCTTCACAGCACTTTCACTTGTCTGTTAATACATCACGACAGTTTGTATTAACAGACTATAAATGCACACATTCATCAATTCCAGTGATTTTCTCTCATCATAAAAATCGGAGTGCTCATAGCCCCCTTTGTGAGTTGGGGCTCTGCGATATATCAATATTCATATTGATATCAGGATATAAACAAAGCAAGATATAGGTTGAAACAGCACTGTTTATACCGTGTTTTAAAGCTTTTAAAAAAGTTTTTTCTGCACCCTGCCCTCAGCTGCTCCTCTTACTCTGCTCACCTCTGCCCCCACATTGCATTCTCACGGGCACGTCATAGAAGGGGATTAAGACAGAGCTTTGGCATGAAAATGACTTAGTTTGTATATAGAATAAACGACGATCAAATTTTAATATGTTTAAATACAGATTTTACGTTATATAGGTTAATGCATTTGTATTTTTCACATCATGTTTATGAACATAAAGGTAAAATATATCAGGATACAATTTTAGAGAAAAGGTTTTCAAAGAAAATCAATGTAAAACGATCCATTCGTCATGCAATTGGGATACAATGTTAAGAGCAACTGCCAGATTCACACTGTGGAAAAATGAAGAGTGAAACAAGATTTTTGTTAGTGACATAAAATGACTTTTTAATGTTTTTATTTATTTTAAACACATATGTCCTTATAGATGAAGTATAAACACCCGTATTTTGATCACATGTTTTGTTTACCATTGATTACCCAAGCTTCTGAGCAGGCCTGCTCCCTGTGTTGGACTGAGTGACGTGCTCTCAGTGTGCACTTTGTTAGTGGTTTTTAAAGTATTTTTTTCAGGAGGCTCTATACATTTTTCACTCGCTCTGTCCGATTTTGAGTCCTATGTGGTGAAACGGAGAGAAAATGTCACCAGTCTATCAGAAAGCTCAGAGCAATTCAACATGACGGCTCCACAGGCTGGCGCGTAGTCAGATTTGACATGCATGACGGCCAGAACATTTCCACTGCACTTTTTTCATAATGAATGCAAAATGCATTGTGAGGCAAAAGTGTGTTCTGTTTGCCTTGAAGTGGAATGCAAGCGACGAATGCAAATACTGCAAAATGCATATGATCTGAATAAACAGTGCGAAAGACAATACAACTGTATTCCACAGTATTATGGTTGAACTTTGGCAGTAAATTCGATGTTAACGGGTAATTCATTTCCAGTGGCTGGCAAAATGCTGCTTACATTAACAGCAGCTGTTATGGGGGCCGATCAGAATATATCAATGTAGATATATTTTGTGTTTGAACAGGTGTTTGATCACGTCAAGTGTTGCCAACTTTGCCTTTCACATTGCTGCCCAAATTTTAAGGGCATCAGGCATCACGAACCATTCCTTCTGCAGTCTGACTCATCTTCTGATCCTTTCAAAGCTCCTAGTTTCTGCTGTTTCTCCATTGCATGCCCATCTCCTTTCTCATTTCCGCCCTCCTGAGTGAATCTCTGACGCACATGCCTTTACCGGTATTTACTTGCATGGATGTGAACCGTCGGATTTCTCTGAAAGGGCATGACTGCTGCACTAACCATTCTGATGTTCTTGGAAAACATGGTGCTGTTGAGATGCTGGTGTGTTGATGTTCTGCTGCCTGAACCGAAATGGGACCCTCATAATGGACGTGGATTTTTCTCGAAGTAGAACTGACTTGGGCGGTTGACTTGGATGCCCATTCTTTTGGAGGTAGAACCTGTTTCACCTCCTTCACATGGGCTGCTTTTTGTTTGCCAGCAGACAATGGCTTGAGGGCTCTCCAAGCTTGAATTTCCCTCCCCAATCCAGGCTTTGTCGGAGTTAGTAATTAGTGTTGTTCCTTCACAAAACAACTGACGTGCATATTGATGTGGTCATTGACGTGGGAACTAATGTAGCAGTTTACGTTGGCCTTGGCATTGGGTGGTCAATGGTGAGAGTTGTGCTCAGGTGAAGCAAGAATTCATCTGTTCACATTCTGCATGTGTCCACTTCATTCGTTGCTTTGTCTCTTTTATATATTATATACTTCAGCTCATTTCCTTTTTAAAATATAGATAGAGGAGGGCGATTTCTTGTCAAGCCCTCTGAATGGAGGACAATGCCTCTGCTGGTTTGGAACCCTTTGGAAGCCTGGGAAAAGTTGACGGTTAAAGAAACCTCAGGGCTTACATTGTCTCCTTTTCAGTGCCTTCAGGGCTCAGAAATGAGTCCTCTCTATGCAGAGACGTTTCCCCCCCCCCATACTGCTGCCAGCGAACACCTGCTCTGACTATTTGCATGTCCCAGCCATGGTGGTAAAGGAAAGTCACCGCGTTCATTACTGAAAGAATTCTCAGAAAGAAAATCGATATGACACGAAAGTTCCACTTGTTAGACTTATGACTAGAAGGTTGTGACTGAAGTGTGTATGTGTTTGTATTTTCCAGGCACAGGTGCAGAGCTCTCGCGACAGCGATATCACACATCAACAACGGACAGGGAGTGGACGGCGATTGCGCAAGGAGGTGGGATCAGGCCCAAAGGTGGAAGGCTCAGGTGGGAGCCCACTCTCTGAACAGGATTCAGGAATCCTCGATGTAGAGGATGAGGAAGAAGATGAGGTAAGTGACTGTGAAAACTCAGGCCTTTCAAGCCTTGATTTTGTACAGATAATGAGTGCAAAGGTCATTTTACTATCATGTAGCTTTAATTATTGATGTGTTTTTATTTTAGAAATATCTTATAATGCATAGTCATATGGGAAGTTTACAATACACAGCTTTGGAGGCAATATGACTTTTATTAATTTGGTGCACCATAAGAAGGATAATGCTGTCTGATGTTTATGTCAACATAACAAAGGATGTTAAACTCCAGTGGAATAATACATAACAGGAAAGTTATTATGTAACATTGTTCAAAATTATATATGTTTTTTTCATTTTAAACCATTGTGACACTTTAACGCAGTGTTTGTGTGATTTGGATGTTTGTATTGTTGCATGACCCAACTGCACTTCAGCTCATATGTGTGTTCATAATATTGCAGTAACTGAAGCCAAATGCAAAAAAGAGAAGAGTTGGATCAGTTGATTAATACATTCAAACAACAGATCATTCTGCTTCCTCCTCTGGCTTCAGGCCTGCTTGTATCCCCTCCTTTTCTTTAATGGCGTGTCTGGTCACTGCTCTGGTTTTTAGGTGGGGTAGGGATTGGGGGGTGACGGGGGACGGGACGGATGGGGAGACGTGTGAGGCATGTGTAACGTGTTCCACAGCCACGGCTTCTCATGACAGATAGAACAAGCTTCAAGTCTGTTCCTGCAGTTGAGTACCGAGAGAACACTGATGCAAACGAGAGGACATATGTTGTTTATTAGATGGCTGGTCACCTCATAGGTTCACTTGATCGTGCAGGTTCTTGTAAGGTTCCCTGGTTCTGCATAAACCATTTTTTTGTTCTCCGTTATTGTGAAGTTTTTGGCTTGTGGATTCATTTCTGGTATTTAATGATTTCATAAGCCTTAACGCACTGCTTTCTAGACATGAGGACAACTGACTCTCGTGTTATTTATTGCTTTTCTTGCTCTAACGCTCTCACTTGTTAATGAGCTGCTGACAGATCAGGTGTGGTAGAGCGGCTCTATATAAAACACTGTGATGCTTCATGATAAGTTAGTTTAATTTATTTCTGATTTTCTTGTTTTGATTGTGTTGGTCAACTATATGAAAAAAGACGACAATTTGAGTTGAAGATTCAAGATTCACAAAGTGATACGTGACAAAATTAAGGTTAAGGTCTTATTTTATGTGAAAAAATGTCTTCATAAATGTGTCCCTTTTTTAATTCAACAAAAAACAAACTGGACCAACCAACCCAATTCTATTACGTCAAGCATTTGTTATATATTTTCCCCCAATTATTGTAAAACTTTGATCTCTCTCCACCCAACCCACTTCAGACTGTACTGCCTTTAATTTACAAATTATTGAAAACGTATTAAACACAACATTATATATGATTAACATTTAAAATGGCTATGAATTAAGGAAAAACACAACAAAACCATTCATAATAAGTCCACATGCACAGTGTTCAACATTTAGATATTAAATTGTAAGTGAAACATTCATAATTATGAATAACTACTTAGTATGTTTTTGCATCGTTTGAGCTCAAATAGATTCAAATAGTATCAAATAGACGCACAATTATTCACTAAAATATTAGTCGGTTTTGATATTTAAAAATGAGTGTTATAAAAAAATGGCTATTTTTGCAATGGGAGCAATTATTCATGTGTGTGTGTGTATATATACCAATTTCAAAATTATTAACCGGCAGTAACGATCTATGAGATGGTGAAGTTGTTGGGACTGGGAACTGCTGCTGTACAGGAAGTGCACCAAGCACGCCACAACATTCTTTACTGTAACTGGTTCATTCCACGGTGACCCAAGGGACCTCTAATATTGTTGTTGACCTGCAGAAGTGTCCACATATTGACTTCAGTTCCCCTCTATTGACCTTTTTAGTCCATTCCTTCTCTCTGCCTCACCCTGCGTGTGCGTCATCACTCTTTCCTGAAGTTCTTCAAGCCGCTTTCATACAAGGGTTCCAGCCTGTGCCAACCTTTAATCTACCCAACTCTGGGCTGTCTCAGGGCTTCCCAACAGACAGCAGAGCCCCAGGTCTCTAATCAGTGACCACTGCCTGACCCCGTGCCACCTCCTGTACCTTTCTGTTCCTCAGCCATAGCCTGGGTTTTAAAGGAGTGCCCTGGAGGAAACCTTTTGTACACACTGTCCCAGCGCTCTCCCACCACCGAGTTGGCACTTGTGCCTGTGTGATTGTTTTCTCCTTATTCGCTCTGGGTTATTGTTTAGTACTGCTCTTCCTCTCTGGAGCTGGGACACCGCTGCCTCCCAGTGTTGCTCCCTGCTTGCCTCTCTGTGGGCACCACATGAAAGCTGGCATTGTTTAACTGCCGTTGCCTTGATGAAACCTTGGGGAGATCTGCATTTCTGCAAGCGAGAGGTCATGTAGTGGGGTTGGGGTCAAGTGTGTTTGTGTGACTTTGCTTAATCTATAAAACAGTGGTCCACATTGTGTTTACAGCCAGCGCAGCCTTAACCTTGTCCTTGTCTCCTTGGGAATTGGCTTTTAATTTACTACAATTAATCACGTTCTCTTAGTTTTCTCAAACATTACATTTTGAACTTGCAATGGTCTGTCTGTGTAGTGTCCAGACATTTTACACATCACTATTGAATGTTATATTTTAGGATTGTGCAGCATTTGTGGAGTTTGTGTTTTGTTTTGTTGCATACTCCTGTAGTGAACAACTTTCACAAGCCGAAGTTATTATTAAGTTCAACTTCAGTGAACATTGATGCTGCTTGTTCTTCTGCCTTGCTCTGGAGGAATTTCATTTTAGAAGTGCCAAAAACAATGGTCTTCTCCACTGACTGTAACTGTATTGATTTTACGGTTTATGGTTGGTGATTTAGCTAGAATTGATCGCGTTCGATCCTCAGCTGAGCGGAGCCAGACACACAGCACCCCACCCTGCTGCCAAATTTATACCCAGATACAGGCACTTAAGTTAATTTAAGTGACTTGAGACATAGACTTGACTTGACTTGCTCATCCTGAATAACTTGGACTCATGAATAATAATGTGAACAATAAGAGTCATTCCATAGATAGATAGATGAATAGATAGATACTTTATTAATGCCCAAGGGGAAAGTAATTTATTACAGAAGCACCATGAGCATCAAAAGAGCAAAGTACACAATATTAGGACACACAAAGTATAGAGGTAAATTGAAATGCACTAAACTAAAATCTACAACTACTGAGCTACAGAGCAAATAATGTGCCAATATATACAGGGGTTGGACAATGAAACTGAAACACCTGGTTTTAGACCACAATAATTTATTAGTATGGTGTACTAGGGCCTCCTTTTGCTGCCAATACAGCGTCAGTTCGTCTTCGGAATGACAGACAGCTTCCTCTTGCATCCACAGTTAATCCTGTTTAGATGTGGTTGGTCCTTCTTGGTATTGCTGACATTACCCTGGATACTGTGGCTCTCAATACATCACAAAGACTTGCTGTCTTGGTCACAGATGCGCCAGCAAGACGTGCACCAACAATTTGTCCTCTTTTGAACTCTGGTATGTCACCCATAATGTTGTGTGTATTGCAATATTTTGAGCAAAACTGTGCTCTTACCTGCTAATTGAACCTTCACACTCTGCACTTACTGCTGCAATTAATGAAGATTGGCCACCAGGCTGCTCCAATTTAGCCATGAAACCTCCCACACTAAAATGACAGGTGTTCCACGTTTCATTGTCCAACCTCTGTATATTAAAGTACATTGCATAATCATTAGGCAGGTAGCAGTACAGTACATCTACATTTACATTAATGACATTTAGCTGGCGATCTTATCCAGAGTGACTACACAGTAATGTTTGGAGTCTCCCACATGGCGTGGTGGCTCGCTGGTGGTTTTGCCACACCAACCATACATAATGAAAGACCAGGTGGGGCACAGTCATCCTGTCCTAGCCCGGCATGGATGTCTAGGCATATTCTGTTGATTTGGGACACAGCCATTTTTCTTGTGATGTATCACATCATCACAACATGCCAATAGAATAGAACTGTGCTTTGTGCATATTGATTTGATACTTGGACTCTAGCATAAGGACTTGTGACTTGACTTGTACTTGATTTTGTGATTTGTGTACACCTCTGCTTTATACGAAACCTGTAATAAATACAGCGATGGTTCAAAGTTTGTGAATTAGTATGAGTCCCTTGTTTTGTTCAAAGAACAGGAATCTCTCAAAGTCTTCAACTAGTTTGTGGACGTGTATCATGGCATGAACAAAGGAGATTTCTGAGGAGCTCAAGAAGAGATGTTGATACTCCTCAGGCTGGAAACACTTACAAACCCATCTCTGAAGAGTTTGGACTCCACCAACCCACAGTCAGGCAGATTGTGTACAAATGGAGGAAGTTGGAGGACAATTAGTAACCTCCCCAGGAGTGCTTGACCAACAAAAATCACGCCAAGAATGAGGTCACAAAGGAACTCAAGGGAACTTCTAAGCAACTAAAAGCCTTTCTCACGTTGGCTAATGTTCATGAGTCCACAGTCAGGAGCCCTCTGAGGAACAGTGGTGTGCAGGCAGAGGAGAAAGCTGCTGTTCTCCAAAAAGAACACTGCAGCCTGTTTGCAGTTCACTGAAGATCACATGGACACGCCAGCAGGCTATTGGAAGTGTTTCATGGACGGATGAAACCAAAAATTTATATTTTTGGTTAAAATGACGAGTCTTATGTGTGAGAAAGGAAAACACTGCATTCTAGCAAACCTACAAAAGAGTTGGAGATTTTTTGTATTTTATCTAAAATAAATAAATGGCCCAGTGTCATTTTTGTCTGATTTATTTGAGCTTGGTTGTCCTCTTAGAACTTTTGTCAAATTTGTGTATAAATATACACAATTCTAACAGGTTCACAAATTTTCAAGCACTACTGTAGTGGCATTATCAGTCTATTACACTGTAGTCTGTAAGAGGCAATAACACAATATAAAATAAACCTTGGTATTGTTCAGTGGCATGTTGCATCTATTTTACACCATTAACACCTACACAGGGGTGTCAAACTGAGTCAGAGTCAGGCCAGTGTTCTCATTCCAGCCAAACAGAAGCTCATGTGATCAGTCGACTGGAATGAAAACCGATCAGTTTCTGACCCTGTTTGACATGCTTGGTCTACAAATAACATAATATATGTAAACATGACTGCAGAATGATCCAAAAATTCTCAAATGTCGGTAAAATACCTCTTAATCATTGACCAAATTGAACATTGCAGATGGGACCGCTAGCCTGGTTGAGTACGTTTGCTCTTCTTATCAAGGAAAAATATTTTTCTAAAAGCCTAAAAGAGTCTTAATCAATATTTCTGTCGTAGGTGCGCGGTGCTCATGACTTGGTGGACTTCTCTCCTGTCTATCGCTGTCTTCACATCTACACTGTGCTGGTGAGTTCAGTTAAACTCTCATGGATTTATCTCTTTCCCTTCTCTTGTTTTGGTCTTCAGCTTTCGGATGCTTGCATGCCGAATGTTCTCAAGAGATGAAAGCACTTTTATATGGTTCGATTCACTCTTACCCTGCACTGCACTCCCTTTCACCACCACTGTTTGATTCATTTGTTTAGCATTCTGAGGTGAAATAAGACGGCAGTTTGCGTGGTTGTGTCATAATTTGAAAAGGTCATGATTGTGCATTGTCGGGAACATCTCGTAGTGTTAAAATATCATATTTCTGCTATATCACCCACACTAAATATGGGTATTATGTATAGTATTCTACTCTACTGCCTGCTGTTTAATTCCCACTTAGCCTCAGTGTAGTCCCATTGTAGAGGCTCCTGGGACTCTCCTTGCCCAAATAAACAGCCACTTACTGCGCCCACTATGATGGATGGATTCCTCTGCTGCTCCTGCTCCCAGAGACCTTTGTCAGCCATGTTAATTGGTTTACCGTTATTTTGCAGTAAACCCATATTTATCACATCACTTTTTGACCGACTGTTTGCTTTCCTTTGAGCTTGAAAGTCTAACTTTGAGCATGAATAATGGTCTGTGTGTTTTGATTAGATCACCATGTTCTTATGGTTAAGCTCCTAAGATGCCATAATGTCACTTCTTTTCCTTATTCTATCTGCTTCCCATATGGGAATGGAGAGAGCATTTACGGTGTCATTTTTTTCACGTTACACCCACAAACTCCAGCGGAGCTGCAGAGGTCCAAAGGTCAGGTGGGAGAATCCGTCAACAGGGCAACTATTAGTCATGTACTCTTCAAATCTTTATGGAAGAGTGGCAAGAAGAATGCCGTTTTTGAAAGCAAGCCATAAGACGTCCTGTTTGCAGTTTGCCAGAAGCCAAATAGTGTACGGAGCAAATGTGGAAGATCAGATGAGACCAAAGTTTAACTTTTAAGGCCTAACTGCAGAACACTGTGTGTGGTGGAAAACAAACACCACACATCACCCTCAGCACACCATGTTGCAGGGACAGAGGAGCTGGTCAGAGTTGATGGGAAGATGGATGGAGCTAAATACAGGCAAACTCCAGGCAATCCTGGAGGAAAAGACTGGAGCAGAGGCTCACCATCCTGCTGGACATCTACCCTTAGCATACAGCCAGAGCTACACTGAAATGCTTCGATCAAAGCATAATTCGTGTGTTTGAAAGACCCTCTCAGACCTAAATCCCATTTGAGTATCTGTAGCACGACTTGAAATTTGCTCTTCACAGACGCTCTGTATCTAATCTGGCTGAGCTTGAGCTATTTTGCAAAACATACTGGGCAAACATTTTTGCCTCTAGAAAGGCAAACCTAGTAGAGATATACCCCAAAAAACCTGCAACTATAATTCCACTGAAAGATGGTCCTACAAAATACTGTCTCCGGGGAACGAATACAAATGCACACCACACTTTCCAGATTTTTGTTAAAATATTTTCAAAAACCATATATCATTTTTTCACTTTACAATTATTTGCAGGTTTGTGTTGGTCATTACATAAAATCTCAATGAAATACACTTAGGTTTGTTGGTCTAATGTTCAAGGGGTATCAATAGTTTTTCAAGGCACTGTATACAATGGTCTTCATATTGGAAACTGGTAAGAATGACTAGAAGAAGAATAGAGGAGTAAACAGAGCTCTACTAAAGATATCAGAATGAACAGAGGATGGTGAAGAATGAATGAAGCCGTCTGGGGTCGGTGCAGTGGTGGAAGATGGAAACTAATGCACAACAAAAAAACCAAATTAAAGGACAGAAGAAACAATAAAAAGGTAACACCGAACACTGAATAAATGAGAGAAAGCGAGTGATTGTTCTCAAGTGCTTGGTAATCTGGACTAGCACGACTGAAAGAGCACAGGAGAAAATCTGCAGGTGAACAGTTCAGGTAAAAGCTAATTTTATGTTGTAACTACAGTTAAGTCTTATTTACACATATTTGCAAGAAAGACTTTTATGTATCTTACTTTATTTTTCCAAAATTCTTTAACATTAGCTTTAACATGAAGTTGTGAAGGAAGCCTTGGTAAGGACTGGCTGATCATATACATTTTGATGAGCAACTATTTAGAAATACGGCAATAAATGATCGTGATTCAGACCCAGTTCAAGTGTAAGACACCGCTAGGAATATGGTGAGCCAAAAGCAATGTAAACATGTAGTGAAATGCAACATTGTTCTGCAGCTGTGTTTGAGGTCAGGCGCGGTGCAGGATGGCCCAGAACCCTTCTGTCACACTTGTTGTGTCACACCGGACACAACACAGATGCTGGAAGGTAAAAGTGGTTTTAGTTTGTCTTGCTTTTAATTATAAGTGAAACTGTCAATATTGTTTGAACACCACTTGAATACATGACAAAAACTACAGCAGCAGGTAAACTGTATCCTGTTCTTTTGGATTCCCATCCATAGGTCTCCCCTGTCAGTACTGTTAGGGTGAAGGACTCGCATGTGCTTTTTATAGGCTTCCCATGAATTTTTATGTGTCCCCAGCAATACTTTTTTGATACTTTATTCTCTCTCTATAATGACAAAAATGTAGTTGTTACCTGTTAGAGGTATTGCTCTAGCTTTTGTTTTAAAAATGAGTCAGTTTAAAAACTGAATATGTAAACAAGTCTGTCACTACATTGCCACAGGTAAGAAATGAAAATTTTTTTTTTTCACCCGTCTTTTTTCATGAATCAAAGTGAAAGTGTAACAGACTGCAAGGGGATTGGTCCCCACCATTCAACACACATATGCAAATTAACTGCAAAATAATTTGAAATTCAGTTTTCCTGCTGCTGTAGTCTTTTGTCATGTTTTCAGGTGATGCACAACCTTATTATATTGACAGTTTAACAGAAGGGTTCTGGGCCATCCTGCAGCGCTCTGCATTTCACTACCTGTTTACATTGCTTTTGGCTCACCATAATCCTGGCGGTGAAATACTCTTAAACTGAAATTTGGCACAAGTTCGATTTGAATCGGCACTTGGTAATACTGACATAAGTCTGTTCACTTAAAAGTATCTTCTTTTATATGCAACCTTGGTAAGGGGAGAGATTGAACATCATCCTTCCTACCCAGAGTCACTTGCTTACAGATGGCAGTGGCACCACCATGGCTTGATCCTGCAATATCTCGATAATGGGGAAATCACCTAATTTTTTGGTTCCACTTGGGAGCTCCAACATTTTTCATGGTGACTATATTCTCCACATTTATCGTGTAAAATTGTTTTGCCAGTATGTCTTGGCATTGATTTGGTTGGAAAGAAAATATTGCCAAACTGGTGCATTGGCACCCTGTTTCTGGACAGACAGAGCAGATCTCTGTATTGAGGACTTTCTTTGATTCCTCTGCTTCTGCCCTGGCGTTCTTTACAAGACTGAACATTTGCTGTATTTTCTTTGCAATTGCCAATGCTTGCACTTTCAAAATTCAAGCCATCAGCCCGACATTGAATTTGGCTGAAGTCCTTTTTTCCTCTTAAAAGATAAGTCTTTCCTCCCCACTTGAAAGCTCAAAATAAGTTGGAATGCACATTGTTAATGTAGACATGACTGAGCTTTAATTAAATGAAGAAATGAGAATTTCACAAATTTGATTGGAACAGAGCACTTGTTTCTTTTTTTTTTTTCTTTTTTTTTTTTCTTTAATAGGAGAATGAAGTTTCTCTTTTCTCCCGAAAGTTTGACCCCTGGCCTCCAAACCCTGGGAAATTTCACTGCATTCCTGCGTTATGAAATGCACCGTGTGGGCTGTCCCAAAGGGACGAGGTTTCTAGAACATACACACTCTACATAATGTACTTTACAGTATTGGGAGTGTGTACATTCACAGGAAGTAAAGTTGAAGTGGTGATTGACTTAGTGGCCCATTACTTGTACATTTTTAAACAAGAATTATGTAAACACTTCACTGTAATGTGACGGAAAGGGAGCACACATTGCTCTGAAGTGTGCTAGGTGAAGCCCGGGGGAGGTTTAAAATAGGAGAGGAAAAAAAGAAGGAACTCGTATTTGTGGATAGTTGATGACCCAGGGGATGTAAAGACAGGATAGAGCTCCCCCCCCCCCCTCTTAGTCTGTTTTGACTCCTGGGTTGGCTGCTTTCCAAATGTCTTGGGACGGAGAGAATGAGGAAAAGAGAAAGAGAGGGACAGAAATACAGAAAGGAAACAGGAAAGGACGGTGAAAGAGTATTAAATTAAACATGGCCCAATTCGGCGCAAAAGAGCTTTCGCACCTCGGCGTGAACCTGTTGTACATATTTGTGGAGCTCAGCCTGTGTCCAAGCAAACCCTGGATGTCTTACTAAAGGTCAGCACAGAACGGTCCAGATAATTTGCTTATTTAAAGCAACATTTAAATAATTGGCTCCAGATTGAGTATTCACTTTCACACCCACACTGTAAACACAAATCTCACTTTGCGCACCCCCTTGTAGAGAGCTGTACATGTGGACTTGTTACCAAATTGAAATGAAAGAAACATGTTCTTGCGAGTGATCTTCTGCAGCTCCACAAAGATTTATAGTGCCGGTACAAGCACTTTTTCCACCCTATTACAATGTCAGCGTGCCATCAAAATGTAAAAATTAATGACATTAAATCACTATATAATGGTTATTCAGTTTATTCTTTACAGATGTTTAAACAGCTCCTGCAGCACAAACAGCAGCTAATATTTATTTACAGCTTCTCACACACAGACGGCTTGTTTATTCACCATTGAAAAGCATGACCAATATAGCAGAGCTGTCTACTGCTGCCACCCATGAGTCTTAAGTCACCATACCCAATGCTGTATAAACAAAATAGAAAGATATAAATACTGGGTTGTGCAGCAGTGGAAATGTATTTTTTTTGATTGCTGGAGGTTCAGCCGGTACTCCTGGGATGAGTAACTCTTTTGATCTGTAACTAATCCCATTATCAGTACATGACCTCTTTTAATGCTCTCATGACTGAAAGCCACAAAATACTCACAGCAAAGTTTCAAAATGTAGTGTAAGACCTTTGCAGCCAAAGCAAACACTGTATTCTTACCCTTGACTTCAAATGTAACTCTGGAGGAGCAGGTTTAGGGAATGTACACGTTAAGTAGGGCTGGGTGATTTATTGTTCTTCATATCGACATCAGGATATGAACAGAGTGGGATATGAGCTGAGTTGGTATTGTTTGTTCTGACTTTTAATAATGTTTTTAATAATGTTCTGTTTCAGTTTTGCGGAAACCTATTTTCTGCTCTCTCTGCCCAAACTCGCACGTTTACATGCACACTATGGAGAGGGCCATAGACTGAATGTGCAAAAAGATGAAATGAAGGTCAGAATGAACATGTTTAATTATAGTAAAAAAGAAAAGGCATGCAGCAGTTTCAAGCCCGCAGTCCTCATATCAGAGTGCTAGTACATTAGACTTCTGAGCCAGTCCCAGCAGCATTTCGAAAGCTGGTTGTAGAAATGAGAGGAAAGTGAGAGCTTTTTAGGCATAAGCTAAAGAGATCAGCAGAGAAGGACACAGTAAGCATTCAAGGGAAGGAGTCTTAGCAGCTTGAGGTGTTAATAAAAAGTGACCTCGGTACCTCTGGGTCTTTCACCTCTCATTGTTTCATTTCCATGTTATTTTGGTTGATAGTTTTGGCATTTCCCTCTCTTCTGTTCTGTTCTTTTTTTATGTTCTCCCAGAGTCCGAGAGAACGTTTCACAGCCTGCCAGAAACAATAAACTCCCATGTCCTTTTGGCCTTTCTTTGCAACACTAAATCTGACTCAGTCAGAAGCCATCAGGGATGTTTCTGGTAGCCAAAATGGTAGAATAGATGAAATTCATGGACTGATTGAAACCTGTAGGACTGGTTGGAAGACTGGTTGGTCTGTCTGTCCAAATAAACACCATCAGAAATTCCATTTGAACTAGCAGCGTAATGTTCTGTAGATCCCCCTCATCCCACTAAATTAGCTCTCATTCTTTGAGACATGGACTTCAGAAGATCAGAGCAGATGGATTAGCTGTTGCACCCAATGCGCATTACTACACCTGTTTTTCCCCTTCTTTGAACTTTTTTTGCTACCTACAGGTGTTTTGAAGATGATCTGAGCCATGATTCATTCTGATTCTCTCACATTTTACCTGCTTCTAACACCCCAACTTCAAAACCTGAATGGTCACTTTCTGCCTGATATGTCCTATCCCTGGACAGGGGCCACTGGAGCTGTATAATCAGGGTTGCTCACTGTGATACTCATAGGACTGTAGTACGTACATTGATTATGAAGTGACCTTACCTCAGGGGACGGCTTGAGAATGGCCACACCTGTAGAAGTTATGTTGTGAGTGAGAGTGATCAGCAAGTGCTGGAAGTGCTCCACAAGGGTCTCATCCCGGATCTCAGCTTGCCTCTCTGATGTCTCATCATGGATGGCAGCCCATCACCTCAAACTCAACCCCAGCAAGACCGAACTGCTATTCATTCCTGGAAGCACTGGTCCTCACCCTGACCTTACCATTTCCCTTGAGAACTCACTGGTCACTCCATCTACTGGAGCACGGAGCCTTGGTGTAGTTTATGACCAGTTATCATTCACAGGTCATGTTGCATACATGACTCGGTCCTGCAGATTTCTCCTTTATAACATCAGTAGAATTCGACCTTTTCTGTCTAGAGAGGCCACTCAGGTGCTTGTTCAGTCTCTTGTCATCTCAAGACTAGACTATTGCAACTCCCTTCTAGCTGGCCTTCCTATGTGGACCATCAGACCATTGCAACTTATCCAGAATGCAGCAGCACGGCTCGTCTTCAATGTTCCTAAATTGAGTCACGTAACTCCTCTGCTGCGTTCCCTTCATTGGCTCCCTGTAGCTGAACATCAGATTCAAAACCTTGATGCTGACCTACAAAGCCAAAAATGGACCAGCCCCTCCATACATGAATGGTAATGGTCAAAACTCGAGCTGTACCAAGAGCCCTTCGAGCTTCAAGTACAGCTCGGCTTGACCCACCATCCCTCAGAATGCAAGGAAAACATGCATCCAGACTCTTTTCTGTTCTGGCACCAAAATGGTGGAACGAACTTCCCCTGGGAGTCTGAACAGCTGAGTCCCTCACTGTCTTCAAACGCAGACTGGAGACTCATCTGTTTCAGGAGTACTTAACTCCATAAAGACTTTTGTTTCAACATGGTCTAAATGTGAGGAATCTCTAGATTCCAGCCTCGTCTACCAGCTAAGGATATTCTAAGTAAACAGCAAAGCACTTTTGTAAGTCGCTCTGGAAAAGGGCGTCTGCTAAATGCCGCAAATGTAAACGGAAGTGCCACCTTCCACCTGGTACTCATTCATTCGTGTTGAGAGATGACAACGTTCATACTAGCTTTGCTCAGGCCAGGCTCTGTTCACCCAACAATGACCCAATACAGCATAGGGTGTGTGTGCGTGTGTGCGTGTGTGCGCGTGTGCGCGTGTGTGCGTGTGCGCGCGTGTGCGCGTGTGTGCGTGTGCGCGTGTGTGTGTGCGTGTGCTCATACATTTGTATCAGGGAGGAAACAGACCCCTCTGTACTGCCAGGAATTGGAGGAGTCTGGCAGAGTCTGTCCACATTGGATAAGTATGTGTATGTCCCCAGTGGACAGGGTCAGACCCAAGCATGTATCTTTTAACCTCTAAGCATCTCTCTGAGGGACCTGCTGGTGTATTGTTTGTGGCCCTTTTCCCTCATGTACCCTGTGCAGTATTCTAGAAGGTTTTTCAACAGAAATTGTTCTGACTGTTTGTTTTCATTTTGTGTGCATCCCTTTTGCCCTGTAGCTGTCCTTAGACGTCTCACTTTCTTTGTCTGTCAATCATCCATGCCACAGTGTTACTGAGCCACTGAACAATAAGCCTCGAAACCGTAAAGTTCAGAAAGAGAGACTTTGTGGGAACTACGTTTTACTTTTCTCCTTTTCATCCCTGTTGTTTCTTCACCTTATGTTACTGAACAACGCTGCACTGGGGAATTGACAGCAACTTCACATCACCATGCAAGCGCAATGATACAACATAGAAAAACACACTGGACATACTGGTTGTTGGGGTCAGAATCCTTTCTCTTGCCTTGCTCATCTTCCTGGTGATAGATAGGAACACTAACTTCGGAGGGCTTTTTCCAGGGCGAACAGCAAAAAGTATGTTTAGTTCATTTCTGGTTTCAGACACTTTTCTGATTGGTTTAGAAATTGAATTCATATTTAAACAGACCAGTGTGAAATTGACATCTACATTCAATGCAGGAGCCCCAAAGGTCAGTGCAGCGACTTTAGCTACCATGGGACATGGCAGAAGACATGGGACATGACAGGATGTTGTTGGTGAGCAAATTCACCTCCCAGCTCTTGGGTTTAAGGCTCTATGTGTATGTCTGTTTGCCCAGATACGGGTTGACACTCTGTCCTGGGTGAGCCCCCCAGTGCTCAATGCAGTCCTCTAGGTGGACGTTTTTTCTGCTAGAGAGTACGCTGTGCACAATTGGCTTCTCCTGGGTGTGTTGGCAGACTGTGATTATGAAATGTGCTGATTGTGAAGCGTCCTCGGGTATCAAGAAAGGCGTTGTGTTTGTTCAACTTCATTCAGTTTTCTGTGGCAATGCTGTTAATCTCTGTTTAGCCAAATCAGAATTCATGCTTTTTTTTAAATAAGATAAACTCAGAATGCTTGATACAGTGATTCAAAATCAGGTATTTGGAGACAGACAAAGAGAAGTGAAAGGAGTCAGAGAAGCTGTGTAGAACTTAATAATGAGTGATAAATAATTACTGAATTAATTAGTATTGAATTAACAATAATGTTCATCATATGAAATACTGAGTTACAGCATTTCACTTAAGTTTTGAGTTAACTTATATAATATGGCAGAATTCTTGTCATTGACGAATGCAAATACACACACACACACACACACACACACACACACACACACACACACACACACACACACAGTACAGAACGTTACTCCAACAAAAGCAGGATAAACTCTTTTGTATATCTATGATTTTTGTAACAAACAATGAATGAGAGACGGTGTCCCAATACTTTTTTCACTATCTTTCATTAGGTTCTGAATTCTGCCAATTATTCCTCATGACTGGTAAATAATAAATGGATCATCTTTTCTCTATTTGATTACATTCCATGCTCTTGTCTATAAACTTTGTTCCAAGGTATCTACGGTTTGTTTACTGTCTGACATTCAGAAAGTACATGCACCCTCAATATTGGCTTGTCTCCTGCCACATAAATATGATTGAGTAAAGAAAACAATTGGACTTTGGTCACTTTTACCTGTAGAAAGAGCATTGTGTTGGACTTCCTTTCCACAGATAAAAAATGTTGAATGCACCCATCACCTTCTCTATTCTCATATCACAAAGACATTATTCACTATATATTGCAGTGCCAGTACGGTGACACAGCCACACTCTGACCGCCACTAGGTGAAGATGTGAGGCCTACCACCCTGCTCTTTTGGTGCCACACTTGGTTTTGTTATCTATCGTTCGAGGAGGGAGAAGTAGTTCCAGGTCTCGGTGGGTGATTAGCTCTTACTTCAGAGGAACTGGCCAGGAGGAGACGATAACCCCATCACATCGGCCCTGTTTTCTTTCTTTCTTTCTCTAATACGTTCCCTCCCTGTGGTATCTGCTCTTTCTCAAAGTTGTGACCTGTGCTCTGGAGACTTGCTGAGATAATAGTCTGAGCCGGAATAGAGGGCAGTGGGGACCATCGGGTTTGAGCAGATTTGGAAAGGTTAAATTCTCTAAACCCAGAATGAATGAGCTCTTTTGTTTTTGGCTCCTCCTGTAATCACAGTCTAATTCATGCTTTGTGATTAGGAAAGGCCAGCTGATCTGCCCTTATTTGAAGTTGATTGGGACTCTTAAGTGGAAGTCATTGTGGCTTATCTCTCTCTATCATTCCAGCGAAAGAAAATCATCAGATCGCTCCAGCCTCTCCGCCCTTTTCATCCTTCTGCTTTTGGCTCTTTATTTGTCTGTAAAGAGCAATGTGGTGGTACTGGCATGTGGGTAGTTGTTATGGAGTGTGCTGGTCAAACTCCTCTCTCCAGCTCGCCCCCTGTGCTTCATTTCTGATGTTAAGTGAATCCGTGTTTTCTACCCAGGGTTCCCGGGATACGTTTGAGAACTACTACAGGAAGCAGAGGAGGAAACAAGCTCGACTAGTGTTGCAGCCACATTCTAACATGGTATGCCTTCACTCTGCCACTTCGTTTGTCTTGTCTGTTTGTCTTACAGCTTGGGCCCTTCACGGCCTCTCTAGTCTCCCTCACATCCTCACTGCACATCCCACACTAACCACAGTGTTTTTAAGGTAAGTCGGGGGGTGCACTGTTATGAGGTTTGCCAGCGATCTGTGAAGCTTGTCAAACCTCGCAACACTTGCTAACAGTGAAATGTACTTGGTGGGAGGAACATGAATAGATTGACTTAATCATCTGAGATTTTGAGATGGAGAAGAAAGTCCAGATCACTTTTCCAAAAGGGACTTTTAATGCTTTTCTGCTGTTCAATTTGTACTGCTCTGGAATGCCGTTAATTGCTACACCCACAACACAAGGAATGTTACCTTGACAACCAATAGTTCTGGTAATTATTTACAGTCTCGCCACAGCAGAACATTTTAAATCGCCTAATTGAAAGGATTCATTTCAAATGGCTTTGGAGTTTAGTGGGTTACACCAATGACAAGTTGGCAGTGTGACTTTGTTTATACACTCATCATCAAAAGAATATTTGCACCCAGAAGGAAGTGTCTGATTGCATTGCTTTTTCAGAAGGAAGATACGTTTTGCCAGGAACCATAAATTATTGAAAGTGTAGATTGATATGAGCAATATTTATTGAGGTACACATACAGAAGTGGAGTCTCTCAGTATGGCATCAGGTGTAACACCACATGCCAGTCGTCTCTGCATGGAGCTGTAAGGTTCTGAATGGTGTGCTGTAATGATACAGGCCATGAAATTGCACCCCACACCACGACAGCAGGCCTTCTGGACGTGTAAAGCATTGGTGTTGGCGCTGACTTTGGTGTCTCCACCAAGACAAAAGTGGGACTGAAGATGGCTTTCTGCCATTCTGAGTGATTCCATGACAGTCTGGCGTCACACTACTGTAGTTGGTTGATTACTAATGAGTGCAGCAATTTTTTTGACAGTGAGTGTAGATACAAAATATGGGAAATATATTCCTGTGTCAGTTTGATGGAATAATTGTCAGTAGCTATTCCATAAGGCATTGTACTTCTTTATTAGGCAGCAATAAGGCTGCTTTAAGATAAGTATGGTCACATGTTTCTATTAACTCAGTAGAACACAGACTTTTAACTTTCTGTTACTGTTTTTACTTTCAATGCCCTCTCCAATATGTGTGTGTGAACGTCAGCATGAAACGCTAGAAGGATACAGGCGGTACTTCAATCAGATTGTAGGGTAAGTGCATTGTACTTTTCCTTGCATTGTCATGAATAGGAATTAATTTAATTTAACGTCATTTACTTTAAGTTCAGAGTTGCTTTTCTTTCATAATAACTCCCTCCATCACTAAAAGATGGAATTATTAAAAAAAAAAAAAAAAAAAAAAAGATCTTATTGTGGCATTCTGCTCAGGCACTTACTACGGTCAATTGCATCTGTCCTCAATGTCCAAACCTTAACCCCTCAGTCAAATGCTCCCCTTCATCCCAATATTCTGTCCGGGGCTGTTGGAAAAGCTGCCAAGCGGCAGGATTTATGGGTTTGGGGATGTGGAGTGGCAGATGGGTGTTATTCCAAGCGTCTGGTTGGGAATATGGGGAAAGTCGGTGTCTGGAGCGGAGGCTTCCGCAAACATCCTGGTGGCACGGGCCATTCCCCAAGTGCTCCCACAGTGAGATGTTTGGGGGAAATGGGGATGTCCTGCCCATTGGGCCCAGAATCCACAGATTTCTGGGTGTTTGCGCACTCCTGTAATATGACCTGTGTGTGTGTGGTTGACTGAGCATAGTTGTTTTGCATAGGCAAGTGCAGAATATATGTAACTTATGTATAAACTGTTGTCATTTTCCGTGAGACTATTCTTTCTCTTTTGTCTCTCCTCACTTCATAGTTTCTTCGTAGTGGAGGACCAAGTCCTGCACACAACACAGGGACTGGTGAACAGAGCTTATGTGGAGGAGTTATGGGAACTGGCTCTCTCAAAGACCATCGCAGCACTACGGACCCACTCAGTACGTCTGTGTAACCCATCCTTCATATCTTTGGATCCAGTGTTGTATGTTTCCTGTTCTCAGTGTATAAAGGGTCCTTTAACACACTGAATCCCAGTATCATTATTCAGGCACCAGTCTAAATGCAGAAACCATTATGAATGATTTGGTCACTGTTCAGTATAGCATGTGTTGACAGCCCACAGGGCTCTATTAGTTATGAGCTTGAAGGAACTGAAGTGTGGCTTATGCACAGGGTTTAAGGGGTCAAGAAGCCTTAGGGGTGGGTGATATATTGTTATTTCTATCTATATCCTGATATAAAGAGGACAATATTGGGTTAGGCGATATTTATATTGGTTTTTAAAGTTTTAAATAATGTTACGTTTCCATCTTGCAGACAACCTTTTTTTGCTTTTTGCTCTGCTATGCCCCGTGCTTTCAGCTCCTTTTCTACTCTGCTCTCCCTTGCCCCTTTCTCACAATCATTACCTTTTTTTCACAATGTATTTTTCACATTGTGTATTGCATTATGCTAAAATATATCGGGATATGATTTTTTTTTTTTTGTTGTCAATGTCTTGTCCGTAAGAAACTTTAAATTATTTTCTATTTAATTGAGTTATTTGAAAGTCTTTGTTGTTTCAATAATGATCTTAAATGGCATTACAACATGGAAAAAATAATTTCAGGTTAAAGAAAATTACAATGTGTTAAAAAGGGTCTTTGTTTTCTCTGATTTCTTTTATTGGTTCAGCCTCCTATGCCTAGTTCATTATCTGTTCTCAAGTTACGGTTTATGTTGGTCATTACCTAATTTTTTGTTCTTCTGTTGTCCTTTAAAAGTCCTACTGCACTGACCCTGACCTTATTCTGGATCTGAAGAACCTCATAGTTCTATTTGCGGACACACTACAGGTGAGACATTTATGGACTAGGATTCACAATGCAATATATATATATATATATATATATCACACACACACACACACACACACACACACACACACACACACACACACACACACACACAAATAAATAATGATATATATATATATATATATATATATGATCGAACATGTCATGACATTAATGTCCTACGTCTATCAAAGATTGGATTAAAAGATATAATATTGGGTAGATCTGCTTCAGTGTATCACCTGTCAAAAGAAAAATGCATCTTTTTTTGTATCAAGCAGCAAAAAACTTTAACATTTAATTGAATTAGCGTTACATAACCTTGCATGTCTTGCAATTTGTTGCAACAAGTCAGTTTGTTTTCTGTAACTGTGAGCAGTATTGCTGAAATGTGGGAGCATTTTTGAAAATCACTGACACAAAGTGTCAGACCACATAACGTTACAGAGCAGGGTTGCTGAATGCTGAGGAGCAGAGGTCTGCATTCCTGCACAACTCCACTGGACTCATGGGCTTGCGTTATCTTGCAGTGTGGGACTAATTTTGTTAGTTATGCATGGGGGAATGTGGTTAACTAGTTCTATACAGTCTATATAAAATGATAATATCACAGAATAATTGCAGTGCATAATTAACATAATGGAAAACAGCGAAATAATCGGTAAGAGTAAAAAACAACAACTGCTCGTGAACAACACATGAATTGTCCGTTACTGTGCTTGGCCTCAGCTGTGGAAAGTGGTTTAAAAGGGTGAATACAGCAGCCTTAAGCTGAGTAAAGGGCAATTCTGTGATGCAGAGGATCATGTAAATGGTCTTCCACTCACTGTGAGCACATGTTCCTCCTAATCTACTTCATTTAAAAAGGCATTACTGTAAACTTGATATCAGACTGTATATAAAACCTGCAAAAAGTGAGATTCTTGATACCAGAGTAGTGTAATTTAGGTTAGCAGATGTTCAGCTTTGATAGCTTTGATAATCTGCAGCCTGTTTATGTGAATTGAATAAATCCCGGTTGTTTATCTTCATTGCCAGCATTGGGTGGCAGGTGTATGTTTAACCAGTGGAGATGGGTATGGTTTATGGCTAGGGTTTTGAAGTCTGCTACTTTGTTGCTGGTTAAATTTGGGTTCAGAGGTCATGTACTGATGGCAGGGATGAAGGAATTGTCAGAAGTAGCTGAAAGAGCTCGTCAGAGTTTATGGATCAGAAGGGCTGAGGTTAGGTGGTCTGGGGCGGTGTGAGATTGAAGGCATAGCATGAGGAGAGTTCTATGCTTTTTTGTTTGGATGCTGTAGGTGTTGAGTTGACGAGTAAAATCATGTGAAATCTCATGAGGTAAACTTGGATGGGAGTGGGTTTGGGGAGTCAGTCTTCACTGTTGAGCCTTCTGGAGGTGTAGTGGGCTTAGATCAGTGAAACACTGATGAAGGAAGGTACCTACCTGAAGACCCCTGTGATGAGCTTGTGAGGTAGTGGTTGGAGTTTTGGTGAAGGGTATGGGTGGGGTCAAACATATAACTGTTAGATGTAACATCTTGTGAACCTCATAGATAAGTGCTGGATTTTGCCATCATGTATTATTTCATTCTCCTCTCATCTTGCTGTCTCCCGCTCTGTAGGGCTATGGGTTTCCAGTAAACCAGCTGTTTGACATGCTGCTAGAGATGAGAGATCAGTATGGGGAGATTCTTTTGAAGAAGTGGAATCAGTCTTTCAGGTAAGACTCTCAAGTCTCTTATTGTTCTGAATGTCACTCTCCCTCTAGGTCTCATATGTCTCACTTCTCGGTCAACGTAAGACTCCATGGGCAGGTTTTTTCAGGAGGAATGTGGGAGGTGCCAATTCTAATGTTTTTTTTTTCAACAGGTGAAGGAAAGGGAAATAATATTAAGCCAAAATAGCTGAAATGACCTACCAGCACAATAGAGGTGATAATATTCCTCGAAGGAGAAAATCATTCTTAAGTACTTTTTTTTCATAGTGTGCCGGAATCATTTTATGTGCCATTAAGATGATTCGGAAACCACAAAAATGCTGTCCTATTGTGGAAAGGCTAGACTTCAGAGCTCCTTGGAGAGCCTCTGTTAAGATTCGCTGGGCTCAGTCTTGAGAACGGATGCGATCGACAGGTCAGATTGACCTTGTCGTAGTCCCTGTTGATTCCTGTCGGAGACCTTTGGCTTGCTCTGTAACTGCTGGAGGCCTTGGATTTCACTGCCACTGAAATAATACAGCTCTGGGAATTTGAAAGAAACTTCTTTTAAAAACAATGAACATGATTTAGAAAAATCTAGTATCGTCTGACCACATAGGCCTCTTAAAAAGCATTAGCTCGCCTGAACGAGAGACACAGAAGATTTTGGCTGTTTAAGCCACTTGGTTTTCTGAGACAGAATGTGGTTTAGTGAACTCGAACGTCCTCTCTTTATTATGACTTTTCAGGCAAATCATTGATCAAGACAATTACAGTCCCATCCCTGTGGCAACAGAAGAGGAGTATCGACGAATCGCAGGCCAGTTCCCCTTCCAGGACCCAGAATTAGAGAAGGTTGGTTTCAAGCATAAGTGGATAATATCAGTGTTTTGTTTCGTCAAGTCTAGCTATGTATACCAGTCATTGTATCTTAATGAAACATTTTCACTCCCTTTCTGATCAGATGTCTTTTCCCAAGAAGCTTCCATTCTCTGAGTTTGTACCCAAAGTATACTCGCAACTCAAAGAGTTTATCTACGCCTGCCTCAAATACTCAGAAGACCTGCACCTTAGGTAACAGTAAACACTTAAACACACAAATACTCCACCTCACAAATAAGTACTGAAGGTATTTAAGGAATGAATGTAAACATTTATTTAATGCATCTTATTATTATTATTATTTTTTATTATTATTATTATTGTTATTATTATTATGTATGATCTCCACAGTTATTAATCCTGCCATGTTTAAGGGGTGAAATTGTGAAACTTTGTTTTTCTTGACAAAGTTGAGTTGTGAGATTTTGGTACGTGGAACATACATGCCGTGAACCTCAACCACGGTTGTATTTTCTTTCAACTTATATATATATATATATATATATATATATATATACACTTGTGAAAAAGTTAGGACACTCCGTGAACACCTTTTGACTTACATATTGATTTACGTATTTAAACATATATCACCTCCATCCATCCAGTTAAAATGAAGACCAAATGTCGATAAAGAATCACATGAAACTAAACAAATGTCTTTTAAAAATCATTATTTTAGTAATTGTTTTAACATGAAGCCAGGCACCAGCAGTTGTTGTACTGTTGCCATTGCATCATTGCTGAGCAGCATTGCACGGGTTGTGATTTGGGGAGAGAGTGCCATCTATCCACCCAATTTTGGTCTCTTGTAGTCCAGTTGCTGATGGCAAGCAGCCTTGGCCCAGGATTTAAATCTTCAATCTTCAGATCACAGTGCTTTTAGATGGGCATTTTGTTATAAATAAAACAACAAAAAAAAACAAAAAATCTATTCATTTATAAAAATCCAACTCATACCAGCGTAAGCTGGTCTAGCTGGTCTACCAGCCCTGACCAGCTGAGACCAGCTGAAGGTTTGTTACTCTTGCATATACTTATTGTTACTCAAGTCATTGATTACAGAGGTTAGGACAGCTGAAGTACAGCCTGGTGCTAGTCACATTGCGTGTGAGTAATGGAGATCTAAGAAGATTACAAAAGTGAGCTGTTTATGCAAGCAGATTCTCCATCTAAGGAGTGTCTGACTGCTGCAGGATTAAGCTGAAACACCTAAAGCAGTATTGAGTATATTTATATCACCACTCTTTGCATTTTAAAAGAAAGCCAGGCCATGTAGACACGTTGCAATGTGATGTGATCCCTGACCCCTTCCCCCACATCCCCTGATCGGAGCAATAGGTCTTGGGGTCAAGGTCAGAGTTCACGCTCAGCGGGACCTTTGACGGCAGCGGTTCCGGCCAGGCGGAAGGCATCGGGCCTCTCCTGATTGAGCTTTATGCAAAAGCTTCTGATTCTCTTTCTCACAATCATTAGATGAAGTCTGCGTTGGCTACTCGCTTTGTGACTGGCACGTCCGGTGTCGTTATTTTAGAAGCTGTTCTGATCTCTTTACTTCTTTGCCTGAACTTTTCATTAACAAGTTGCATGTGACGGCTGGATTAACAATGCATTGTTCATACATTGTCTGTGACATGTAAGGCCCATGCCTGTTTCACTAATGTCCCCATCTGTACAGTCAACAAGGCCCAGTCGCATGATTACTGAGGAAAGCATTCAGATGAGCTGAGATGTCTGGTCTTATATTCAGAGACTGGTAAACAAGACCCAATGGGAACGAAGCCCGAGACAATCAGAACCTCTAATTCTCCTAAATCACAGCATCTCTGATCCTCCCGGCTAATCTTTTTCCTGTCTGAATTCAGCCACTCAGACTTGGCTTTACATCTTACAGACCTTGAAGACTGTTGGAATGAATGTAGTTCTGAGTAGAGTTTATAAAACTTACCCCACTCCCCCACATATCACAGTATTGTGGTGTATGATATTGAAGATACCATAAGTAATATTAATGCTGTGATTTAATCTCTACGTGTCAAAACTGTCAAAACTCTCAAACCTTTGGCCCTATTGGGAGAGTTGAGTGTATTCCCCATTGCAACCTCAGCCACTTGTGGCTAGGAGTCTAAGACAGCATTATGGATTTCTCTGGGTCAGTAGGATAGCTGTCCCTCTCCGTTGGTTGCTGAATGCAGTGTTTGGCAGTGCATTGTAATTTTTTTGTAATTGTAATAATAATTAGCACTCTCCTTCAAATGTACTTAAAATGATTAGCAGTGTTTAAAAATATGTGTAAACTGTCTTGGAAGAATCATTTTCCATCATCTTTCATTTTATGAAGCTGAATAGATAGAATGCTTGTTAGTCTGTCAATATCACTAGAAATGAAAATCAGCATTACAGGCAGGGTAGGAAGTTATCACCTGCCGCTGGACAAATGTGGGTTAATTTATTAAGCGACTGGTAAAATCAAAACTTTCCGATGCTGTTGATTGAAAATATCCGTAGTCGTTTTTAAGCACGGAGTTTAAACGAGCAAGTGTGTGGCCAGTATAATGGGCAAATGAAAGTTGATTAATGCAGCTGTTGCTCTGTTTTGGCAGTGTTGTAGAAATATGCTACTTGCTAGAGGAAGCAGGTTAGATGTAGACAAGCATTCCAGTCCCACACGTGGAACCGTGCCAAACAAGGCACCTTTACTTTTTTACTAATTGCCCTTTAGCCAAATTAGATTTCAGTGCATTCCTATCATGAATCTTACACACAAAGGCTTGTAACCTTCAGGGTTGTTCAACGTACCTGTGAATCAGTTGGATGACATTTGTCAACCAGAAAAACAGCAATAGGATTTAGAGTACTGAAAAGACTGGAGACGGGAAACAAAGTGGCGTAGAACAGTGGGGGAACATAAATGGTGCTCAAGCAGGCTCCATTGACTCCAGCGGGATATTGTGACATTAGTCAGGAAAACGTAGTAAGGAACTGTTTTCTCTTAGTGACGACAGGTAAGATATGTAAGTAAGCATCTCATTTAGAGTGATGGGAAGAATTTTTGTTTTTAAAGGAGGAGATTTCCATTATTTTTCCCCAAATTTCTGCTTAATGTTTGTTATAAAACAAATTCTTCACAGTGATTTGGTGAAACAAACTGATTTTCAATGACGGTGATGGAAATTGTTATTTGCATCATTTTCTATGTGACTATTGTTAATTTTTTAACCAAGACAAATATTACTTAAAACTAAAATTACAAAATGTTGGCTGGTCGATTTTTTTTCTTCTTTCCAACTGTGGTTGTAGTCCTATCAGGGTAATTGATATGGACTTATCTATTCATTTGAATATACTGCAAAGACAAGATATTTAATGTGTAAACGGATAAACTTCATTGTTTTTTTGCAAATATTCACTCATTTTGAATTTGCAACACGTTCCACAGGTGAACAGATCAATTGAAAACAGTTGTGACGTTATTGGGTATAAAGGGAGCATCTCCGAAAGGCTCAGTCGTTCACAGGCAAGGATGGGGAGAGGTTCACCACGCTGTGAACAACTGCATGAGCAAATAGTCCAACAGTTGAAGAACAATGTCTCTCAATGTGCATCAGAGAATCTCTGCAAGGAAGTGGAAAAGGCCGAAAACCAACATTGCATTAGTGACCTTCGATATGGACGTTACCAGGAACTGAGGAACACCTTCAAAAAGCCCCTGTAAGTGAACACTTAAAACCGTAGCATGCAAAGCAAAAGCCATATACCAACACCACCCAGAAACGCTGCTGGCTTCTCTGGGCCTGAGCTCATCTGAGGACATACGCAAAGTGGAAAAGTGTTCAGTGGTTCAAATTGGTTCACATTTCAAATTGGTTTTGGAAATCAGGGATGTTGCGTCCTCCGGGCCACAGAGGAAAAGGACCGTCCGGATTGTTATCGGCGCAAAGCCAAAGTTGCACTGCATCTGAGAAGACACCGATAATGCTGAAAGGTATATACAGGTTTTGGAGCAATATCTTTTTTGGGGACGTCCCTGCTTATTTCAGCCAGACAATGCCAAGCCACGTTCTGCATGTGTTACAACAGTGTGGCTTCATAGTAAAAGAGTTCAGGTACTAGACTGGCCTGCAATCCAACAATGGAGACCTTGGACTGTTGAGCAAATGAAGTTGTACGCCAAACAAGAATGGCACAGAATTCCACCTACAAAGCTTCAACATTTGGTGTCCTCAGTTCCCAAATGCTTACTGAGTGTAGTTAAGGAGAAAGGTGATGTCACACGGTGGTTAACATGCCCCTGTTTCAACTTTGTGGAATGTGCTGTAGACATCATTTTCAAAACGAGTGAATATTTGCAAAAAATAAAAAATAAATAAAGCTCTTCCTTTTGAGCATTAAATATTTTGTCTTTGTTGTATATTCAGTTGAATATAGGTTGAAAAGGATTTACAGATCATCATAAACTGTTTGTTTTACACAACGTCCCAACTTCATTGGGGTTCGGGTTGTATTTCTGGGTCAATATTTCATCCATAAACAATTCGTTTTTGTGATAGACCTTCCTTATTTTTGTCTTGCACTGTATGCCAGTAGGCTCCACCACTGAAAAGAGGATTTCACTGCTTTCAAAATGTAGGAAGCAGACTAGCCTTCTTGCACTTGTGCAGTACAGCTTTTAAAACCAGACTTCTAAGCTGCCTCTGGGGATCAAGTGTGAAAAAAGCCTGCATCGAAGGGTCAGGAGGGTTAGATATCTCCTCTATTAAAGCTGCAGCCTCTCATTCTCTCAGTGGCCTCCCCGTCTGCGGCCGCAGCTTGACTTGGCTTCTCCCTCTCTCTTTCTCACTCGCCTTTCTCCTCACATCCACCAGACACGTCCTGTGTGGTTTTCGGAACGTGGCCGATCCTCGTGCTCGGGTGTCAGTTGAAATTCAAAAATAAACATTCCCCCCTTTCTGGCCGGCCGCTGCAAGACCATGGCGCAGTGTGTGGGGTCCCGGATTTCCAGATCCAGCCAGATTCCCCCTTACACTCACTGCTAATTTAACAGCTCTGTCAAATAAGAGCTCCGCTGGGTGAATTTTCACATATTTGACATATTTCTCTGTAAATCTACGTCCTTATTAGCACAAAAGGAATTGAGTAAGTTGAACAACAGGGCCAGATGGATCCGAATTCAGGTCTCTTGTGAGGGAAAGTTACTGTGTGGTGTTTTTCAAAATGTACATAAAAAAGATTCATTTGAAATGGGGTATTGAGATGAAACTTGAAGCGAAATGTCTCTCGCTTCTGTTTCGAGAGTCTTGTGAATCGTTCAGTTGTAGATAAAGGGTAGAAAGCTGATGGGCATATCTTACTGTATGAGCACCACCTTCCATATAGTTATGCAAAATTGGATTTAAGTGTCCTAAAGATTACAGTTTATGTGTTTTCAATTAAACTCATGGATGGTATTGTGCCTCAGGGCTCTTTGGATCACTGAAACCTCAGACACCTGTGATAATTAGTTTGCCAGGTGAGCCCAATAAAACAGGACAACTATAGACAATAATGTTCTACATTATTAATTAGGTTTAAAGCAATATGACAAGGAAAAAGGATCTGTCTGCTGCTGAAAAGTGTCTAATAGTATCAGTGGTGTAGGCAATACCTTGGAAAGGAATGTATACGTTAGATATTTCACGTAGGTACATGTTCATGACCATAGTGCTTTGAAGAGATTTGTGGCTGATTCAGAGCACAGACAGGTTTGTTCAGATGTAGACGTAATGGTTTCTGACAAACAAATTCCATTGGATTAAGAGTGCAGTCACAAAATTGCCTCTACAAAGCAGCAAACAGATATTTGAAGCTGCTGGTGCTTCTAGAGCCACAAACCTCAAGGTGTAGGATCCTCCAGTGGATTACTGTTGTGCAACTTTTGACCAATTTTCAACCACCCCTAACTACTTTTCAAACAGTCATCTTAATTGATGAGTGTTGTGCAACCCCCTGTATGGTCCAGATGGATTTAGCCAAAAAAATTATCAGTCATTTGCATTGACCATTTTTGGAAAATTGGTGAAAAATATAATTTGCATAATATTTTGGAACGCAGTGTATATACCCGTACTCACCTGCCCAGGCTTTCTATGAGCTCGTGAGAAAATACAGTGGACAAGACTGGCCAGACTAGACAGTAAGTCTACATTAAGTTAGGTAAGCAATTTTGATGAGCAGAAAATCATGTCAGAATATCATGTCAAACCTTAAAACAGCCCAATACCACATTGGATTCTACTTCTGTCAGTCTAGACCTGAACACTGACACTGCAATGGGCACAGGCTCCCTAAAACTAGACCGTTGAAGTCGTAGCATGGTCTGCTACATCTCCGATGTCGATTTCTGCCAAGACACACAAGTGAACGGGTCAAATTTGGGCAGCAACAGCACAAACCTATTGACCCAACCTGCCTTGTTTCAACAGTCCAGGCTGCTGGTGGTTGTGTAGCAAATGTTTTCTTACCGCACTTCAAGCTTGTTAATACCAATGAATCACTACTTGACAATCCAGCGGGTTTTGATTTTGAGTTCAAGCCCCTGTTCCGATCAGTGTCTAAAAAGAGGTGTGATCTTCCAGTGTTGTGCGGGTTTCTTTCAGGTACTCAGGTTTCCACCTGCCTATTTGTTTCTGTGTGTGTGTGTGTGTGTGTGTGTGTGTGTGTGTATGAGAAGGGGTGTGTGTGGTGCACTGTGTAAGACTGTTGCCCTGTTCAGGGTGCATTCCTGCTTTGCATGCAATAATTCCAGGTAGGCTGTGGACCCACTGTGACGATATAGGGATTGAAGTGTATAAGGTGATTAAATGAAGGAATGCTGACCATGTGCATCCCTTCTTTACCACAACTCTCACCATTTTTCAGTGGTCTTTCAAGACATCAGATCTGAATCTAAAACAAATTTGGGATGTGACATAAGTTGAGACAAACATGAAACTGGTCCTAAAAGTCTGCAGGAATTGCTGTCATGTCTTGATTCAAAGGAATTTTTGAAGATCTAGTGGAATCCATGCCATGAAGAACTGAGGCTGTTTTGAGAGCAAAGGATGCCCTACCTAGTAATAGTATAGTGTTCCCAATATATGTAGGCATATGTGACTATGCAGAGGTCAGGATGTTGCTGTCAGAAAGGCAAACCTGTGATTGACAGACCAAAGGAGATGAGCGTCGGTTCTACATTTGGTCCAGACTAGAGCACCGGAGGCAATTAGGCTTTGTGGTTTCTCTGTGCTAATATTAAGACGAGGTACAGAGGGAAGGAGGCTGCCCTGGTACATGCACAGGTGGTGGGAGACTAGACTGTAGGAATTTCATTTAGTGTGCAAAATGTCTCCCCCATGAATGTCTGCTGAACTATGAACCCCAGGAGAAAGAGGGTCCTTTAGCGTTTTGAAGTTGTATTACAGATGTGGAAGCAGTTCCGTTTAGCAGCGACCTTTCCTTTGCAATGTGCCTGAATGTGATGGTTCAGTAGTTCATAAACGGTCAGCTAGTTTGTCTTTTGGGCTGTATTTGATGAATCAGTGAACAAGAATCCTGTACAATACGATCCATCTTTCACTCCTCCCCTGCACACACGTTTCCTGCCCTTTGTTTCTCTAATGGGCTTAATTAACCTTCTGATTTCCAGCCGTTCCCCTCTGCGTGGCTTTTCCGTCCTCTTCCGTTAAAATATTCTAATAATGAAGGTATTTTTAGGGTCAGTATGCTGACAGTGTTCTGCTCTAGAATCTAAAACCAGTGAAGAGATGAATGGAGTTATTGAATAACTTTCGATTCACCGTTTGTGCTGCGCTCGTCATTGCATGGTATTTCAAATGTTCCACTCTTTCTTTGTCTGTCTCTCCCACCATGTTTGTGGTTGGTGAATTCCGCTACACGACAGGACCAATTTCCTGAGTGCTCGTCTTTAGGCCTGCACCCTGTATTGTTGTTTTATTTACTCAGTGTCTCCACATGAGCAACGGGCTACTTGAGTGCATTGACATCTCTGCTTCCATTCAAAGGCTTTTTGTCCTTTTCACTTCTTTTTTCCTATTTCTTTCTCTCTCTTGCTCCATCAGGGTCCTGTTGCCAAACTTGAGCCGAAAGAAATTCTTTCCCCCCACTGAGGAGAAGAGCGTTTTTGAAATTCTTCCTTTGCCTCTCTCAACACAACTAGAGACAATTTAGCAATTTGGTAGGAATGTGTTTGGTACCCAGAGACAGAAAAGTGTTGCGCTCTTGGTCTTGATTTGGGCTGACTCACATGGTCATGGCACACTGTTCCCATCTCTCTCTCTCTCTCTCTCCCTCTCCCTCTTGCTCTCTCTCTCAAAATCTCTTTTGAGGTCTTTTCTCTCTCGCTGACTCTGTATCAAGTAATCTGTCTTGACCGCTCTTTCAAGTTCTGTCTCAGCCTCGCTCCCTTTGTCAAGTTTTCTCTTCACCTCTGTCGTTAAAGTTCTCAGCATCTTTGTGTCTTTTGCGCTGTCTCTGTAAAGTTATCTGTCTCACTTTCTCACACTCACATTGTGTGTTAATTTCTCTTTCTCTGTCTCTGAAGTTCTCAAGGTCTTTGTCCCACTCTTTCCTTCTCTCACTCTGCTTCAGGTATTTGGTCTCAATCTCTTTCACTCTCGTTCTCTGTCTCACTTGGTCTCACTCTCTCACACTATCTCTGTCGTTCTCATTTTCAGTCTCACTCTCTCTGTCAAGCTCTTTGCCTATGTCTGAAGTTTTCAAGGACTCTCTCTCACACACACACACACACACACACACACACACACACACACACACACGCACACACACGCACACACACACACTGTAAAGGTATCTTTCAAACCTTATCTCTGTTAATGTTTCTCTTTCTCAGTCTCTATCTCTGAAGTTCTCTCTCTCTCTCTCACACACTCTCTCACTCTCTCGCTCTCTTGCTCTCTCCCCCTCTCTCCCTCCCTCCTGTTAACCTTTATTTGAGGGAGGTAGAAAAGATGCTTCCAGCTGTACATGTAGTAACAAGGATGGGAGCACAGACCACCAGCAGATGTAATTAGTCCCACTTGCACCATTTCCTGACCCCCTCACCACTAAATTTCACTCTTCCACAACGAAAGTGGACATTAGAAGCAGTACCCTCCCTCTTCCTACTTGTTATTTTGGATCTTCTAATTTATACTCTGTAGGTGTGTTTTATATGCTGCCAGTTCTCCGGTGTTGGAACGTGTAGAGCTGCAGTCCACAGGGTGTCGTTGTTCTCTGTGGTAGATCCCCATCTGGTGTACTTTCACTGTCTGGTTCTGTTTGCTCTGTTTCTCTCATTCTCTCTCTCCCTCACTCATTCATGCTGTGATTCTCTCTCGACCACAGGTTCTGGTCCCTCTCTCAGGAGGTGGAGTAATTGACCGTTCAGGCTTGTGGTTTGCTCAAAAATAATGCATATTCAAATCTGCTTCAGAGAACCTTTGGGTTTATTGTTGCAGTTCTCCACATGTCCAAGTTGGGTCGCAGCTGTAGCAGCTGACAGACAAGCTACACTGAAAAATTAGTCTTCCCCAATCTGAGCAAAACCATATGGAACTACTTCTATAATATCTGTATGTTATATACACGAGTGATCTGCAGATCCGTTCACATCTTCGTTCAACAGCTCTCTGGTTACACATACATGAATGCTTGCTTACGTAATGTGATTGTTTATGTATTTGTGGTTCTCTTGGGCTCAGTTCCACAGAAATTGACGACATGATTCGAAAGTCTACTAACCTGCTGCTCACAAGGACCCTCAGTAACTGCTTGCAGTATGCCATCAAGAAGAAGAACGTGGGCTTAGCAGAGGTGAGATGCTGTATGTGCTGAAATGTCTTTGTGTGTTAAGAGCAGATGAATTTTCTTGATACTTGATCCATATCACACTATTCATGTTGTGGAAATTGTGGAATACACCAGCGAAATAGGTATGGACGTACCAAAATGAACATTTCTGGCACAATCCAAACCAAACAAAATAAAACCTTTAGCTGAAAACCAAATACAGGTTGACAAAATATAAATGATGCTTATCAATGTGCTTCAACCCCACAGACATGTTTGCTGCTTCACTCTACACTGGTTACAGTTTGATCACGTAATCCAAACGTCATTATTCAGTAGAAATGATGTATGAAATGAAGTGCATTTTATACTTTGATTGCAGAATATTTAGTGCATCCTTAAAAATAAGCTATGGAAACAAGTCCCACTACACGTGGTTTAAATACTTGTCCGGGATTGTATGTTAAATATAATCTAATTTAAACTAGATAAATATCAACACTGTCGCACGAAAGCATTTATCTTCATTTTTTAACCTAATCTGAATCTGGTATTGGATCATTGCATGTTATTTCAAGAATTCATGATGAATGGACCAAAAAATACTGCTCAGGATCAGTAAAACTTCCATCCATCCATCAGTGGATTCCATCGGTCTTATGAAAGAACCCATGAAGCGTAAGAGAAGCATACACTGCATCAGAAATTCACACTTTTATTTCTTGAGTTGGAAACAATATCCATTCTATATTTAATGTTTAGGATATTATTTTTCATCAAATATTTTTAGAAAACCTAGCTTGTTACTTGATATCTTCAGCAATATAGTGCTTTACCAACTAAACCACATCTGACGGTGAGAGAGATTGTGTTCAGATGGCTGAGCGCTGAATATTTGGAGCAAACTGAGCAAATCTTTTCAACTTTTGGGTGATATGCATTGGCCGGGTCATAGCACTGCCAAAAGAAGAGTAGAGAGACTTACTGAGAGGTACAGTCTGCGAAGTGTCACACATAGAGCAAGTGGTGGTGACTGCAGCTTGCATGTATATAGGCTGCAAACGCTGTGCACACGCATTCAGTGTGAAAAGCACTTAAGACACTTAAGACCAGTCAACCATAACCACCAGCACCTTGTTTCTGCATTTACTGTTCATTAAATCAACCTTGTAGTTCTATAATTACAGACTGTAGATTGGGAACACTAGCTAGAAATATCCAGCCAACAGTGTCCTGTGGGCAGCGTCCTGTGAGCACTGGGGAAGGATTAGAGGATGACCAACATAAACTGCCGAAACAGATGAGCTGCTGTCTCTGACTTTACGTCTATAAGGTTGACGTAATAGAGTAGACAGTGAGTGAACACAGTGTTTAAAAACTCCAGCAGCACTATTGACTGATCCACACATACCAGCGCAACACACACTAACGCACCACCACGTCAGTGTCACTCCAGTGCTGAGATTGACCCACCAGCCACACAATACCTGCCCTCTGGTGGTCCTCTGGTGTCCTGACAATTGAAAGAGTGGTGAATGGAGGCTAACAAAGTATGCAGAGGAACAGATGACAAGAGAAGTGCTCCTGTATAGTGAGATGAGCTCATAAATTGGACAGTAAGTGTAGAAATAAGTCAGAAGTGTTCAGAATGTTATGGTTCATCTGTGTAAATATTTAGTACTTGAGGTAAAGCAGAGCTTTATTCGTTTTCATTTGAATGTTGATTTATTTGTTTTTATATCACATGCATTTCAGAATGATGACCTATTCAAATTAGCCATTCTGACTGAATTCTGCCCGGGATTAAAACACGCCTGCCATCTGTTTCTCTAGTCCCTCTCCATGTTCACCTGGAGAATTACACTTTCTTCACCTTCTAAAGAGGCCCCCTTATGACTCTTGATGCCTCTCCACACTTCCCCTGCTCCTGCTGCTCTCTATGCAGCCGACTCTGTCTCTTGTGCTCGAGTGTGTTTAGTCTGCCCCAGCCGTCGCCTTCCCAGAGATGTTAGTTCCCTGCTTATGTTTAGGTCCCTGTTTATAATCTTACCACTCCAGATATAAAGTTCAGCTGGGTGACACTGATTTGAGAAGAGAGAAAACCGTGGGGTGAAGACTGGGGGAGTTTTGCTTATGAGTTTGAGTTAGTTCATCAAAAGGGCAACCTTCCGCTCACCCACTCACACCGTGCCCCTCCGTAGGGAAAAACACTGCCACCCCCTCACGTTATAAACGCATATGCGCGCACACACACCCGTGTGTTTCATGCCAGATCAGATATCAGAGATCTTCAGCCCAGGCCCCACTTCTCTTGGTTGTGTGGAGGTACGGATGCGTGACCCAGCCTCCATGCTGGAGCTTCCCCCCTGCAGGGTGTGCTGAGGCTGCGGCTGGGGCCTGGGCTGAATTAGCCCCATTGCGCCTTGCGTGGCTGCTGACAGCCCTGGCCTGCCTGTGCACCCTGAACCCTGGCCCACAGACTGACTGACTGAACCCAGATCAGCTCTGCTTCTGTCCAGCTCTGTCTCAGTGCACAGGAGTAACATTGTGGGAACCACCATTATTTCAGTACCGGATACTTGGACTTATCTATGCAGAGTAGATCTGCAAAAGCTCATGGGCTAGAGAGGTATAAAGCCCCCAGCATTTAGTTATGGAGCAGTGGAACTGTGGGATAAGCTGGGGAGTTGAGGATGTGGTGGTTGGTGATCATTCAACCAGATCCTCACAGCAGTGTTTGAAAATGTAGTAGAAAGTCTTCCTAAAACAGATACTCCAACAAAATGATGATAAACACTTTTTAATACCATTTGATTGTGGACTAAACAATTCTCCGTATAGTATGTGTCTTGATATGTTTTTGATAGATAACAGGTTCTATATTCACAATGACGTTGTTACATAACAAGTGCTATATAGATCATATCGTTTGTATAATACACTGCATTCCAAATTATTATGCAGATTATATCTTCCTCTGATTTTCCTTAATGGTCAATGGAATTGACAGTCAGTATAATTTTTCAAATGATCAACAATTGGAGTATAAATCAAATTCTATATAAATCAAATGTTTTATTTAAATCTCCCAATAATAGCAATATATTTTTAAAAATATTAAAAATATATGTATATATAAATGTGTGTGTGTGTGTGTGTGTGTGTGTGTGTGTGTGTGTATATATATATATATATATTTTTTTTATATTAAAATGCACTGTTGCAAATTATTATGCACATTATGCAGTTTCAAAACATTTTATAGGTTGTAAAGAACTGAAAATAGTATTTTTTTTTAATTTGCAGCCTTAAAAGGTCACTTTACTGAAATCTGATTTATTGACATCAAAAGCTATTTCAGTCAAACAGGCCAAGTTACATGTTAACATATGACCCCTTCTTTGATATCACTTTCACAATTATTGCATCCATTGAGTTTTTGTGACAGTTTCTACTTGGATTTCTTTGTAGGATGTCAGAATAGCCTCCCAGAGCTGCTGTTTTGAAGTAAACTGCCTGCCACCCTCATAGATCCTTTACTTGAAGACACTCAATATGGTTGAGGTCAGACGAAGATGGTGGCCACACCATGAGTTTCTCTCCTTTTATGCCCAATCATTGTCATGCATGAAGATGATTTTACTACAGAAGCCATGGTTCTTCTTTTTGTAGCATGGATAAAAGTGGTCAGTCAGAAACAGGTCATTTTTACATCTTCAGGGACCCTAAAAGGGGCATACCTGATCTCTCCTCATGATTCCGGCCCAAAACATGACTGAGCCACCTCCTTGCTCACTTGTTGGGACATTGTGGCCATCCATTACTCCATCCATTTAGACCATCCAGAGTTTCACCACACTCAGCAGTAAACAGTTAGTCTTCATATATGTCTAGGCTCACTGCAACCATTTCTGCTTGTGTGCATTGGTTAGGGGTGGTTGTTGAGTAGGTGGTTTATGCATAACAGCAAGCCTCTGGAGGATTATACACCTTAAGGTTTCTCCACCAGCAGCTTCAAATATCTCTTTGCTGCTTTGAAATTACATTTTAGAAGCTGCTATTGTAATCCAATTAATTTTGTATATCAGAAACCTTCCTTATTATGCCTTTACCTGAACAAACAACATATCTTGTCCAAGGTAGTGCACTATTTGATGCTTTTCAGTTGCAGAGAGGTTATTTTTCTTTCCCATATTGCTTGAAACCTGTGGTACATCCTTTTTAAGTAGTTTTGCTTTAATTGAGCTCACCTGACAAACTAATTATCACAGATGTGTGATTGATTTCAGTGATTCAAAGAGCCTTGAGACACAATACCACTCATGAGTTTAATTGGGGGGGGGACTTTGACACTTAAGTCAATTTGCATAATAGTTTGGAATGCGGTGTAGCACACCAGTGGTCTCTGCCAGTGTTAAAATCTTGTGGATGTTGCTCTTTACATTGACTTGTTAATGGTATGACTAAACTGTTTTTTGATTCACATAGCTGGTTCAGATCATCATAAACACAACTCACTTGGAGATGTCATGTCACTACCTGGAAGAGTTTATCTCCAACATCACCAATGTGCCTCCAGATGCAGTCAATGCCACCAAGCTCTATGGCACCTCCACATTTAAGGTAGGACTAAGCCTGCATTCTAGGCTAATTTCATAGTTGATTCCCTTGGAGAAGGGACTGAACTGGGACATGCCTAGTTTATTACTAGTACCAAACACCCAAAAATGAAGAAATGTCTATTTAAATTATTTGTAAAATGTAATTAATAGCAATGCAGTTTTCTTGTGAGGACAAAGTTAGGACACCCTGTGCCCTAAAAGGCTGTCTGTCCTCCTTTGGCTATAATTATGTCATTTAGATGTTTCCCATGACCTTCTTTTAGTCTTGGACACTGACAAGAAGAAAGACTTTCCTTCTCCTTTGTGGAATTCTTTCAGCTATGAGATGTTTCTACATCAGTCTTACATATACAATACACATATAATAAAGATTTCATAGTGGCTTCTAGATATTAGAGCATAGGGTGTCCTAACTGTAAAAGCATGTTCAGTAATTACATATTACAAATTATTTTTATTGACATTCCTTCAGTTTTGTTTGTTTAGTTATGTAATATTCATCCCTCAATATAGTTCAAATGAAAATCTCCATGTCTTTAAATAATTAAAAGACAGAGGCTTTTATGGGGTGTCATCATCTCCACATTTCTGTACATGTTTTTATAACTTTTGCTGTGGGGGGGTCTGTAGGATGCAAGACATTCAGCAGAAGAGGAGATCTACACTAACCTGAATCTGAAGATTGATCAGTTCCTGCAGTTGGCTGATTATGACTGGATGGCGGTTCAAGGGGGAGGACAGGCCAGTGACTACCTGAGTGACCTCATTGCATTCCTCTGCAGCACCTTTACAGTGTTCACGCACCTTCCTGTAAGTGTTTCGTACTCAGATACTCACAGCTCCATATTTAATATATCAACTTGTCAGTGATTGCTGTTGATATTTTAAACTCGAAGCCCTGATTGCTGGGTATCACAGGAATGGAAAGGCAACTCTCAGCCTCATTTGCCTTTTTCAAAGACAGATTTGCTCTCGCACTTAAAGTGGACTTTCTTTCCCCTACCTTACCTCTCCTCCTTATCCTCAGGCATCCTGTATGTTGCCATGTTCACATGTCTAACAAACGCTGGAACGTAAAGCTGGTATTAGCAAGGTTAGCCGATCGCTGTAGCTTTCCGAGGAGCCCTTGTGTATCGATCCCATTGCCTTAAAGGGGATTACACCCAGAGAACACTTGAACACAGAGTCGAAGCTAAGTGGGATCAGTGTGGTAAGAGGATTGGAGGCCCACAGTGCAGGTCCTTCTTGCTTAGCTGCCATGGAGCTAAAGAGAAGCTGAAGGCATGACCCAGAGGTGCTGCTCAGGTTAGGGAAGTTCATGGCCTCCACACAGCCTGGCCTTGACCCATGACCTAAAGCGGATTTAAGCCAGACAAAAGCGTTCCACAAGGTTTCCTTCTATGGGCCTCTGCTCAACATCCTCTTTTGCTGCATTACCAGGACTAAAAGAGCCCAAGTGCCAGAACTGGCCCCCCGGTGTCCTCGGCTTCACAGTGGCCCCTGTTCCCTCACAGAGGCGCTGAAAGGGGCGTCCAGAACACCCCCACCCACCCTTTTTCCCCCTCCTGTAATCTCTTAAATCTCACAGTGCCCTCTGACCTAGCTTTGGCTTCAGGGGGATGTGTCCCTTTTCAGCCCCAGAAAAATAACAACCTGCACATTTTTGGGCACTTTTTGCCAAGAGAGGGCAACATTTGCTAGTAGCTTCTCGTTTACACACTCCATCCACTTTGACTCATACTTGCCCACATGCTTGTGATTTTTAGGTTTCTTGTTTTTGCACATGAATGTGGTCCAATTTCTTGGTTCTTCTTACTCCTCTTCCAAGAATGACCCCTTTATCTTGCATCCAGTTCACAACTCTGCCTTGGCCTCTGAACAGATCTTAGCCCATAAGCATGCAGGTGTGAAGGTGAGTAAGTGAAGATGCTTCGGGTTCACAGTCTTGAAGTTCTGAGGGTGACTCTAAAAGCCAAGCCCCGTCAGTCGAACACACTTGTCCTCCCAATCCTGACTACTCAACCACAAAACCAGCAGTGACGCTCTAAGAGACCTTTAGTGTAGACCACGATTGCTTCAGCCAAGGCCACATAGATGAGTAAAAGAATGGTGTGGCCAGCCAGCCAGCCTTGTGTGTAAATCCCTAAAGAGCAGTCAAAAATGTAACCTTTGACCTAAAACCAGTCCCTGCCTCCTCCTCTCTCCTCTGTAGGGCAGTCCCATAGAGCACGCCAGACTGCCGGTGAGTATGGCTGCAGTGTGGGCTAATTTGCTGGCATAACCTTGACCATGAGTCATGATTGCAGTGTAACACTACCGCATGTTACCTGGTGTTCACCTGACAGCTCACATCCTAGGTTTCACTTACAGACTTGGTGTATGGTGTGATGAAAGTGTGGTTGGATGGTCTCTCAATATACTCGGCTAACGTAGGGTGGACCTAAAATATTCAGGTTATCCTGTATCTCCCCAAAACTGCAAATCTATCCACCTCTCTCTACACGTTAAGGCTGATGATTGATATGTAAGTAAGCAGTGTGGGACCACCCGGTCTAATGAAATGATTAGCAAAGTTAAAATGAAACGAAGACAGTTTTTCCTTCTCCCTTGAAGTTGCTCGTTTGGACATACAAAGTTTTTGCATGACAACAATTTCCCTTCTCTAAAACATCTATTTAATCAAGAAATCTACTAAAACGTGCCAGACTTTGAATTGAACTCTTAATGTGGCCTAAAATGATCTCATCTGGCGGTATGTCATGACTTACCTGGTGGAACCAGCATAAGAGCTTTGCAAATGAATTTTGCCATCGAAAGGTGCTCAGACACACGAGGCCACAAACGACATTTAAAGCTAAAGTAACTCTTGTTTGAAAGAGAACGGTTTCTGATTGCGTACCTTACCTCAGCACAGCATGCTTACTGTAGCTGACTAGGGCCCGCTTCAATGCAGGATGCGTGGCCTCAGCTCTGACTGCTTCGCTCAGCATGCTGCTGAACAGCCCGGGTTACCTTTACAGTCAGAGCAACTCCAAACTGCAGATTAAATCTCTGGGCTTTGGCAGGCGCCTGTGAAACGTGCCTCGCGTCTCTGCTGCGGCAGTCCACTACCATGTCCCATGCTGCCCTGTTTGCATGGTTTGGGGTTTTGTAGAACATGGTGGATGCTTCTGTACTGGTTCTGATCCGTGAAACCGCTGCAGCTTACCACTCCGGACTGGACCGTTGCATTGCCAGTTTTTTCCTTTCGGGACAAAAAGCGTTCTAAGGGAAGTCGTGAATATGCTCTTGCTCATTTTCTGCTTTGGATACTTCATTTTGGCCTTCTTTTAAGACCTTGATAAGAAGGAAAATAGATATTTGGATATAGAGTTGGGATTGGTGATGGGTACATGTATTCATGTTTGTTATTAAATAATTTTCCAGAAGAGACTATATCACTGTCAATTGCACCTCTACAGCCGTATCCCAGAGCAGAATTACTGGCAGCTTGTTTCAGATACACGAGTATCTCAGTTGGGATGTGTGTGAGAGTGAGGGGGACCACCAGAGTTGTGTGGGTTTGTGTTGTATAAACCAAATGCAGTCACCCAGAGCTCACATATAAGCAGTCTGATTGGACTGAAGAAGAACAGAGAGAGACCTCCAGGTGTGTATTTGAAATGGGTTGTGTTTTTGTGATTGGGAGAGAGTGAATGAGTAACTCTTTACTTACTGTAAACAGGGAATGCAGACATGTATACGTCCTGGCATTTGAGGGCAATGTCCATAATCATTCCACATTCCACAATGGATCCAGATGCACAGAGCTACAATAGCTAGCAACACTAAGTGCTTTTTCCAGTGTTAATGATACTCTAAATGCAAAAGACACAACTGGACTGGAGACACCTCTAATGTCCACTCATACGTCTCCAAACTCAATGGTTCATTTTCTCAAATTATTTTAAGAACTGCAAAGAGCTTTGTTAAGAATGATAGACGTACCAGTGATGCCACAGCTATCCGTGGTCGGGGGTCCCAGAGAGCACAACATGCCTCGCTCTCTCTGGATGGGTGGCATGGAAGGGTGGCACACCTTTACTCAGCTGATGTAACAGAACTGGCAGTTAGCATTCTCCTTCAAGCATATTCAGCTGTCCTCAGATGTTGCAATAGGAGCAATTTGCTCTACTTGGACATGCTAGCCTTCACCCTCCCAGAACCGGTAGCATAGTGGGATGCAGGATCTTAGCTAGTAGGTGGGAATAGGAAATAATTGAATGATGGGATGAACAACAAACTGACACCTTTTCTAACAGAAAACACAATTATTTAAATGAACACAATGTTAATTTTGGCTAAAGCAATAAGTAGACAACTTGAATGTAATTTAATTGACTGTATTTGACTCCAACACTGGCGGCATGGTGACAAAGGTAGTAGGTAGTGTCACACAGCTCTGGGTTGTGGGTTCTGTACATATCATTTTGTTTTGCTTCGTACACATCCATGTGGGGTTGCTTCGGGTGCTCTGATTTTGTTCCCACTGTCCAAAAAGCACATGGTAGGTGAATTGGCTATTCTACATTGCCTCTGGGTTAAGTGTGTGAGTGAGTGTACTTGGTACCCTGGGATGGATTGACGCCCTGTTCACAGGATATTCCTGCCTTGCGCTCAATGACAAATAGATTCCAGACCCACTGCGACCTGGACCGAGAAGAAGTGGACGAGAGGACGGACGGACGGATGGATGAATGATTCAACCACAGCATGGATCATAAATGGCTACAGCAGCTTGCTAAAGGGAGATGCCCAGTGGGTGTTTAGAGTATGAGAGAAAGGAATGGGTTGGGCCTTATTTATAACCCCAGTTGTTAGACCATCTTCCTGTATTAAAGCAGACTGTCATTCCAAAATCAACGCAGCTGAACTCATGCATTTTCCCAAACAACAAAACAATGCAATTACCAAACTAAACCCAGTAAAGTGGACAGTGCAATGCGGAGTCTTATAGATTTACTATTTACTACTGGTTTCCAGTGTGGGGGTGTCATGCCTGTGCATTGCTGAACGGTAATCATGACTCTTGGAAAGACAGGTATGTGATGTTTGAAGTCCCTGTTCTCTGATGCAATGGACATTCAGATGCAGTGGCAGTTCTCAGCCACTTTTTAAGGTGATGCATGTAGATCAGCTGTTTTTGTTTTGTTGTTTTTATGGTGATAAGAGAGATGTGAGTTGTATTGTGTATTTATAAAACTGCTTGTCTTCTAACTGTCCTGGAAAATACACTTGTGTTATGAATCGACCCTTTAACTCTAAACTTATCACATCAACCTCCACCCCCCGCCAACCCCACTGGTATGGTTCTCCGGTGCTCTGTGTTTTCTGTGGTCTGCTTATTTTCACAGCCGTGTGCAGCTGAGTGCTTTTTAATGAGTGCTTTGATGAGTCTTTCTTTAATTAAGCACACTGGCTACCTCTTGCTCACTCACTCTTTCTTCCTCCCTCCTGCCCCCTTGCTCCGTCAGTGCCTCGGGCTAATTGTTAACATGCGTCTGCCTTGAACTGTAAAACAAATGTGCTACTGTGAGAGGTGTGTGCCTCCCCAGCATTGGAGCTGTGTGAAACAGACTCCCCAAAACATGTACACACACGCAAATGCCCCTTTGAACTGGTGCTCTGTGGCTACCAGAGGGACTAATTCATGATCCCAGGGGACATTTGGAGCCCCAATCCAAAACAGGCGTGCGTGCGTGTGCGCGTGTGTGTGTGTGCGTGCGTGCTCCTGTATGTGTCTCATAGATCATGTTTTTCCCATGTGTAATTTGAGAATGCTGAGCTGTTTGGTGCTCTGGTTCATTCAGAATGCTAGTGAGGTCCACAGGCCAGAGATGAACTTTTGATGGCAGGCTTTCCAACCATCAGGAGAAATGGAGAAGTGTGTGAAATTTGGAGAAAAGGGGTGTGAAGGTTTGTTGGGGAAAGGGAGATTAGCTTTATGTCTTCTGGTAAGGCATGTCTAAGAAGATGGAACTTTGTGGGTTTTTTTTATTTCTGTGTGTTTAAAGTGGGGGATTGTGTGACTGGTGGTGTACTGAATTCAAGTACTGACATTGCTTGAATACATTCAGTGCAGAGGTTGTATTCATGTTTGTGAGTCAGACGCTTATGTTTTATGTAGTGTTGGGTGCCATTCACATATGAACCACATTAGCTTTAATGGTACCAGTACTGGTACCTGGAATTCCAGTTGTTTAAATATCAATAAAGTTGGACATTTTATACATAGTGATGTCACTTGAGCTGTCTGGCCATACTGTATTTATTACCACGCACATATAATCATAGTGCTTTGCTAGCTCTGCACTGTACTGGGAGTTCTCTGAGTGTGGATCAGGTTAGTGTTACATATTTTGCAGTGACTTTGGCTGAGTTTGAGTCAGACGTGGTAAAATCCCAGTCTGACAATATATTTTCCATCGGTCTGCGGGTATCTAGTGCCATGCACGAGGTCAGCTGTAGCGCACACATTGGCGAGAACCTTATGTTGCCAGGTGAAAGCATTTTCTGTTCCTTTTTGTTAGCATCAAGGCTACAAATGTTATTGCTTGAATACTAATTTATGGCTTGAATAAAGGGTGTGAATGTCTTCAGTCACAGTATAGCTGAATTCCACTCTATTATGGGTAGATGTTGCCGCTTCACCTGTGGGAAAAATCGACTGTAGCTGCAGGTTACTAACGTTAGCAGCAGGAACTTATTGTGTTTTGATCAGGTGTTGCTCAGGTTAGAAGTGCATTCTGCATTACAAACACTGCAGAGAGGGTTGTCTGCATCACATAACACCACTTGAGATTGATTTCAGCTCACTACTGCCCACTGGGTGCTATGCTTGTACTGAAATTTGCCAGCGATTGATTTGATGTGAATTGGTACCCTGTACTCTGAATTTGGTTGGTGCTTTTAAAGGTACCAATTTTGGTACCTGCCTCTAATATTATCTCAAAATGTTTGCTACTGTGTGTTTAGATGTGATTTTGTTTAGATATCTGATGCTGACTTTTCTGCTAAAGACCCAGTAAAGGTTTCTACTGTTGACTCTTGTAAAGAAGGTCATATTTATGCAGGTGTTGCTGCACAGGAGAATAGTGGTGTTAGGGGTGCACTCTTAAGGGGTGTAACAGTATACAAGTCACCTCTATTTGGACCTCATAATTTGGTACGAGTACAAATCTAAGTTCAAAAACAAAAGAATGATTTTGGTTTCTGTCTAATGGACAGTTCCATCTGAGGTCGTTATTGCAGCTTGTAGTGTTAATTAAAATAAAAAAAAAAACAAAAACACAGACTGTCAGAAATTGTTGTTTTTCAGTCGTTTCAAAACAGAAGGTGAGAAAAGTGTGGGATAAAGATTTGTGCAGAAATATTGAAAAACCTAAAGGTCCGCGAACTTTCAAGTACCACTGTTGATATTAACTCAGAATGTGTGACTGGAAATAACTGCTTGGCAGTGTTTCAAAGATGGCTGCTGAGTGAATAGACTTGCATATAAGGACAACACTCCAAATGGTCCAGCTAGGCGGTAGGCTGTTTTCCCTTTTTGAAATTAGATCCCTGTCCCAGTTGGTAAACCAAATATCAGTGTATTAACTCTGTCCTCAAATATCAAAATCAGACTGCATGTCTAGTGGTTCTAATAATAGTGATGTTAGTTTTTCAGTACCTTCTCCCACCAATCTCAAGTATGTTTTGGGTCAGTCCACACTTGATGACCATACTGTCTCATTTTACATCATACTCAACCATTGAGTGTAACCCCCCCACCAACAAATTTCTGTTGTTATTAAACCCATTTTCCCAGTTTCCTTCCAAAACGCTCTGAGGATGATATTTCCATGTTCTGGTTATTGCTCGCTCTCTCCACGCCAAATCAATAAACCACTTGCTCCAATCAGACCGGATGAATGCGCTGATGAGTGATTATAATGGCTGCAGCAGGAGACAGGTATTCGTGTGTGTTTTCATTCCACTATAGGAAAAGAAACAACATACAGCCACCATTGCTTTGGCCCACATGATTTATTATGGCTATTAAGCATGCAGAGACGATGGGCTGAAAAACAAGCGTGTTTATTTTTTAATCACCGCAGCGCCATACAGGCACCCTAATTATCTGTAATCGCCTAGTTAGGCCTGAAAGTGCTTCAACCTGATTAGAGGCCGACTGGGTTAGACCGCATGGTGAGTAAGAGTTTGTGTGTCTGTTGGAAAGAAAGCTACGTGACACACCGACAACCAGTGGAGTGATTACATCGGAGTGTTGTATAGATCCAATTTGCCTGTAAACAAACCATTTGTGTTGAATGGAAAAACATGCTGAATGTAACGGATGTCACTTTACAGTGCTAATCTGGACTGACTGGCATCCAGATGAAAGAGCGTCTATCCAGTCTTGGCGGTTTTCCCTTCGTCTTCAAGCTCCTACGCAGACATTTAAGACTGTCTCCGTGCAGACTCTCCACAGGTGTTCCACAGGGGACTGTGCTAGGGCCTCTTTTGTTCTCTCTCTTCACTCTGTCTTCTTAATGTGGTGGTTCCTTTATGGCATTGCTCCAAGAACTATTTGTAGCACCTTTAATTTTAAGAATGTAAGTCAACCACCTGCTTACCACGCAGACCAAATATACATTATATGGACTAAAGTATTGGGACACTTACTTATTCATTTTCTTGTGAAATCAAGAATATTAAACAGGGTTTTTCCTGCTTTTGTTTGGGTACCTGTGCAGGGAAGCCCCCCAGATAGATTTTGGAACATTGATGTGAGGATTCGAGAGCAGTAGTGAGACCAGGATTTTGGATGACCCCCACTCCACCTCATCACCAGTTCTCCAGTTAATCCCGAAAGTACTGGAGCGAGCACCATCATTCCAAAGAACACATTTCCAGTATTATACCACATTGCCAGTAGGTTCATGTTTATCTGCTCCAGATAGTCGTATTAGGTTGGCAGTACTTCTTTACAAGGACAGATAACACCACCAGTGAGCCACCAGTGATCAAGACTCTTAACACTGCTCTGGCCAACCTCTGTAATGTGACTAACCTTCTAAGTCGCTCTGGATAAGAGCGTCAGCCAAATGCCATAAATGTAAATCACTAGATAGGCAGTGTGTGTGCATTTGCATATCTGTGTCAGCAATCATTGAAACTTAACATAGCTAACTTAACATTCATTAAAAGGGGTGTCCACAAAGATTTTGACATATTGTATCAGTGTCATGGCTGGCAAGATGAAAGCTTTGTTGGATATTATATCTTTAATATAGGTTATAAAAGTGTGTACAAAGACTGATTTGAAAAAATTTGATGGATATATCAAAACATAGACTTGGAAAATGGAAGCATATCTGTTTTGTTAGATGAATACAAAGCAGGTATTACATTGTGTTTCCAAATAATTAGGCAGATTGGATTTAAGTGTCATAAAGAGATTCTTTTCAGTTAAACTCATGGATGCTATTGTGCCTCAGGGCTCTTTGGATCGCTGAAATCAATCTCAGACACCTGTGATAATCAGTTTGCCAATTAAAGTAAAAATGACGTCTCTGCTGCTGAAAAGCATCAAATAGTACAATACCTTTATAAAGCAATGTAAACTTGTCACCTGATGTCATCTGATCATTGTACCTGTAAGAGATTTGTGGCTGATTCAAAGCACAGATGGGTTCACTCAGATAAAGACACGGTGAGGAAGGTTTCTGACAGACAAATTCATCTGATTAATAGAGCAGCTGCTAAAGTATCGCTACAAAGCAGCAAACAGATATTTGAAGCTGCTGGTGCCTCTGGAGTCCCATGAACCTCAAGGTGTAGGATCTTCCAGAGGCTTGTTGTTGTGCATAAACCAACTTTTCGACCACCACTAATTTTACACAGTCTTAACTGATGAGTGCTGTGCAACCCTGGAGGGTCCAGATGGATGGAGGTAGTAGATGGTCAGTTGCTGGCCACCATATCCCGACAAGACTGCGACATCAGGAAGGAGGTCAGGTTTTGGGCCGGAATCATGGGGAGAGAGCTGGTAAACCCTTTTTGACTGATTGGTGTGTAGAAAATCAGATGGGGGGAAAAACTTGAGAACGAATGCATATAACATTCAGATGTTTTGTGAGGCTGTTTTGTCTGTGGATACTGGGACATGTTTATACCTGGATTATGCAAGTCCTTCAACCCATTTCCATGTGGTCACATGATGGCCTACACTAAGCCCACAGTCTGTTTTACCTTCCAGTGAAATGTACCCTTCCAAACCAAGCTCTGATCACTTCTTCCTCCCCACAGCAGCTCACGTTCATCAGCAGCGCTGCTCCGGGCCTGGTTCCAGCCTGGCTGCTCGGCTTCACTCACTCCCACTGTTAGATCAATGACTGCAATCAGTGTGCTGGCCCTTGCATTAATTGGTTAAAGTCAGCAGAGTGGGGAGAGTGCAGGATGTGAGGAGTTTTGGCATAGGAGTGTACAGAGTAGCAAAATCACTCTTGTTGCTCTTTCTTTCCCTTTTTTTACTTGTTGTCTTTCTTCATTGTCTCTGCTTATTTTTTTCTACTTCAAAGGTTTTCTTGCATTTTTGTGAACAAAATAATGTACAGACACCACCATTTTTAAATTGATGACTCAAAATATGTAAAAATGTTCATAAATATTTGGAAAGTAATATAGGAAGCATACATGTTCAAACACATACATAATAGTATTGAAGGAGGATGTCACAGACATTCCCCACCTTCCCTTTATGAGCAGGTTTGCTTTGGCAACTGCATGAAGCTTACATTCCATATTCTCACCACACCTACAGTGACCAGTATCTACAGCTGACATTCTCCATATTGTGCAAATTAAAACACGAACACACTGGACAGCGTTACTCAAATTTTTCATCTCGTTCCCTCCCTCTCTCTCTCTCTCTCTCTCTGTCTCTCTCTCTCTCTCTCTCTCTCTCTCTCTCTCTCTCTCTCATTCTATCAGTTCAATTCAAATAACTTTAATGACTTGATCATATAGACGTACCAAAAGCTAATTGCAACTTATTTAATTTCTTATATGCATGTGTGCACACACACACACGCGCACACACACACACACACACACACACACACACACACACACATGAAAATATAAATGTATGTCTTTTTTTTATCTATTTCTCAAGTCTTTATGTCTGTCTTTCTCTCTCCAAGACTAGCTGTCTCTCTCTCTCTCTCTCTCTCTCTGTCTGTCATTCTCTTTGTGTGCCGCTTTCTTGCTTACTTCTGACTGTCTGTCTTTCTCTTTCAGTCTCTCTCTCCTGTAACTTTGTTTCTCACTTTGGTCTCCTTTAAGTTTCTCTTTCTGTCTCTGTCTCTCTCATCTCTATCTTTGTCTCTGACTTCAATGTCTCTTATATTGGTCTCTGTCACTTTCTCCTTCTCACTCCTCGGTCTTCTCAGTCTCTCAAACTGTCTTAGTCTATTTTTGTCTCTCAGTTTGGTCTCTCTTATATTGTTCTGTGTCTTTCTCTTTCTTACTCCTGTCTTTTTTGTCTGTCTTAAACTTCCTATTTGACTGTCTTTCTGTCTCTTTATCTGTGTCTCTTTGTTTGTGTCTTTGTTTCTAACTCTCTCTCTACCTCCACACTGTTGTTCTCTTTTATTGTCCTCTGTCCCTCTATTTTTCTGTCTGTCTCACCCACTCTGTCTATCTTGATCTCTTTTCATATTTATTTGTCAGTCTCTTGGTCTGATTTATGCTCTCTCTCTGTCTGTCTGTCTCTCTGTCTGTCTGTGTCTCTCTCTCTCTCTCTCTCTCTCGCTGTGTGTGTGTGTGGATTTGCTGTGGAGATCTTATTGAGCTGTGTGGATTTACTGCTCTGCCCTTTGCCAATGTGTAGAAAGTAGAAAGTGCTGTTGTATAATAGCGTTTTGTTTTTTATTTTTGACCCCATTAGACAGAAATCCCACAGACCTCAGGCCCTCCACTCTTGTGTTTTCTTTTAGGTCTAGTATCATATTAAAAGCTTTGGATCTCTCCCGAAAATATTACTCTGGTTGTCAGGAAATAGCTGGACAGCAGTCAGCGGCATATTTCAGTTGTGTGCGTGCGTGTGTGCGCGTGCGCGTGTGCGTGTGTGTGTGTGTGCGCGTTAGAGAACTAAGGAAAGGAGAAATGTGTTACTGTGTTTTAAATGTATCTTGGTATTCAGTATTGCTACTGTGTCTGTGCATAAGTAGTTTTGCATGTGTGATTGTGGTGTGTTGTAATGCAAGGAATATGTATTTATTTTATGTGCATGTATGGGGCATGCATATGGGGCATGCAGTAGACCAAAGGTTTCAAACCCTGGTCCTGGAGTATGCCTGACCTGTGTCTTTTGATGTTTTTTTTTTTTTTTCTTCTCTATTACACCAGGGGAAAAGTGTGGAAAGCGCTTTTAAATGGACAGGCCTACTCCAGGAACCACAGGGACCACTTGGGACCCACTATGTTAGGCCTCAAGTATTGCAGGGACTGAGAATCAGAGAAGTGATTCACCACTGGATGTGCTTAGAGAATAGAATAAGAGAAAAGAATTAGTAGTAGAGTAGAATAAGGAGTAGTCATTGAAGCCTCCCTTTTTCCTCCTTAATCTTTCTTTGTTTCTCGAAAGGCTTCATTGGCATGAGCTGTAAATAGCAACTGTCTCAATACAATGGAAGCGATACTGTGACGCTGTTGGAGAGAGAAATGAAATGAAATGCAACATACGTTCATACTGAGCACTCCATGCCGTACATCTGCATCTCCCTCTGTCTCTCTCTGTAGGGAAAGGTTGCTCAGACAGCTTGCATGTCTGCATGTAAACACCTCTCCACCTCCTTGCTGCAGCTGCTGCTGGAGGCTGATGTCCGGCAGGTATCCATGGGAGCGCTGCAGCAGTTCAACATGGATGTCAAAGAGTGCGAGAGTGAGTATGACCCTTACTTTTAACCTTTTCACTCTTTCTGTGCAAAGTGAATGAACGCAAGGAGGTGAAGTAGCTCATCCCTCAGATTTTCTTTGCTTGGAGTTGGAGCATCAGCTCCAATTCCTGAACCTGGAATAATGGTGTGGAAATAATGCAACGGAAATTGTCAACAGATGTCATTTTCCACGCATGTCTTTATGTATCAGAGGCATTTAATTCTAGTAGAGACAAATCCCACAACTCCCCGAAGGCAGATCAGCGTAAATGAGGGAAAGAAAAGAGAATGTGTTTTTGGCTGGTGATGGAGCTGTGTCGCAGCTTACACTGCGACCACAGCTTAAAGCGCTTTCGAGAATTTAACCCAAGCTGCATTAATGGATTTTCTATGATCCTCATCTTGTGCACGCCATCACCCACCTTCCAGCACCATATCCACTGTGGTGATTCCTCCATCTGTTTGCTTTTTTCTAATCAGACTGATAAATACTTATTATATTGGTGTAATTACAGTAGTCGCAGTGATTCAGAAGGCTTATACGGTCTATTAACGAGCCACTTATTCGGTTGCTGTCTATGTTGGTTTGAGAAAAGGGAGAACGCACGTATGGATAAACCTCTAAATCAGAGTCCAAATGTTTACAGAGAATCTAAATGTAAGTTTGGTGTTTTTATATTTGTAGTAGAAAGCACGTGATTGTTTTGAAAATTAAATTTCTTCTGCTCAGGATTAGTAACTCTTAAGTATCAGCCATATTTCTTTCATGCTTAGTTCTGGACAATGCTACAAATGCTACAAAGTATCACCCTCCTGCCTTCTCTCTGTGCTAGCCACAGTTGGTTCCCAGAGAGTGCTCGCCCACTGCAAGTTTAACAACCTTGTAGAAGACAACTGTAGAACTGAACTTAGGAGCCAAGATTTTCTACGGACAATGAGATCTTGCTCTTTGTCAAAGTCTACAGTTCTCTTTTAGCTTGTGATTTTGTGTCTTTTGTAAGAAGACCTTGAATGTGTTAATCTTGTCACTTGTCCGTAACGGGGGCTGGCGCATCACGCCTGTCTGACGTTCCTTACCTGTGGGAGGGCGAGTGCACTTATGCGAGTGATTGTTGCTGTTTAGGGCGGAGTCGTCAGGACAAAAGCTGGAACAGGGCAAGCAGGCGCTGTCTCTACATTTGCAGGGGTCAGAAATAAAGATGGCAGGCGTGTAATCCGCGTGAGAGGCGAGAAAGACGCACTGCGTCGCGAGGTGAAAGGGATTTCTCCCAGCTCCGGCTTGTTTTGTCCCCTCGTGTCAAATGTTCCGTTTTCCAGAATGGAGAAGCTACTTGTTTACGGGGTTTCTCTCCAAAGGCAGAGAAAAGCTCCAGTGGCCTCACATCCAACCCCCAGAAACCTCACGACAACACTCCCTCCACCTTCGCCCCCTCCGCCATTGCCTTTTCACAAGGTTTTGTCGCCCCCTTCACCCTGTGCTTCGCCACATGTTCGGGAGAGTGGCCCCATGGGAATTAGCATCAGGTTTTAGGCTGTGGAGGTAAAGGCAGTCCCCCTCTTGTCCCTCACACCCCACCCTTTCCCTGCCTTGTCAGATCAACACTGGGGAGAATTAATGAGAGTTTGATGATGAGGTTTTTGAGACGGGTAGTACAAAGCCCAATGGCAGACCCACAGACATGACTCTGTGGCCCTGAACCACCCAACCACCCCCCCACTCCTTCATCAGCACCCCAACACCATCAAAGCCCCCCTCCAATCCACCTCCCCCCCACCCACACTGAACCTCCCCCTGTCCTCCCCTTGTCCCGGCTGTCATCCGTCTGCCAATCTCCCACTCCATGGCGAATTCCCTGCTCTCTTTATCCCTCTCTCTTTCCCACAGGGTTTGCCAGGGCCGGCCCGGTGCCTGGCTTCCAGGGGGACACTCTGCTGCTCGCCTTCATCGACTTGAGACAAGTAGGTCTTTGTTTTTTTCCACCCCTTTTTCTTTTCTTTCATTCTTCTTTCTCCCTTTCTTCTGTTTTCTCCTGTTTACCCCTCAGCATCCCCCCCCCTTCTTTTTCTCTCCTTCTCTCTCTCCTAACCCGCCAATCCCAACCCCCTAAACCTCTACCCCAGGCCTGATTTGTTTGAAGGTTTCTTTCCTTAAGTCACCCTGAATGTGTGCATCTGTTTTTTTTTTTCTATTCATATCTGCAATCCCAGGGTCTCTGACATATACAGGCCCTCGAGCCGTTTTTGTATTCGTCTTTGTTTCGTTTAGTTTTGAGAGGGGCTAAAGACTTCCTCTTGTTGAGTTTAAGGTGAGTGTCTCTATGCAGGCTTTTTTACGGGTCATCTTATCCCATTTGCACCTTTTACACACTTGAGCATTGAGGTGCACTGTCAGACCACTTGTAGGATGACCCATGCCATCACAGAACTCTTAGATGCAAGTAAATGCTCCACAATGCTCAAATGACATCAGAACCAAAAACGCAGCGGTACCTCTGCCCTTTTCTTTAGTGCCAAGCTGTGCGCCGTCGGCACTGAATCTATGCCTTTGCTTGGTATTTGTGCAAGACTGCACTAGTTTGATGTATCGATCCAGTTGTAGGCTTCTCCGCAGATGAGTGTGTAGTGTAAGAGCATTTGTGTATATGGGGGGAGAATAGGGTCTAGAGGGGATGGGAAAGAATAACATTTGGGGGGTATGAGCGTCCATATTTGGGACCCCCTCCCTCGCAGCTGAAGTGGCCAACCTGAGCAAATGTCGGAGGCTGAGAGGGGATGACGGATGGGCTGGATGCTCGTGGAGCGTTGGATGAATGAGCTGACAGACAGTGACAGATCGCTCTTTCTTCCATTAAAACAATCCCGTTTTGTCCCGCCTGCCATCATGATGCAGTGCCACTTGTTTTCCATTTAGGTTTTTTTTTTTTTTTGGAAACCTTACTTCACCATGAAGGGATTTGTGTGGTTTTTTGCTTTGTATTTTTGAGTCGACAAGAAGAAAGCCAAAGAAAACGTTGTGGCAGAATCTGTTTGCATGAATTTGGGGGGTTTTGGTCAAGCGTAATTAATCATATGTCTGATGTCACTGGTTATCAGTGTTGCTGTAATCATTTTAACGTAAGGTGGCGAGAGAATATTTGCCCCCATTGCTTCCATCTGTACCCCCTCCCTTCCTGGGGGTGGCTTTTTCATGTGTTCTGGGGATCAGGGCGTCAGAACCGCTCCGTTGACCCAAGCATCCCCCAGTGTGGCTGGCCCTGAATACGCCCGATAAATCAACCTGAAGGGCCCGTTTGTGTACCAGACTGCCAGGTCCTGGGATGGGGCTGTGGGTCAAGCCTTCTAGAGACAGACAACAGAAAGGTCCGGAAGCTCTGGGAGGGGTTTGGTGAGAGTATGGAGCTTCGCTTTATGCTCCGATCTGAAAAGAAAAGAATATGAAAAGAGAGCGGGGCATCCAGACCCAGCATCAAAGAGCTGGAGACATTGAAGGAAAAATGGGACAAATGGCGAAAGATTGACATGTTGATGGAAGGAGACATGACTGAGAGGAAATGGGAGGAACAAAGATGAGAGCGAGACTATTCAGTCACGTTCTCATTAATTCTCGTGTTGATAAATGCAATGGAAGGACAAAAGATTTCACAATATCTAAAAAGACAACGGTAGATAGAGGTAAGGATAGGAAAGAACACTCACTTCCCTCAATTTCCCTCTGAGGCCTTCCTCACATTCTTGGTCTTCTTCAATTTCTCTGCAGAAGTGATGTTGAAATAAACAGCTGTGACTGCTATTGAGAGAGTCCGTCTTTTCCGTCAGACAGAGTGAGAAAGCAGAAGTGGGCAGTGTAAACAGTGCTGCTGGCTGTGGCTCGACGCTGCAGTGCTATATTTAGTGGCGGGGAGGCTTGCGGTGGTGGGAACCCTTGGCTGGCCTTGGTGTGTGGGAGGCCTGCTGGGCTCTGCGGTGTGCTGCCCCCCCTCCACCGTCCACCCCACCCCTCCACCCCCTGCCCTCAGCGGTGCGCACACCCTTGGCCAACGCCCACGTCAACTTTGCCCTGGATCTTCTGCCTGTCCAAATTCCTCTCAGGGCTTATGGGAGAGTGGAAACTCAGCAGGGGGCTTCTGAGGCCCTTGAGGACTTTCAAGGGATACTACGGGAGGCGAAGGGATTCGATTTTGGGTGCTGTATTTGGAGACGCATCGGAGCATGTCTTCTTTTGTTGAAAGGGCCATGTAATGTCAGATTTGTCAGACTTGGCTAGAATCCATTAATGGTCCAGACTCTTTCCTTTGCAGCTGAAGTCACCAACCTGAGCGAATGTCAGAGGCTGAGAGGGGATGACAAATGGGCTGGATGCTTGTGGAGTGTGGAATGAATGAGAGGACAGGCAGCTGATGTACATTTGCTGCAGTGGAAGACCCTCAGTTCTATACATTTAGTGCAGCTCTAGACCTCTAGATTGCAAAAGCTATTCTGTTGATTCACTGTGGCTGTTGGCTTGCCCACAGACCTTAGCTGGACTAAGGCTGGTAAGGCAACCAAGGCTTTGGTCATCCATGTTTCATTGTAGAATGACCAACCATGAAAGACCTTGTGGTGTTTTAGTGCACCTCTCCAGCTTCTCTCCAGCTTTTCCCCACCCCAAAAGGCTAATTTTGTGGGGTAGCAGTGGGAGAAAACAGAGGGGGGGATCTGGTTCCCCATCCCTTAGGTTTCAGAGCCAGGAGGCCGCTGTGCATTCCTGTGGCCTGTCCACAGGCATTATCCTAGAATTCCTAGAATGCTTTTCAAATGGCCAATGGAAAATGCTTCTCTCCTCTCTCTTTTATTCCTTACCAGTCTTATTTGTGGCTGCTCTGGTGTTATAAGTGACTAATATCACTAATTTCACAATGACTATGTGCTCTGCTTCTGCTCCATGTGCATCTTCAGTATTTTGAAATGCACAGAAACTGCTGGTGCCTAGCCAGATTTAATTTACCAAAGAACAAAGTTAGGATCAGAGAGAAATGACTTCATATATGAGCTCATCGATTTACATCTTTACTCATGTTTCATTATTATGTGTAATAATATTGTAATTTACACCAGCCATAAATTACAGCCGCTGCAATAGTACTGTACCAGAAAAGTATTTTGGTCAATTAAAAAAATATCTGTATTACACACATTTTAATACACAGTGTGTGCATGAATGAGGGTTATAAGCTACACAAACTCTTAGTTCACCGAAGCAAAAGAATGCTGCTGTTCTGTCAGGGTGCAAGGCAGGGACAAGTCTAGAGGGTGGTTGCAAAAGTTGAACTCCTAGTTCAGAGAATATTTTCTTTTATTTTCCAAAAAGCCAGCTCTGGAATGACTCGGGAAGATAAAGGAATCTAAAGAATGTTTCTTTTTCAGAGGAAACAAGGCAAATCTACTTCTAACCTTTTTTTTTTTTCAAACCAGATTTTATGCCACTACTTTGAATGCTTTGTTGAAACCACAATTGGCCACCTAGAGTCTAGCCTTTCTGCAGAGAAGAAATAGAAGATAACTCTTTGCCCAAGTCTCCAGGAGTGAGGAGGATAAAATCAAGACTTTGAAACTTTATCGTAGTCATTTTATTGCTGACACACTGAATTTTCGAATGTTTGACATGTTTCAGGCAGTAAACAGTGAGTTCTTGTCAATGTGCTTGGATGCAGGAGAAATGGGTAGACACGGAGACCTGAGTAACTCAGGGCCTGAGTAGCTACGGGGCCAAATTTCCAATGCAAATGACTCTGAGCATCTCTGAAATGGCAAGACTTTCAGAGTGCTGCCAGTCAGCACTGGTGAGGACTCACAGACAGTGGTCTGAGGAATGGCAAACTGTGAACCGGTGACCGAGTATAGGGTGCCCAGACTTGCAAGGCAACAAAGGCTGTCCTGTCTGATCTGAACCAATAGAAGGGCTACTGTGCCTGAAGTAAAAAAATTGTTTTTTTTTCCTGCACCAGAAGTGCTTGCTCAGAGTGTTTGATACATTGGGTCAAGTGTGAAAACTATTTTTGAGAACATGCTTGGTACAGAGAACACTGGACAACAACATTTCCCAAACTTTTTGTCCATCCGTCCGTCCGTCCATCCGTCCGACTTCTTCCGCTTATCCGGGGGCGGGTTGCGGGGGCAGCAGTCCCAGACCTCCCTCTCCCCAGACACCTCTGCCAGCTCCCCGGGAGGGACCCCGAGGCGTTCCCAGGCCAGCCGAGAGACATAGTCTCCTCCCGGTGGGACGTGCCTGGAACACCTCCCCAGGGAGACGTCCAGGGGGCATCCGAAAAAGATGCCCAAGCCACCTCAACTGGTTGCTCTCGATGTAGAGGAGCAGCGGCTCTACTCTTGAGCTCCTCCCTGGAGACCGCGGATCTCACCCTATTTCTAAGGGAGCGCCCAGCCACCCTACGGAGGAAACTCATTTTGGCCCAAACTTTTTGTTTCCTTGAAATTTTGTGGTGATTGTGGTAGACACGTTCAAGTTAGAACACTAGAATAGAACACAAATATGGTGTCTGATTGTCTGTGTGTCTCAGAAATTTTGAGAAACTGATTGTGTTGTTATACAACACTTACAAATGTAATCCACTGCATTAGTTCAACTGAGCTGAAAATGTTTTGCTGCTGATTTTTATTTGTATTTCACATGTGATGTATCTTGTTTTAGTGTCCAATAGTCAGTCAGCATTGAAGGGTTTCAGATGTCTTGGTAACCCTTTTCCATCATGAGAATGTCTTGGTGAAATTGTCCACCGCGTTTCTCACCGACTGTTTAAAAACAAACAAAAAAAAGTAAATGCAGAAAATGAATTTTCAAAGACATTACAGTTCATTACTTTGTAAGCTGGAAGAAGATTGTCGACAAGTTTGCCATAGTTTGGTGCTCGATAGTTGCCAAGGACATTTTCTGCCACATCCTTGAATGACTTCCAAGCAATTTTCTTTGAACTGCTAGTCATTCGTGATGTGTCGGATTTGTGGATCAACAAAAAGGCCTTCATTGATCTTGGCAGCGATTATTCTCGGGAACATTTGTCTCAAATCGTGAATCATATTTCAGTTGTCATTACTATAGTTGATGTTTCAATAACAGTTCCTTATTCTCACATGTTTCTTTCATGTGTGCAGCAAAGCCAACAGGTACTGAAGGAGGGACATTGCCATTGGCTTGAGGCTTAATGAGGTTAAATCAATAAAAGGACGCCACTGTCTTGGCTCAAGCTTACAGCCAAAAGCTGCAAACAACCCATCAATATCAGTCTTGATATGACAGGCTTTTATATCAGGGGACAACAAATACCATTCTTGAAGTCTTGAACCCAGCAACTCTGCATTTGATAAACCTACGTCCCTGACCAAACCATTTAGTTCTGATTGTGTTATAAGACCTACATGGTGCAAAGTCCAATCCAATTCTTTTTTTTTTTGTTTGTTTTTTTGTCATCTTCACCCCTACCAGATGTGCCCAATTACCCATCCCCCTAAGTAGCCTCCCACATTACATGCCCTGCTCTCGACGCTAGGGGCGAGAAATCGTCCACGTTTCCTCTGATAGCCTACCGCCTCTTTTCGAACTGCCGCCATTTGTATCGTTAGGAGAACGCCGGATCCCTGGTTCTGCCGGATCCCTGGTTCTGACACAATGGACGGCAGACGGCCGCGTCCCAACTTGTGATATGTGGGAGGAGCACCATCTAATCACCCACCTACCCCCCCGAGGGAGAGCAAGCCAGTTTCTCTCCCTCTGGACCCCGGCTGCCGATGGTGAGCAGCATGAACCTGGGTTCGAACCAGCAAACCCAGGATCATAGTGGGAGCTCCTTAGCCCACTACGCCACTCGGGGCCCTGCCTCTCAAATTCTGACCCATGCAGTGCAGCATCTTCATCTGCTGCTAACGCATGGCACCATGATTCTGATGGCTTTGGTACGGGAAGAGTGTCATCGTGTTGCACTGGTCTCATTGCTGAAAGCAGATTTGAGTATTTGATGGATTTCTTAATTTTAGCAGAGAAACCAGAGATATTGGTTAGACAGAAGTAACAATCAGTGGCATCATCCTTCTGTTCCCATCATATCAGAACAACAAATGGCAATGACATGCATGGACCTCTCAGCCAAGCTCTAAGATCAACAGCACACCTTCCACAACAAATATGAGCAGCCCAAGGTTTGTCTTGAGTTTCGACCATACAACCAAAGTACAACTCGAGCTTTTACAAGTGTTGTCGTGGTATATCGTTGAGGCTTAAGTCTGTACTCCCCACAACACTGATGAGACATTTTATAACGACATCTGTTTTGATGTTAAGTAACCAGCATAAAATATCCTGATGTCCTCTTCGGGAATTCTTTCAATCAAACACAGGGAATACATGCCTGTAAAACACAGAGCCTATACATTGTGCACTTTAGATGGGCAAACTGAAAATGTGGACAAATTTTAATATTAGAACATTTTTAGAAAAAGGTACATCAATCAATTAATCAATCAAAGTTTATTTAAATAATGTCACAAAGCAGCTTTACAGAAATCCAGGTCCAAGCCTCAAATGAGCAGCCAGCGGCAACAGTGGCAAGGAAAAACTCCCTCAAGCTAGGAGGAAGAACCAAGGCTCAAGAGAGGAACCCATCCTCCCCTGGTCAACACCGGAGAGCAATGGTACATGATAGGAAAATTGTGATTTTGTGATCAGCAGCTCAAAATACATATGATGGACCAAAGTTCATTCTATTTATTTATTAAAAATATTTGTTGTCCAGTGAAGCCAATCTCTGGTCCTGAAATCAGTGGTCTGGGGTTTGCTTCAAGCAGACTCTTGGTCTTTTGCGAGTGTGGAAGCTATCCACATGGAGGGTTGAATGATTGATTGGTTCGTTTGGTCACATGACTGTTCAAACCTGTTGCCAGCATAACTCAAATCACCACTCTTCCTCAGGTAACAGTTGGTTGTTTGCAAGTGTTCCTGATTGGTGAAATGTGCTGACTCCAGAATCTCTGTTCTTCAGGCGTGAGTTTTTGGATCCAATGTAAATACTGAAAAGTGCTGGAATGAATCTAGACCCTACCTTTTTTTACAGAAATGCAGGAAAATGCAGTTAGAAATTGTGTAATTGATCCACAAATTTAACTCTTCTATGTGAAAACAAGCCAGTGATAATGACACCGTCCCTGCTGTGGGAGGAAATGTCACTTTGCGCACATTGTTGGGAAGCATTAGAAAGGTTTGAGGAACACAAGGCTCAAGGTGTGTCCGTGGCCTTCAAATTCTACCTCTAATTCAGAACATTTTGGCCACAGTGGCTCAGAGAGGTTTTGGCTCATCAGTCTGTGTTTAAGGAAAAAAGAACTGAAAATGGAATACTGTAAAACCTTTTCTTCTCTGTGTGTAGGGTCTGGGGTGTGGGGACATTGTCATTTCTGAGAATTAGCTGAGAGGACAAATCTACATTGATTTGAATGTAATAACTAAAAAATATACATCATACTGAAATAAAGCAGTATGTTCATGCGTACACCACACACTCATGCTCACTCAAGTTCTGACTTGTTTATTGCCTCGAAAAGACGGAAAGACCGTGATTAGCAGTGGACTTTAAATGAAAGCGAAAGCATTGACACTGTTACAGTTCACAGCTGGGAAAGAATTAAAGGTCATAAATGACATCATATCTGCCATTATGCAGTCCTGTTCAAAAGACAAAACAAAAGCTTCGCTAGCTTTGGAAATTTCTACTCCTAAATTCATGAACACGGAAAGTCCGGAGATGTGGGAATCTTAGCCGTTTCCTTGAGCTGATGTTTGGCATTTCCCAGTAGAACAAGTGTCCCATCACTCATCTCAGGCCGAGTGACACTGAAGGTTTTCTGTTTCTTGTGTGACTATGAGGAATGTGCCCGTTGAGCTGCAGTCATCAGCTCACTCTCTGCTGTTGCTCTCATATCGCCACATGTCAGTGTCTACCTAAAATGTCAGGGCTATTTTGTCCTTCATGGAATATTTTATGTCCTGGCTGTGGAAGAATTTTGTTTTTCATGTGTGTTTGCTCTTCTGGATGGTATGTTTACAGCGGACTAAACCTCCCAGTGACTGTACGTATCGTCAGAGGTGCCATAGCGATGACTGTTTAGTTGCAATGTGACTGCAACAGGTGACATTTTTCTCAGTGCTTGGTGATTCAGGACCATTAGAAGACCTTTCTTTCACCCCTTACAGCAGCACAAGTCTGTCTGGGCTGGGGGGGGGGGTTGGGTGGAAGAAGGCATTGGGCAAAAATAAACAGTGAGCAAGAGAGGGGGAGGACGAGTACCTCTCTAGCACATTCTCCCTCACTGATGTCAGCTGAACGGACTGGACCCAGAGTGTGTGTTTGTGTTTCTAATGGAGTAAGAGTCACCACTCGGTCAAGCACAGCCTGGGCGAACCCCTAACCTACAGGGTTCAGTAGCTGGGGTCAGACAGACAGGAGGAGAGCGGTGGAGGACGGGGAAGCTAGGATAGAGGATGAAACCATCTGGCCTATACTCCACTCATTACCCCCTTCACCGTCACCTCCCATACATCAACTCTGCATGGTGCCTTCACGAAAGATTCCCAAAGTGAAAGCACATCGTGAGAGACAGAAACGAGGACTTTAGCAAGACTCCAGAGTTTACAAGGCAGACTGGGTGTGATTTTTTTTGTTGTTTTGTTTGTGAAGGAACAAGCAGAGTGGAGATGTAGGGAAAGAAAAGGAAGGGGGACAATCCCCATCCTCTGCCCTTGCCATCTCTTCATAGATGTCTAAACAAGCCAGTGACAGGTGTCACAGTTTAATCGTACCCTCTTGCTTCCTCTCGGTGCCCAGAGAGTGTGTCACGCTTAACTATGTGCCCCCTGCTCATTCTCAATGGCCTGCCAGTGTGTGGCAGTGAAAAGGCCGTTTGAGGCCCTGTCACGGGTCTCCAGGGGTCAGACGGATGAGCTGCCCCACTTGTATGGAGTCAGTGAGGGAGCAGAGATTCTACCAGGCAGGGGGTTGACATCTTTCTTTGCATCAGAGTCCCATTCACCCCTATGAGGATGACACTGGTATCTCTGTGTGTGTGTGCGCGCATGTGTGTGTATCCTTGTGGTGCAGATGGAGATGAAGCCTCTACTGATTCTTTCTAGCTTGGCTCACTGCTGAGTATTGAACAGTGTCCTTTTTCTCTCTCTCTCCCATGTGATGGAGAGAACGTGACGCATCACTGGAGTACATTCCACCCAAAACAACTCCTTCAAGTGCATGATATTTCATTTAAAAACAGAAGCACATCAGAATGTGTATCTCGCGTTCTGTGCGCACACATAATGGGGTAACAAGCTTGTGTAGGGGACCACATATCTGTGGTTTCCCCTCTGTGTCCTTTGGCTCAGGAATAGTATCTCTGCACTGTGGGGACCCATTACTCTCCTTGTGCTGTCAAGTTGAAGCAGTGTTGGTTAATCGGCATTGCCCCTGTGTTCTTGTGCCTAAGATGTTTGAATGATTGGTTGAAACCCCAGGGTTTGGATAGACTTTTACACATTGGTGCACATTTAAGCTCATAATTCTTATTTTGGGCTCTGTGTGCCAGCTTTATTACACTGTGTCTGGAATACAGACTGATGGACTTTGCAGTTTTGTCCCTCCAAGACAAACCTGACAGATGGCAGGCTCTCAGGCTTTCTAGGTAAAGGAATGTAGTATTAAACCCCTCATTCACTAATATTCCAGCAGCCTTTAATTATTGTAAGCGCCACTATTTCTTTTGTGATCACATGGCCTTCAATGGACTCTACAAAGCAGGCCTGATTCTGTTCGTGTGGTTCTTTATCGTACAGACAGTGGTGTCTTTGGGAGCACCCCAGTCGTGTCTGGCAAAATGTGAAAAAATTTGCACTGCACTGTACATGTAGACACTGTACATGTAGACACTGTACATGTAGACACTGTACATGTAGACACTGTACATGTATATACTGTACATGTATATACTGTACATGTATATACTGTACATGTATATACTGTATATGTAGCAAGAAAAATTGTCTACAGGGAATAAACAAGCTGTTGTTGTCAATTTGCACATCTGTATCTGTAGCTACAACTTGTAGTTGAATGCTTTCATTAAAACATTTGGACGCGTAGTGCATCTTATAGTATTTGTGTGCAGCGTGCAACTGTGATGCACTTTTACCATCAGTAGTGGACACTGGTTTTCAGTAATCTTCGAATATATATCAGGTTTCTACTTTGACATCGAATATATATTTTAACTTACAACAATTTTTGCATCTTCCTAGTGATTTCGGGCCATATTTTTGGGCCAAGTTTAATGAACCTGGAGATTGCAGATTATAGTTGTCTCTCAAACTTGCACATTTACCAAAGGCCTTGAAGGAGAACTTGCCCTACCTTCTGTTACTGTCCTCCAATTCAATCCTGCCTTTTTCTTTTTGGACACAAAACAGACACGCATGGTTCGGATCGGAGATCTCATAACACTCCCTTCTGAAGCGCTCCTTGTTTATTATCAGCTGTTGATACATGAGAAGAATAAACAAAAGTGAGGGGAGATGTTTGACTGGAGAGGAACAATAGCAGCTCTCTTTAGCTCTTTTCCCTGTTCTTCATCAGATGGATGGTTGGCTTCTGCAGATACCATGCAGTAGTGTTTGGAACTATAATTGAGCGTCTAGAGTCTACAAAAAGCTGGAGATTCTTTTTGGTTCAGAAACTTGACTCTCTTATGCCCTTGTGTGAGTGTACTTGTTGTGTATTCTATGATTTTTGGTTCTAATGAAGAATCCTCAAGTATTTATTACTTTTTAAGCTTACACTTCAATGCACTTGGCAATGACGAATCTACACAAATAAATATGAGTACAGTGTTGCCTTTTCAGCCTTAAATTAGGTCATTTTTAGTTTTTGGAATGAGGGATCACCTCAAGTGACCTTAAATCTCAAGAGTTTCTCTGTTGCTCACACTATATAATGCTGCTCACCGAGGACTTGATTTATGTCTTAATGGTGAAAATACTCCTTTTCTGTGTAGGGCTTGGCGATATGCACAAAAAAAAAATCATATCTCAATATATCTTAGCTGAATGGTGATATGCCATATACGATACAACACATGATGTGAAAAATACAATGTGAAAGAATTAGGACACCCTGTGAAATCCTTTGTCTAACTATATTTAAAAATTCAATTTAATTTTCATTCATGTCAAAGCTCTGTCTTATCCCCCCTCTATGGTGTAGAGGTGCTGAGAGCAGGGGCGGAGGGGCGAGGGAGCAGAATCTTTTTTTCTAACAGATTGAAAAATTTATTTAAAAACTTTCAAACTTGATAGAAATAATATTGCTTCGGCCCATATCTTGCTCTGTTTATATCCTGATATCGATATACATATTGATATATTGCTTCGCTCTATTTCTGAGTATAGAAACATCCCCAAATGTCAGTGCCTCTACAGAGTCCAGGAAGAAAAAGCAAAAATAGACTGGCAGTTAAGTAAACATTCCTACTCTTGCCAACTTGGATATGAGTGTTTTTCTTTCTAGTTTGTCCCACCTGACTTCCTGAAAGTTCTGTCTCTCTGTTGACTCGTTTTTGCTTTCGGATTGTGTGACCTGAAAATATGGTCTGGTTGTTACACCTCCCAAACATTGTTGACAACATGAAAACCGTGTCTAATGTCATGTACCATGCACTCGGACCATATGTGCTATGCAGAATGTTCTGTGTTTTTTCTATTACACTGTTTTCTCAGCGACAGCAAAGAGGTGACCTATTGATTCCAGTTACTTTTTAGTAAGCAGACAATCAATTAAACTTGAAGGGCTAGAAGAAGGAGATCCGTAGAAAAAGAGGCAGGGTGAAGGAGGAAGGGAAGAGTCATGTAGAAAGACAATGTGTGGGGCTGTGAACTCATCCTGCCCCAGCGCACGTTGGCTGACCTTCCTGTACTTAACAGCCAGAACCAGACCAGGTGTAATCACTTTCTCCAGCCATCCTCCTGTCTTTCTGTCCCGGAGTGAAGAGAGAGGGAGAGTAAGTGAAAAAGAAAGGGGAGGGCCAGTCTAGATGTGGCCTCCGGCCGACCCTGCCGACGTTTCCCCGGAGCCAATGGACGATAAGCCTGACGCGCTATCTGTCTTCTCTCTCTTCTCCCTTGCTCTCTCTCTCTCTCTCTCTCTCTCTCTCTCTCTCTCTCTCTCTCTCTCTCCTTTCCTCTCGCTCTTGGGTGTTGTGTGGTACAGAAGTCAAGCTGCGTGTGTATTACGCGTTCACATACAGCGCACACAGGGAGACCGAGTACTGACCCCCAAGTAACCTTGGCTTCTGTCCAGTCAGGGAGTCAGGCAGGATCTAGAGTCTGAGCCCCTCTCGCTCTCTCTCTAACATTGCAGCTCCCAGTCAGCTTAGCCCAGCATGTGGGAACTGTGCCCTGACAGTAGAGACTGGGTTACAGGGGGACAGAGGAGAAATGGAGGTTTTATTTTCCCTTTTCCCTACCTTCTCCTATTACTCCTTTCTCTCCTGCTTTTCCTCTGACCTTTCCACTGTGCTGACCATGAACGTTATGGAATACCACTGGTGTAGTGTCTTAAGATCCCAAGATTCTTTTCTACATTTGTGAGATTGGCCGATCCAGTCATGTCCTATCCCAATATTGATTGATGACCAATAGGTGCTGCCCCCGAACCCAAACTCTAATGTTCAGGAATTTTTCAGCTGAGTTTGCCACACCGTTAAGTAAACAGCTGCATTTTTCTAAAAATAATAAATTGGATAATGTGCTAGTGGACGTCTACTGCCAATGGACTATTAGACCTCTATTTTAAGCTGTCGTTTTTAATCTTAACTTGAAACTGTGGGGTTTTGGGACGTGTGGAAGGAAGGCATGAATGGGGTTCATTTGGACTAAACACATGCTGGACAATATGGCCTCAAATCAATATCACAATAAATGTATCTTTTTACCTTGATTTCGATAAATCAACATTCAGTCAATAATTTTGATGAATGACAGATGCAGCCTTTGGTACAAGCTGCTCAGGTGTTTGGGTTCTACTTCATCTTGCTTCTGTGTGACAGACCGGATGGAGAGGAATCGTATCATAATCAACTTCACGGATGCTATTTGTGTTTAAAGGGGACAGTAGATCCCCTTGAAAAACAACCACAAATATGTAACCAATGATAAGAGCAGTAATAATTTGGTTGGAAGTTCTGAAATCCATTTTCAATTAAATATCGTTTAGTTTGATTAATGCCCCAGCCGTACAAATAACAGGTTCATTTGTCCACCCCTAAGCTGTAGGACATTCAGATAATGACTGCCATTGCGGTGGATGTTAGTGATTGTTGATACTATTGTTAATTGGCTCGAGCCTGTTCTCGATTATATATATATATTCGATATACTCTGAAACCTCTTCTTTTTTCATCCCCTTCTCTCCATTCTATTTTTATTTTTTTCCTCTCGTCCTCCTCCTTACAAAGGAGAATGTGCTCTCTGTGTCTGATTAAGGGCTGATGGAGAGATTGTTCTACCTGTTTTGCCTCCTTATGACCTCAATTTCAACCCTCATTGCCTTCTTACTGGAAAGCCTGATATGTTGTAGGTCATTTACAAATGCCAATTCCATTGCTAGTTAGAACTGTAAATCGGTTTTTGGTGAATTCCAATGGGACAACAAGCCCTGACTTGACCTTATTTCCTTAAATGAGTCGGTCTCTCTCATGTACTCTCTCTCTCTCTCTCTCTCTCTCGCACACACACACACACACACACACACACACACACACACACACACACACACACACACACACACACACACACACACACACACACACACACTCACACACACACACACACACACACACACACACACACACACACACACACACACACACACTCACTCTCTCATTCTCTCTCATACACTCATTCTTTTTTTTCTGGCATCTGTTTATCTGTTTATCTTCATGCTATGGTGACTGTGAATAAGTGGAATTTGGTTAGTAGCCTTTCTATGACCCTCTGCAAGGGTGAGTTCTTGTCTACAAATACAGTATTACACTGCCACATAAAGACTGCAAATATCTGATTGTCTTTTATTGACGGAAGGTGTTTAGCTTTTTGTCACTCACTGTTTTTTTTGTTTTTTTACATACCATTTAAACCATTTAAAAGAGTGGATTGATTTTGATCGAGTGTCTAAAATTCATTTTGATTAATTTATAACAAAATGAAGCCCTGGTAAAATAGTTGGTTTCATTAAGGCTTGTTAAGCATTTTATTGGCATTGTCCTCACTTCACCAGTACTTACGCTGGAGTCCTATTTGAGTTCAGCTTGATTAATTCTACGTGTGTATTTTCTCAGGATGTTCTACTCTTTTACCTCCAGATGACTCATTAATATGAACACCCAGCACTTACAGCAGCTCCTTAGCATTTATTTTCTGGGCTGCCTGACTGGCATGTTTCTTTGTCTATTGTCCTCACTGTTCTGCTTCTTTACTCCAAGTTGGGACACTCATGACCACTGCATGGCTCTGACCGTTCCAGCGCACTGTTGCCCTGGCGATAACTCTGCCTTCTATGAATGGACAGGAAGGTGAGAGGGAGGCCACGTCTTCCCCGAGTTAATTCATATTCCCTCTTGTCAAACACTTATTAATTACCAGCAATTCTTCAAAACCTGGGTCGGAACGTGCCTAAGCAAATAAGATCAGTACAGTTCAGCAGTGCTGTTCACCCAAAGCTTCACACCTAAGGGAGTTCTGCAGTGACCATATTGGTCCACCTGAGGCTTCCACCTGCTACTGTTTAGTGATGGTCAGATGCTGCTGTATCTAATGCATTTGTTCCTAAAGGTTTTCAGAACTACCATGTTTAGTGTTTCTATATATTGGATTCAGTCTTGCTGACCCACTTTAGGTAAATGGGATGTGTCCTGCACTATTCCCTTGGCTGATTGTGCTGGCCGTCTCAATTCGGAGCTTCTTGACCGCCACTTTGCTCTGACCGCTCTGTCGTACTGTTGCCCCTGCGATAACTCTGCCTTGTCTGAATAGACAGGAAGGTGAGAGGGAGGCCACGTCTTCCCCAGGCTAATTCATACTCCCTGTGTCAAACATCCATGATTTACAGTCTAAAACTCCACTAAAGAAGTGTCAAAACAAACCCAGCAACCACACAGAAGGGCATCCCCTTCCCTTGTCACACTGAAACCATTATACGTTCTGCACTATGTAAATGGGTTAACTTGCGTTGTCACATTTCGAGACCGTCTCCTGTTGCAGAGGATTGATGATTTTGACTTTTGTGTTGTACTGGTTTTCCTGAACCTTTTCTTTCCCTTGTGCACTTGCTTTTGGAGCTTTGTAGGTGCATTTGCATCTTTTCTATTACGAACCCCATGTGGGTTTGATTTGGCAATAAAGATCACAAAGACTGTAGCTGCCGTTTAAATAAATCCATACTGACTGTTCGTAATGGACCCTGTGAGCTTCCATTGCTCCAAATGTCTATGTGCCTCTGTGGTCTTAGTGACCATTCCACCACACCACTGCACTGTTGATAACTTGCTTGTCTAGAGAGCACAGGAAGGTGAGTTTGGGGCCGCTCCTTCCCCAGACTAATGCTATACTTCTTCAGACGGAGTGGCCCCAGGAAGACGGCTGTTTTTACTCGTTCCTGATGCAGCTTGCTAACAGTACAGGGAAGCCTGATAACACGAGTGTGACCCAAGCGGAGGTTCAGCTCAGAGGCACGGCGCACGTACCCCAGCTTTCTGCAGTTTCTGAGCTTGGCTTGGTTGGCCATTTTGCAGGAGGTTAAACTTAAGAGTACATACTGTTCGTGGCTGCATAGGTAACTTTCTTAGTTTACGTCAACACTCGTGCTTTGGAAGTATTCATGAAGCCAGGATGGAGTCATTTCTGAGATTTATTGAATTTGGTGGGAGCAGCATTCTGCAATGCATAATCTAATCAGGTTGCGGCTTCCACTTTGCCATGTAATATGGGTCAGACCTTCTGTTATGCAGAAAACCACAGAATCTCCAGCCTTGAAACTAACATGGGGTTGTCATCTATGCAGGCTGTTTTCCATAATGTAATTTTGTGTCCCACTGTGTGTCATTTACATTTTTTCTCCATATCTCTGGAGTTAGTCTGGATTTTGTCAGAAGTGACAGGTGTAAGGCCTTATTAAGTGAGTGTTACTTTTCCCTGAATGCTGTTTACTTTTTTCTCTTTCTATTTTTATCTTCCAAAATTTGTAGTTGCAGAAATTATAGGAGCAAATATGTGGGTTCACCAAATGCACTGGTCGGAATCATTTTTTCTTACTCTCTTCTCATTAAATAGGAAATTAAGATAAGGTCCTTTATTAGTCCCACAGTGGGACGTTCACATTGTTACAGGAGCAAAGGGATAGCAAGGGATAGTAAGGCACTCTACAAGAAAATTGATCAGAAATATGCAGTGCAGTATATTTACAATATAAACATTTGTAAATGATAATAATTATTATTATTTAATAGTAAATAATAAATGTCATGCTGAAGAACATTATTAGTGGTATTGTGCCAGACCGTCATGTCACTCAAAATGGTAGCAGGTCATCTTCAGCGATGAGTCTTGCTTTTGTTTTGGTGGAGATGACGTAATCCATGTGTGAAGGCACTGTGGTCAGCTCCTAGATTAATGGCATGTCACAAATTGCACGCCCAGAAGGCCTGGTGTCATGTTGTGGGGTGCAGTTTTGTATGATGCCAGATCACCTTTGGCACTTTGACATCTCACCATTATAATAATGAGGTCCTGCAATCGGTGGCCCTACCCTTTTCTTAACACACACACTCCAGTGTGCTATTTGGACGGAACAATGCTTATTGTTCAGCTACCTCAAAATCTACAGGAACTGAATGGGAATCTTCAAGATGTGTGGGATGGATTATTGCCGGAACCTCTACAATTCCATTCTGAGATGTCTGGCATGTTGCGTTATACCAGACACCACACTTAGAGACTCTGCTTGTAGATGTAGCTCAATAATTGTCCATATCAGTCTTAAAATAATTTGTTCTTTGTTACCTTTACCTTTACCTTCCAAATACCATTACAATCTGACACTTTCTTCTGAGTGCAACTATTTGTGCAACATTTTTTTTTAAAGATGAGTGTATTAGATGTCTTCATTTTGGCCAGTTATTTTTCTTGTTTACCGTTGTGCGTTCTCACGTGTTTGAAGTGACCAGCCTTTTGACCTCTCTATGGGTTTATCTCGTTGAGAATGTGAAGTTGACAGACAGGGAAAAGTGCATTTCTGACTGTTGATAAAGCCTGTTGATTGACAGCATTACCAGTCCTTGATGCTGTCTCTCCGCAGTACTTTCACTGAGGCTGAATTCTGCCTCGTCATGTCTGAGTGTTGTTTTGAAGCCTCCACTAGAAGACAGGAGCTTGAACAGTGTCTGAGCCTAGATAACCTTATTGGATAACCTTTGACCTTTCTGAGGTGCGGCTATTTTAACTACAATATGGCTCGCAACATTGAGAGCCGTACTTCCTCTACTCTGAATACTGATAATGCTTATCATCTCTCCATCTCACTGGCCCTTCATGAGTGATGCTTCTCTCTTCTTCCTCCTCCCTCCTGCCTTTTCCTCTCCCGTCTTTCTTCCTCCTTGTGTTGGCATGGCCCACACACAAAGATAGTTATACTAAGTGCTCCCACTTAGCACAAAGAGCCCAGCGCGCTTTCTTGGCTCCTTTCAGTTTCTGTGACTTGTGACTATCTTCCCAGGTCACTGTTTGGATTAGATTAGACCTTGTCCCTTTGGCCTGCCTTACACATAAACATTAATTCAGCTTTCTGGCAGAAACAGGACTAAGCTTCACTGGTATGTGGACCACAATATTGATGTTAACTAGGTGCCAGGAAAAGCTCTGGAGTTGAGACTTGCTGAATGACACAATGACAGGTTTGTTAATGTTCAAATAGTCTCTAAAGTGTTTAAACTGACACAAATTTTGACATACCTACTTTCAAGATCCACTTGCCCAGTATTATCAAAGGAACTCTTTCCAGCTGAAGTAAAGGCACGTGAATGAAGTTTTTTTGGGGTTTTTTTGTTGTTTTTTTGGTTTATTTATAAGGTCAGATGAAAATGTTGGAGGTCTGCTTTCTAAGTCTTGTTTGCACATCCGTTTAGGGGCATCAAACTAAATCTTGGGTGCAGTTTTTTTCGTTCATCCAATGAGGATTTGACCTGTTAGAGCACCCCCTCCCCCCTCCCCCCGAACCACACAGGACCTTGGAAAGCATACATGGATATCTGTGGCTTAGAGCAGGCAAATATAACTGGAATAACCCATATATTGATGTCCTAAAAAGAAATGATGATATATAATCTATGATGAAAGTATGTTTATCTAAGTAATTTATATTTTTAAATAATAAACATGAGCCATCATGTACTCGTGGTGTTTCACTGACTCAGGAAACTGCACTGAATTATGTTGTTTAAACATTAAAATAATCATTCTGCTGCCCTTTATTGCTATGTTTCTGTGATGCAATTTGCACAAGAGTGTACTCTGTTGCATCATCCTGCCAGAAACCAAACCATTTCCACACAAACCACCCCTTTACATTCTTTTTTGGAATCAATTTGCACACGGTAACCTGTGTTGCAGGTGTGAAAGTGAATTAGAAATATAGTTGATATAGTTGAATATCATGATATTTATGATATCACCCAGTCGTGTGTCTGCTCTTGAATGTTCTTGCATGGTCCTTTTTTCTTTGCCAACCTGTTGGTTTATTATTCCTGTTCTAAACACTTGCTGTTTACTCTTCGGTTTTCTGTCCGAAGTATCTGGATTGGATTTGTGTAGATGCTCAGATTTATGATTCTGTACTCTAGACTGATCCACTAGTCAGTGGAATTATCGGCATGACCAGGATAACTAGGATTGAAATCACCTGCTGATGGCTACCTGAACTACTCGTTTTATGTTTTTTCTTGGCAAAGCCCCCCTCCCCCCAGCTCAGTCACAGGGGTTATGTCGGGTGGTGGGTTGTTATTGTTTGCTCTAATAAGCCGATCTTTCTATTCCCCGACGGTTATTATCATTGTTATCATTGTTCAGGCTTATGCTCAGCTGAGCTTGGCCTGTGAAGGCCCCCGGGACTGCCGGCTCAATGCCAGAGAATGCACCAAACAATACAGAGAGCCAGGGGCCAGCCAGAGGTGAGAAAGAGAGAGAGAGAGGGAGATAGTGATGCAGGCAGCGATCAATGTAGAATTAATAGACTTGAGGAGGCCGACTCTTTCAGGAGATCAAAGCAAAGGATGGAGAGACGGTTCGAAGAAAACAAGAGACGAGTTTAGGATGTCGACTTAGCCGTTGGTAGATAAAGATGTTGTACAGTACCAGACAAACCTGTGCACACTGTGTTTAGATTGGGCTAAACTGTTATGTTTTGTTATGGAGGAAGAGACTGCAGTCAAAGCTATCAGGAAGAAGATGATTGAAGATCTCCTCTGAAGAACGCACTTGCCCTCAGTGACCTCATCGTGTCAAACTAAATAATGTTGCATTATTGGTTGATTATTCATGAGCTGTGCTCGGTAGCTGTGTAGTCATTACGTAAGGCTTTTTTTTTTTTTTTTTTTTGTTGTTGTTGTTATTCCCAGAAAGTGAACCTTGATTTATAATGCCAGTTGAGCTGCAAATCAAACCTTGTTTTCAAAGCTCCACCAAGCAAAAGACTGGGAAAATAGAAACAGAGGGTGAATTCACCGTCCTCCCCAAAGACTATTAACAAGAATAGTAATTCACTTGGCAGCCAAACAAATAAATACAGCAGTCGGAATAACCATTAGGAGCCCTTATCCAAATGCCGGTTCACAGAAAGCGAGGGGGGGGGTTTGGAGAGTGTGCATGTTACAGGGTGAGAACGGGGGCACAAGGAAAACAAGGTCAACACTTCAGTGTGCAGCGTCATGTTTTTTTTTTCTCTCTCTCTTTCTACCCATCATTCTTTCTTTTGGAAGAATGAGAGGAAGTGATAATCCAGTGCCTGCCCCCCCCCTCACCCTAACCAGTGTTTGTTCAGCCAAAGAGGAGAGTGGGGCCGATAACACCGCCTCGAGGTCACCGCGAGGTTAGAGAGAGAGACGGAATGAGAGAGAGAACGAATGGAATTTCATGGAGAGGTGAAGGCGGAGCAGAGAGAGGCAGAGCAGGGAGGTGAAACCTGGGTCATGAATGCGTGTGACGAACCAGCCTATCACCGTATGGAATGTGTGCGCAGAACTACGGATAACGGTGGCACCGTGTGGGCCCCCTTCTTCTCTTCCTCCTACTTCCACTCATCCTCATCTTCATCCCTTTCTCAGGCTTGTGTTTTTGTTGTTCTCGTCTGGCAGCCAGGATGCACAGAGAATGCCGGCAGGGGGAGGCAGAAGAAAGAAATCTGAAAGCGATACACATGCAAATCTTCTCTTATCACGCTCAGGTGCTTATCTGCTGCTGCGCCACAGCACTGTGTCATATGTGTGTTTCCATGTCTGTGTGCTTGAGGTCATGAGAGCAAAGAAGCCGCCACCAGCCTTTTAAGGTCGCTTCCTTCATACACTGTGCCCTTGATCTGAGAGCCCCTTAATTTCTCTCCTTCCATGATAAACATGCACGTAAGCAAGTATATCATTGCTTGTATCTCCACATTTTCTGTTCTTTGTTTTCTGACATTTGACACAATTAATTTAGAATTCAGTCTTTTTACATCGACTTCCATTGACAGTAAGGAAGGTTTTTACTTCTCCTGAAGGTTGTTGTTTTGGATTTTGATGTACCTACTTTCCAGGTCCACTTGACCAGCACCATCATAGCAACTCTTTCCAGCTGAAGTCAAGGCACGTGAACCAATGGTTATAATAATCCAGATATATTCTTCATAGGGTCAAATGAAAATGCTGCAGGTTGTCTGCTTTCTAAGTCTTGTTAACGCTTGCTATTGTTTAAGGGCATCACAACAAATCTTGGGTGCAATTTGTTTGTTCAACTGGGGGGATTGACCTGTTAGGGCACCTCTCTTTTCCTTGCATGGCCCCCCCAACCACGAAGAGCCCCTGAAAGTTTATATGCTTGAGGTCATGAAAGCAACGAAGCTGCCGCCAGCCTTTAAAGGTTGCTTCCTTCATACTCTATGCACTTGATCTCCCACAGATTCCTGCTCTTTCATTTCTCTGCTATATAAATGGTCATTTTGGAGATACAGTGTGTGGATACAGGGATGTTGTGACAGTTGAGTGTGAGGAGGGTGCTCACAGAAAGACATAAAAAAGGCATGAGCATCGTTCATCATTGTATTCAGGATTTTATCACTTTAGATCAGAATGTGTAACAATTTGTGTCCACTGGCCTTTTTGCCTCGTTGAATCCTATTCATTTTTTTTGGAGGAAAGACAAATTCAGAAAACCCTCGTCCTGCAGTGGAAAAAGTTCAGCAGAGTTCAACTTTGATTGATTGAATATGGCTGCCTCACTGTGTCTAGCCAATTGGGTAAGAGTAGGTTGGTATGTCACAATTAACACTACACAATAAACCCATTTCCATACCGATTCCCAACTAAAATAATGTTAACAATGACGTCAATCCAAAATAAATTGTCTACTCTGGTGAAATGAGCTTTCTTTGCTTAGAAAATGTGCAAGTTGACAGGAACTGTAAGTATAACTGTGTTCAGTTCAGGCCAGGTGTACTCACATACATCTGATATCAGCATTGCACTAAATCACTGTCTCTGGGTCAGTGTGTGCATCTGTGAATGTGCTGACTTGTTGATAGGGTTACTCTGCTGAAGGTTACAACTTTTGAAAGGACTCCCATGGGTCAGTAGCTGTTTGGGTCAATCATAGGTCATTATCAGGTCAGGCCTGGGTCAGAGGCAGACCAAAACATCCCGATGAGCGGGGTGAAAGAGTGTAAATGGCTGTTCTCTCTTTAACCTGCCTCTATTCTCCTCTAATCCTCTGCTTTGTCATGTTTCTCTCCCTGGTGCCTCCCCAGTAATCTCATTTAAGAGGCCCTGCTCACTTATGTAACATTGGAGAAAGTGAAGTGAACTGATGAGCTTCAATAATGGGGTGGGATTGATGCTGTCACACTGAACTTGAACGGCTGTGTTGAGCTGTAGTTATTGTCTCTCATCTTGTATTCTTTCTCTTTCTGTCTCTCTCTCTCTCTCTCCACCCCTCCCCCTCTTTATTTAGCTGCTGGATCTCTTTACTCAGTGGGACTGGTCTACGTATCTCGCTGATTATGGACGTCCTACCTGCAAGTACCTGAGGGTCAATCCACACACTGCGCTTGCCCTTCTGGAAAAGTGAGTTTCACCCAGCTGTGCCATTCAAGTCACACGCACTAGGACTTGCCAGTTTATTAGGAACAGTATTAACTTTCACTCACTGGCTTATTTAGAAGATACATCTGTCGTATAAAGCACATTTTGTAGGGCTTCTGCCATCATATACTCTACAGGTCACCCAGTGAATGGACAATAGTGATCTACTGCCCCTGGAAAGTTGAGTTCTAAACTTCACATCTGGCTCTAATATTCAGAACATTCACTGAATCAGGTGTGTTAGTTTAAGGACTAGACAGGACCACAGCCCTGCGCTATGCTGTCCAACAATGAAAAGAATTACACAGCGTCTCTGCTGTGCTGACAGTCATCCAATTCCAGCGATGGTCCTTTTAACAGTGATTTTCTTAGTATTTATTAGTGATTTATAGGAGCAGCTGATGAGTAGTGCATAGCAATGTATACACCTATAATGTTCATTTACATACATTCACTGCCTTTCCCATTTCCTGCTTACAAATGTGTTTTCTCAGCTTCACATTTTTTTTGTAATAAAACATTATTATATCTTTGCCATTGGCTCTGTCTCACTCTATTTTCCTCACTCTCATCACTCGCTCTTCTGCATATGAGCAGGATTTCTCGGGCGTGAGTACACTGCATGGTGTGTGTTTGTATGAGAGAAAGCCGGCGACTCGAGTCAGCGTGTCGCATGTTGAGTGACCCTTGATTTCAAGTTGAATTTAGACTCGTGACTTGACTGAGACTCAGCTGAAACTTGTGATTCAGAATTCACACTTCACTTATTTGACTCATGACTCATAATCACAACTCAGCTCTGACTTGCTGCATTTCACTGCAGTGACTCTTCATTGTCTGACTTGGGACCCTGAGTAATGAGTGCAACTCATTGACTCTCTTAACTGACTCTACTTATCTGACTCCCAAACGACTTAAGACTCAACTTAACGTGTGCTTGTATGCATGGCATACAGTGGCATGCAAAAGTTCAACGTTACTGTTACAGTGAACAGAAGATGAATTGATCGTTCAAAGGCACAGAGTTAAAGATGACACATTCCCTTTGTATTTTAATCAGAAACTAAGGAAAAGGGCCTGAAGCAAAACGTTGGGCACCATATGTGATTCGTAGCTCCCGCTTTGGCAAATAGCAAAGCTTCTAAATGCTTTTTGTAGCCAAACAATACTTGTTTGAGGGATTTTAACTGTTTAACTGTTCACAGTAACAGTCATTTTGACAACGGGTGCCCAAACGTAGACGCCACTGTAGGTAGTTTATCACGTTTTCAGGTTTGCTCATGGTTTTGCTACTGTCTTCACCACCTTTCTACGTAAAAGATGCAGAATTCCTGTGCCCTGCTGTACACACACGCTCAGACTCATGCACACACAGCCTGATCCTATTTGAGCTGCATTTACCCCTTGCTATCCTGGAGGCTCAGTGAAATTGATCTGTATTAGTCAAGCTTTACAATCCAAACCAAACTGTCTCCACTGTTTGGCGAGAATACTTGCAGGCGAACGCGTCTACCTTATAGAATGCGTAGGTGAGGATTATTAAGTCTTCAGCGCATTAAGTCTTGAAACAGATACTCCTCCCTGTCAACTCTGGACTGTGTTTAACAATGTCAGATACACATCTAGTTTCCTTTCTCCTCATCCCGTACGGAAAAAACGTACACACACTCTCACATGCTCAAAAGCAAACATCCAGTTCTAGGCGATAATGAAGGCTGTCATAGCTGTGATAAGAGTCGGCTGTCTGTGATCATCTGACGATTTCTGTGGCAACAGTTACTCTGTCATGTTCCTGTGGTGATGGGCATCTTACCGAATAAGCCACAGCAATGCAGAAGATAAGTGATGTGTGTGAATATAGGGACGTTGCTCGTGGGTAGAACAGATTAGGGTTTGTTACGATACTTGGCGTTGTTTGTATAGAGGCTACTGCATGGCAATGGACATGACTGTTGGAGCTCAGAGATTATGATCAGTACTTGGTCACCGGTTGGCCATATCATTAACGCTACCTCCTTGTTTCTAAACTCAGTGTCCAGTTTATCATCTTCACTTCACATCAGAGTACTTTGTAGTTCTATAATTACAGGCTGTGGTCAGTCTGTTTCTCATATCAGCACAATACACACTAACACCACCACCACCAAGTCGGTGTCATTGCAGTTTTGAGAATTAAGCACTACCCAAATATCTGCTCTGTGGTGGTCCTGTGGGGTCCTGACTCTTGAAGGTCAGGGTGAAATGAGGCTGACAAACGGTGCAGAGAAACAGATGAACTACAGTCTGTAACAGTCTGTTTTTGAACTACAACGTTCTGTATATGGATATTCTGTATATGGATATTCTGTATATGGATATTCTGTATAATGGATAATGTGTGTAGAAACCAGAAGTTAGTGTTAATGTTATGGCTGATCAGTGTATATAAATACAGTATACATAGATAAAATCTGTGATGTTATAGTAATATTCAGTTAAAACCTATAGGGATGTAGTTATCTCCAAATATCTTATTGTTTAGATTTTTAGACTATATTAGACACAGATATAGACTATATGATGGGAATAACACATTTTATAATAAAAAAGAACATGCAAAGCAGGATGTTTGTTTACAGATGTTCTGTTAAAACATGGTGATAGACAAAACTATATCTAAAATAAATTTGTACATTATACCTATAATTTTGATATTAAGTGAATCTGGCTGTGGTTCTCAATATTGTCAAGATGTTGCACTGAATGAACCAGTATAAATGCTATAAAAGTATTTGAAATAAGCTTTTTTTTACTTTTCATCAGCTCAGCTGTATAACAGTCTGTAGAACAATAAGGGGAATCAACAGGCAGGAAGTGTGCAGACAAAATCAGATCAAGAATCCTGTAGTGTTTTGTGCTTTTATAGTGGCGACACTTGTTGACCTCAAATCTTGTATTCAGTCTAATTTCAATATAATTCTAACATTATAATCAATGTGGAAAAGTTTGCTGTGCACTTCCCTCACAGCTTGAAGCTGAAATTCTACCTCAAAATAGTGCCACAGTTACATTGTGGCACCTATGGTTACTTCACCATTTATGGTGGAACATCAAAATCAAGCTACAGAATAACTCCAGCCTCATGAGTGAAGCTCAAGGGGATCAGGTTAGATTAACTAGTGGAATTACAGCTGATTGTTGTCACATTCTAACTTTGCAGTCCCACATGTTGGACTGTATCAATCTAAGACCAGCCAAATCAAATCCCACTGGTGGGACCATTTTTGCTTTTTCTTTCTCGTTAGTTGCCGTTTAGGAGAGATGGTGTTTTTGTATGACCTCAGCAATGCGTTACAAAAATATAAGCAAAATCACTCCATTGACCAAAATCTTTTATGATGATCTCTTACGGTGGCCTAAAAATATCAAACTTTCCTCACCCATGAACCATGACTTAGTGTGTGTACATGGACTCCAAATTCTGTAGAAAATGTAGTTCCAGTTGATTGCCAGTGGCCACACCATGAGTCCTGCGATGGCTCAGTAATCTCCATGGTAGCCACCAGTGTGAGCAGTTGGCACCGGATGCCTTGAGCTTAACAGATTCACCATGCGGAAGTGCTTTCGGGAGCACTGGGTGGAAGCACCATGCGGAACCGCTTGCGATACCCTATGCTGGTGGTCTGCCTTCTATTACCATTCCCCCTGTGGAGCTCTAGTCTGCTCCTGTCTATTGTTGGCTTTTTGGGGATGCAGCCCCTGTGACCAGCCTGCCACCCAGCATGAGGCTAGAACAGAACCTGGTGTACACCTCCCCCTCCCCCAATGCTTTGCCTTTTTCAGAGCCGAGTTATTAAAGGGCTGGACCTTGCCACAGACTCAAATATCTAAAGTCTGCTCTTACTGTCACTGGTAACGCTTTGAAATGAATATATCAGATGTCTGTCAACCCATTCCCTCATTTTCTATCTGAGCAAGTCTTTTTATTGTTAGGTACTCCTCTGTATACAGATATTTCTTACATATTTTACATTCCTATGTTTTATCCATTTTCTAATAAGAGGCCAACAGTGCTTTTTAAGTTAATCGTGTTTCAATTGATCTGTTTGATTTTTACATTTGTATCCCAGGACTATAAGGTGGCTATATTTAAAGTGGGATTTTAAAAATTGAGCACCAGGTATTCAAACACATCGTCCAAGGACTGACAGCTATCTCCATTTTTGTCCATTTATAGTTACAGTTACTGCTCTCTACACTGTGTAAATGATTCGGGATGGATAGGCCAATAGAAATGATTACAAAGTACCCAGAATAAATACTTATTTTACATACTTAAGTTCCATTATAACTTTAGAATATGTTCGCTTTTCTCTGTAAAGTCACAGTTTTCAAGAGGCATGTTTTTCACTGGAAAGAAAAAATGTTATTGTGAATATTTAAGCAAGTAAATGTTTAATTGATTGATTCCAAAAGGCATACAGTTAAAAAATTATGATCACTTTATTTTCAGCCAGGTTTTTTTTATTCCTGTCTTTTGCAATTTTAAAATAAAAAGTAAGATTTGGGGACTTAATTACTAATCGTTACCCTCTCAAGTACCATAACTTGTAAAGTGATACCCAACTTGGTTTGTTACCCTACTAAGACAACTGAGAGTCTGGGCACTGTAGAGGCCATAGCAAAGCCTTCACACATACCTCTTGAGATAATCCATTGTGGAACTGTTTTGTACTTCATACTTTCAGAATCTATAAGGTTTGTTTGGCTGTCATTCTGAAAATGTCCGATGCTCAGTTTTGTAGTGAAGAAGCAACAAAGGATTTTCACTAAAGACTCTTTCATGAAGGTCGTGTTTGTGCAGGTGTTGCTGTTCAGAAGAATGGTGCACCACCACTCCACATTCTTAGAAATCTTCCTGAAGGTGTTTTGAAACACAGGCTTTGACTTTTTTTTTTTTTTAGCAGTCCTTCTTGATGCTCCAGATCGCTACTTGATCATTAACACATGCACAACAACACATCGCCCTGTTAATAACCATTTTGTCTAAATCTGATTTATTTAACAAAGACCACTGCTAACTCAAAAATTCTTAGCTATAGTTGTATAAGATGTTTTCTGTTGTGGCTTTTCCTGATGTGATATTAAACAAGCTGCAGACCCAATCGAGTTTCATTTATATCTGACATCTTGTAAACCTTACTAGAGTTTAGATAGTCTAATAAATGAACTATCTTAGGCCTTTTGCAGATCAGTTCATCTTCTGCTTACTAACTAGTCACAATTAAAGAATTATGACCAGGGCTGACTTACCTTTGCATGTAATTGTGTCCATTAATTATTTAAATAATTTTTGCTTGACATTTTTGTAATTGTATTTATTATTGCTTTAAAAAAAAATAAAATAAAATGTGTGTGTGTGTGTGTGTGTGTGTGTGTGTGTGTGTGTGTGTGTGTGTGTGTGTGTGTGTGTGTGTGTGTGTGTGTATATATATATATATATATATATACACACACACACATTTTTTTTTATTTTTTTTTTATAAACTATATATATATATATATATATAGTTGTGCTCAAAAGTTTACATACTCCAGAATTTTGCTTTCTTGGCCTTTGTCATACCCAGTCCTACATATGTATTGCCTCTAATATCAATAGTGACAGTGTGAAGTCTGTTGTGGTAGTTGTGGATGAGGCTCTTTATTTTCTCAGATGGTAATGCTGCCCATTCTTCTTAGCAAAAAGTCTCCAGTTCCTGTAAATTCCTGGGCCGTCTTGCATGAATCTCCCCAGAGTGTCTCAATGATATTGAGGTCAGGAGACTGAGATGGCCACTCCAGAACCTTCATTTTGTTCTACTGTAGCCAGTGACATGTTGACTTGGCCTTGTGTTTTGGATCGTGTTGGAACGTCCAAGTATGTCCCATGCACAGCTTCCGGGCTGATGAGTGCAAATTTGATTCCAGTATTTCCGGATAACATGCTACGTTCATCTTTCCTTCATGTTTGAGCAGGTTTCCTGTGCCTTTGTAGCTCACACATCCCCAAAACATCAGTGGTCCACCTGTGTGCTTTACAGTAGGAATGATGTTCCTTTCATCGTAGGCCTTGTTGACACCTCTCCAAATGTAATGTTTATGGTTGTGGCCAAAAAGTTTGATTTTGGTCTCATCACTCCAAATGACATTGTTCCAGAAGTTTTGAGGCTTGTTTTTGTGCTGTTTGGCATATTGTAGGCAAGATACTTTGTGGCATTTGCACAGTAATGGCTTTCTTCTGGCTGCATCGACCATGCAGCCCATTTTTCTTCAAGTGCCTCCTTAATGTGCATCTTGAAACAGCCACACTGCTAGTTTTCAGAGAGTCCTGTATTTCAGCTGATGTTATTTCTGGGTTTTCCTGGCAGTTGTGTCTGAAATTCTGGTTTGGTTTTTACTGATTTTCCATTGATCTGTTAATCACGGTTTGAACACTGCAGACTGGCATTATCAGTTCCTTTAATATCTTTTAGTTTCCCTTTCCCTGTACACTTCAACTACCTTTTCCCTTCGATAATTCTTGATCATTCTTTTGATAATTCGTTTGCTTTTCCCGTGACTCACAATCCAGAAATGTAAGTGGCTGGATGAAAAATGCTAGAGTCTGTCTGGATCTCAGAAACTCATTCAGCTTTTATGCACACACAATGATTACGAGCAAACAGGTCACAGGTCAGGATTTTACCTTTAGTAGCCATTCAAACCCATTTGTTTCAACGTCTGTGCCTGTTATCAGGCCCAAATCACCAGGGTATGTAAACTTTTGATCAGAGTCATTTGGATGTTTTTGGTTGTCATTATGATTTAAAAAGAGAAATTATTTAACAATTAATGGCTTCGCGAACCACTAATCATGAGAAGAAAAAAAGGGGTTTTGTGTTATCATTCATATTCTCTGAAAAAAGGCCAAGAAAGCAAAAATTCTTCTGGGATATGTAAACTTTTGAGCAGAACCGTGTGTATATATATGCTTTGTCTATTTATATTGTAGCTTTTAATTGTAATCCTGACCGTTTATAAACATGAGTGTCTTCATTCTGTACAGTAAATGAATGACAGCATGTGCATGGTGCTGAATGGTTCTACTGATTGTGTTCTGTTGTGCAGTTTGCTTGTTCTGTATATGCATTTAAGCAGTAGAGTCCCTTCTTATTCATCAAGGGCTGGCAAAGCTGCAGGCTTTCGTTCTAAACAAGGCAGAACTGGTTCTGCTTGTTTTAATCAGTTGTTCTCTTGAAATATCTGATAATGTGTATTCCTGCTTGTCAGCAGTGAAAACCTGCAGCCACGCTTTCATTAACTTCTTGTGTTAAGATTGGACATCCCTGCTATTAAGGCTTGAATATCCCAAGATTTCAGGCCAGAAATTTCTCTACTTTCTCTACTAGTTCCTTTTTACTATACAAGCTACAGTATAGTACCAGAACATCATAGATCTCCAATGGGATGGACTGTTTACTAAAATGATTCTCGCAAGTTGATCGTGATTTTTTTTTTTACTAATCTTCTCTTCCTTTGTTTAGGATGAAGGACACTAGTCGGAAAAACAACATGTTTGCTCAGTTTCGAAAGAACGAGCGTGATAAACAGAAGCTCATCGACACCGTCGTTAAGCAACTGAGGAACCTCATTGCTACCCACCAGTCCTGAGTCCCACTGGCTGTTTTACATCAGCATGACCCTTCTGTGTCTTCCTTAACTGGTCAACACTTCTGGTGGAGCACGTAGACCAGCCATCCTTATTGGTGGGAGAGACTTTTCTCAGCTCAACTCTTGGAACAAACACAAAAACGAAGAGACTTGCACGAAGAGACTTGCACTAATATACACATGGGTGCCATGATTCTAGTGTGTGCCTCACCCCAGGTGTTACTAATATGCCCACACTGTTTTGCCATCTTGTGCCAAGGCCTTGAATGCCTTCTTGAGTGAATGGACTCTGTCCTTAGTATCAGTTAAAGCTGGAGTCACTTGTCTTCCCTTAGCACACCATCAAGCTACCAGGCTGACGGTCCAACGTGGCCAGGCTTTTGGTCGCCTTTATCAGTAAGACATTGGTTCTCAGTTCTCTGTATCTACACTGTTAAAAATGAAGGTGCATCAGATGTGCCTATGTTTCTGATTCATGCCATAGAACTGGGGTGCACAAGTTTAGTCCTGGAGGGCTAGTCTTCATGAAAACTTTGGTAGTTGCCCTACTCAGACACCTAATTACTCGACAAAGTGGGTTTGTTTGAGGAGTGCCTCTACAAAGCTTTGCTGAAGACTGGCACTCCAGCACCCCTGCCAGAGAAGAGCCTTTTTTGGGTGTATTATATGGGTCTGTTAATATAGAGGTATGAAGACCATTTGAAGGTCTTAAGAACCTAATTAGAGCATCTTCACACATCTACAAATACATTTCTTTGCATTCCTATAGGATTCAATTGAAGCACCTCCATTTTTAACTGTGTGCCTATTCGATTGCACATTTGTCTTGTTTGACCTTTCCTTAATGGAGATAGACTGATATATTTAAATACATCCTAGATATTGTTGTCTTAACCCACTGCATAATTATGCCAAGCTGGAACATGTGCTAGTCACTCTTCTACTACTACTATTAGGGTAGTAGTTATAGTAATACTACTTTTAGAGTAGCATGTGTAATGACCATAAAATAGAGAACATGGCAGAAATGATGCAGATCTGAAGAAATGTTATTGCCTTAAACTTGCCCATCCATAGGGACTCCATCAGCAGCTGGCATTCTTTGTGTAAATGTTCTCCTGATACCAGATGCCAGATCTAGATAGAGCTCGCTCTCTCTTCTTGCCAAGGAAAATCAGACCGCCTTCTTGCAGTCTTCCAGTTCACCCATGTGTATGTGTATGTTTATGCAGCTTCTGGTGGTCAATATACATCTGATAAAGGTTTGTGTGAATTGACTGTATTTAAAAGATGGGATTTCCTCCCCAGGATTTCTGTCCTCGGGTGCAATATTAGATTTAATTTTTTTTTCAGAGGGGAAAAATGGAAAACTTTAGCTTTGGGAAAAGTATGTAATTGTCAAAAATGGCAGGAATAGTTCTCTTTTTAGGGGCTTGTGGAACGTTCTCTCCTTTTTTCATGTGTCCATAAGCCCCTTCACAAACACCTACATAAAGGGATGTATAGTTCAAATCTAAAGGGAGTGTTGCTGTTTTCTTACATATCTTAAAAGACTGTGGCATTTTAATGAGGTGTGTATGAGTATGATCACTGTATGCTGGTTGTGCATTTTGTTCCTGTGCGAGTGTGTATTTTCTCCTTCCCTTGATATAGGAATTACTGATTGTAGTGTTTCCTGCACCTGGACTTAGATTTGTGACCAAGCCTTGGGAATATGAGTGTTCCTAAAAGCATGAGTGTGACAAGGCAGAGAATGTGGCAATGAACACTTGACCATGCTGCGCCTTTAATAATAAGGTGTGTGTGTGTGTGTGTGTGTGTGTGTGTGTGTACATGTACAGTAAAAAAACTATTCATTTTGTTGCTCATGGAGAGAGGTGCACTGTACAGACTATAATGTTAAACCACTAATGTATGACCTTACAATACTAACAGAGTTTAAAATAAATGCCATTAAATACCCACTAAACAAACAACGCCACAGCTGTGAGTAAAGTCTTATTTTGTAGTGTTTAATAGGATCCAGTTGTACCAGTGGGAGAACTCCACCCTCCTCCCAGAGCTCTCTTGGACTCCTGCTGCCAATGGCTCTCAGCATGACCTGGGATTCGATCCCGCGATTCCTAAACCGCTGAGCCTAAGCCTAGTTCTGCAGGCCTTCGTGATTTCTTGGAAATACAAATATGTGCAGGTTATTCTTTTGCTGTAGCTAGTTATTTTATCAGCCGAATTCAGGCTACAAACATAGTGTAACTAAACAAGACGACTAGATCGACACATGCAGGATAACTCTCTGCTGGTTAGACAGCGAAAAATGAACGAAAGAATTGTCTGTTTTGACCATTTTGATAACTGACACCAATTAGCCAATACACTGACATGACCAGCAGAAAGTGGCATTACCTTAGGGAGGTGGCTTGGAAATGTCCACACTAAGTTGTGACGTTATCTTGTGAATGGGGTAGTGGGTGCCAGATGGATGGGGACATGCCATTTCCAAAGTTTTTAATATTACTTGATCCAGTGTCTCACATGAAATGGGATATAAATATGTCATATTTTGAATACTGGACAACTTGGGCCCAATTAAATGGTTATCCTGCTGGAATATCCCATCGTTTTTGGGTGTAGATGAAGTCTGTGAAGGACTGCAAATGGTCACCAAGCAGTACAATGTAGTGGTGTTAGTAGAAGCACTCTGGAAGCCAGGGAATGCTGCATTGACTTGTGAGATATGCATGTGAGGCCTCCTGCACCAAATTTGGATGTGATTTCTGCCACAGTCGCTTGTCTGTTCACACAAGACAATTCCAGCCCGATGATGCCAGTCATGATCATTGAGTATCCATGGATGGCCACTGCACTGTCCACTGTGGGCGGTAATGCCTTCTATGTTGTAAACACGACACTGTGTATTAAAGGATATTATGCCTGCACAACTTTGGAAATGCCACTTCATATTCAGCTTACATACTGCTGTCCCATGATGTGACATATCAGTGAACAGATTGAAGTTATGTCGATGCTCGAAAAGGCAGGCAAAAGGATGTGAGCCACTTTGAAATGGGATAAAGGTGCTGAATTTACAGCCGCTTGTGTAGAAACATCAATTTAAAGGCAAACTTCACTCAGTTTCTATTAGAACCTTGAATGTATTTCGCTGGTAAGGAGTCTGACTCTTTGTGCCACTGAAGACATTCCTTCGGTATAAGTATCTTTAAGAAAGTTGCACAGTAGATGGCATGAATCCCAGGGACTCCCTTGAATCATAATTGGGTTTTTTTTTTCGTTCATTAACGTCAGAGTTTTGTCGATTCCAAATCAGAACATTCTGGTGTAAGACCAGATCAAATTTTGTCCTTATTGTTGGTGCTACTTTGAACCCTGACATCACCACCTTTTCCACTGGGAGTGCCTAATAAGTCACACTGTTTGGAAATGCTTCTTAATGTGCTTGGCCAGGTCTGAATCCATGGCTTCCTTGTGTCTGAGTCTCATGACAAAGGGTATGGACCACCCACAGATCATCTGATGAAGGGAGGGTTGATGGTAAGGTCGATGGGACTGTTGGAAATCACTGAAGGGAGATGAACTTGGGCCACTTCCACCGAATGGCCTGTTGAACTCAAGAATGGCCTACTGTAGAGAATCCCCACCACCCAGCTCCCGTTTCCGTTTTGGGTTCGGCTTCGTTATGCCCATATTCCAGATAGTTGCCTGATTCAACATGCAGTGCTGCGTGCCCCCTGCCTAGTGTGTATGGAGAGCATCACTGAACTGCAACAACACAAACACACCCCGCTCTTTCTCCAACACTTATCCTCTTGTGCAGAGGCGATAGTGTGGCCCACCAGGGCGGTGAAGCGCTGCATGCTTTGAGTGACTTGGGCAAAACAATTCTTTTGGGGCTCACTTGAGCGCAACGTTCCTTTTGTGAGAGATCAGTGACCGAGCAGTGCCAACTCAGAAGTGGATGATGAACCCTTGTCTTCACTTTCCTCTCAGCACTTGTGCATTTCTGAGACTTTTTGGGGGCAACTAGCTTTTAAATTTGAGGCCAAAGTCAATGCCCTTGAATTTAATGGTCTCCTCTGCCATTTTATTGCCCTTGAAAATAAGGCACATCTCTTTGTATCTTCTTACTTAAACGAATGATACCTTAGTCTTGTGTTGTGACCGGGCCTATTTTGTAAAAGCCAGTGTACTCTAAGCTTGATAAAATGCATGCATCACAGAGAAACAGGTTTCTGGAGAGATCCATCCATCCATCATCTGCTACTAATCCGGGGACCAGCCTCAGCCTCAGATTTCCCTCTCCCCAGCCACCTCTTCCAGCTCTTCCAGGAGGATTCCAATGTGTTTCCAGGGCAGCCGATAGCATGTCCTGGGTCTTCCCCAGGGCCTCCTCCTGGTCAGACTGTAACGCTTCATAAGAGATGCATCCAGGTGCCCAAACTACCTTAGCTGGCTCCTCTTGAGTTGGAGACCCGACTTTCCTCCAAACACACTGGCTGCCTCGTGATGCTGAATTGAAGGCAGTGACTGTATTGGAGGAGGCATGTGCTTTGTCCAGCTAAGATAATTGGCTTGATAAATTGGGGAGAAATGATATTGCTTATTACTTGTATTGCTTACATGCCACAACATCACTGAAGGATCGTATCGTTAGAGAAATATAGGTTAAAACTGGGGTCACCGACCTTCCTGCTGGCTTTAACTCCAACCCAAATCTAACACCCCATTCCACCAATCAAGAATTTTTGAAGACAGTAATTAGTTGGATAAGGTGGGGTGGACTAGAGTTGAATCTGAAGTCTGTCAGAAGGTATCTGTTCTGGAGCAGGGTTGGTGACCCTGGTTTAAATCGTGGAAATGGCAGCAACTTTCGGGCCTGCAGGAAGAGAGATACACATTTAAAAGAGAGGGTTCTTCAAGGGTTCTTTAGTGAAGATCGATGGAGAATGCGCTGTAGAGGGATCTCTATAGAACCTGGAAAGGACTAAGGCATCTCGAAATTAGATCATCATTAAAAAGCTCATTGATGATCACAATTTCATAAAAAAAAGCTCACCTGTCATTTTTTTCATTACATGTATAGTAATAGTTTGTTTTTTTTTCTCTGTGGATCAGTGTGTCTTATACCATCATGAAACCAGAAATCCATAATCTCAAAATAATCCATTTTTTCATTCAAATTTGAATTTATTACTAATCACAGTATCAACTTTAAAACAAAAATGCTTGAATGATAAATGTTTAAATGTAATGAATATCAAATATGACAGTTTAGTTTTGTAGTTAAATGATCAAAATACTTTTTCACATATTCTGATTTTTTGAGAGTCACTAGTATATGGCACCAAAAACATTATTTATTTTTTTTTTCTATTATTACAAGTTTGACATTGTAACAACAGTAGAACCCTTTTTAGTGTCATATAAAACCACATATGCGCTTTCTACAGCACAATCTCCATACACTTTACTTCTTCAGTGAAGAAAAGGGTTCTGTATTGAACCATGAACACTCGAAGAACCCTTTGCATGACTAAAGGTTTTTTTGTATAAGGTTCTTTAGACTGTTGGAGAATATGCTGTAGAGGGTTCCATATAGAACCCTTTTGAAAATGGTTCGGTGTAGCTCCAAAAAGGGTTCTGTGTTTGTTACAATGTAGCTTGTGACAGTAGTAGAAACATTTATGGTGTTAAATAGAACCTTTTTTAAAAAGAGAACCCTCTGCAGCCAGTATTCAACTTCTGATGAACTTGTTCATGATGCAAAGAACCCTTTAGTCATGTAAATGGTTCTTTGAGTGTGCATGATTGTGCTATTTATTTTTTTTTTTACTGAAGAACCGTTATTTTTTAGGGTATAGCTAGTCTTACCCATTGAGATGTGTTCATATTAGTTGTTCTAAACTACCTGCACTGGACACAGTGATGAGAAATAAGACTTTTAGAGCAAGATACATCCGTGTTTCACAATCCCCTCCTATTTTACAGATCATGCTAAAAAGGCAGGCTGTGAATGGTCAAATGGCTATATTCCGTGCTGAGCAGGATCGAGTTCTGATGATGTGCAGAAGTCTAAGAAGTAAGACGTGTATCTGCGTGTGATAAATTGGGTATTAACTGTCAGCTCTGTGCATATTCTTAAAAGCTCTCTAATCCCTTATTTCTGTTGTAAACCCAACTATTCCCATGGATTCCCACAGTGACTATGAATTCAGGGAGAAATGGGTAGCAACTAGTGACTCATTGTTGGCTAATTTTCATCAGAAGCATTAGTTCCACGCTGTTGCACCACACCTGCACACCACATGCTCAACGTTTTAGTCACAGGGGAGCATGTGCCCACTGCCCAGGCCACATCCAGGCATAGACTGGTTGAGAAACTGAACTGATGTGACATTTCATTCGTTTTTTTTTTTTTTTTTCACTTTTGATCAGTGTGGCTTATAACTCATGAAAACCAGAAATCCAGAAACTTAACATATTACACGCTTTTATACAAATTTGACAAGATTACTAATCATAGTGTCAACCTTTAAACGCCTTTAAAGCCTGACTTATATCACTTGAAATGTAATGAGTATAAAATGACAGTTTAATTTTTGAATTAAATGATCACAGTATTCAAATTCTTTGAGATGCACTAGTAAATGGCACCAAAAAGGTTCTATTATTACAAGTTTATTATTGTTACGATGGTAGAACCCTTTTTGGTGACACAGAAAGGGTTCTGCTATAAATTGTGGAACTAAGAGTGAGGGTGAAGATCTGTATCTTTTCTGTCAGAATTGCTGGAGCCCTAGATTTGCATATTCTTTTTTTAATAGTAGCAAAACTGCTGCTGGACTCATGTCGCCAGTCTAGCCACCACTACCTTATCTTCAAAGACTGATGGCAAGTGTGTCTTTGGCTTCAACATGCTGGTCAGATGGGGTGATGGGGTTTTCCATCCATGAGGATTTTTTTTTTTTAAATACACATTAAAAACCTAAATGGAGAAAAAAAAAGTTTGGAGAATCATTAAAGACAGATTTCGATAGGGAGGTGCCACAGGTAGTGCATGTGTCACACCGCTGGTCACTGTCTGGTACCCTGCAATTGCATATTCCTGCCTTGTGCCCAATGCCTCCATGTGGGCTCTGGATCAACTGTGACCTCATTCAGGATGAAGAGAAGTGTTTGGTTAATATACAGCTTTTGCTGTTGAAATTCAGATTTTTTCCCTGAAATGTTGAAATGTCATAATTGTGTGTAATATTTAACAGCTACTGAAAAAGCACATTTTAAAATACATTCTTCCGAAGATGTCCTGACACTTTGCCATGTGCCATGTCTCTGTTTAAGTAGCTAAATAATCTTAGAGCTGCTTATGGGTCAGATGAAGTTGAAAGATTGCATGGTTGAGTGTGTGCGTGTTGATTTCTGCATGTTGCGTGCACTTATGCATCCTTGTTTCTTTATCACCAGCTGACACAGATGTCCTGTGTTTTCTAATCCACACAGTTCAGGCTTGAAGCTAAACAACTGGCATAGTGAAAAGCTGGACTCAATAAAAAAAAAAGTGCACACTGCTTTATCATTCTTCTGAATTAGAATGTGAAATGATCAAGCTTTTGTTTTCTTTGCTTCTTATAGAACTGTCCTCCATAATGACTGCTTTATTTCTTTGGACCTTGCAGTGACATGTGGTTGGTGCAGTCTTTTTTTAATCTCAGTTTGGATGTGCCAATTACCCAACCCTGTTAGGACTCTTCCCCCATCACATACAATGCTTCCAATGCTAGGAGGGTGAAGACAAGCACATACCTCCACCGACAATGTGAAACTAGTCACCGCCTGTTTTCGAACTAACAGACCAACATCACACTAAGCTAATGTAAGACACCAGGGTGAAGCACTGCTCTGAGATGAGTCACATGTCATGGAGAATCAAGCCAGGAAAATTGAACCATACCTTCCTACAAATACTTGAACCCAGCTAGCTGACCATGCACCAAGCCGACTGGACCCCAGAGAGGAGAGCAAATTAATATGAATCATATGAATGAATGGTATGAATTATTACAAAATGTTCAGTGGAAAAGGTGTTACATTCATAAATTCTAGGCTAGGCTCTGCTCATATTGTCTGTCCAAAACAGCCAATGAAAGCAGAACATATATTTTTATCTTAGGCAAAATGTCAGAGTTGTAAATAGATGTTAGAATGCCGTCAGAGCATTTCCTGTCCCATACAAAGTCACATACTGTTTACATGTTAAAGAACAACTTAAGATGTTCAATAAATTGTGTTCTGCAGCACATTTGTATGGATCCGTTTCTAAGAGGTGAGGCGGGTGGCTTCAGCTTCATTGACCAGTGTTCTACATGGATCCAGTTACATCTGCTTGCTTTCCAGGAAGCTGTTCTTGTCGTGAAATTCTTTATTAATAAAATAGAAGAAACTTCCTTGTTTCTTGACCTCAGAAGATGAACAAACTGCAGTGAAATGTGAGCTCATAATGCTTTCCCATTTATTCCATCTCCAGCTAACTGCTGCAGTTTGTCTCAGGCCTGGCCATTCAGCAGGAACTCGCACATTTTGCTGAGCTGATGATGCATTCTCAGCATGTGTGACCCTGCTCTGACTCATGTACTCTGTTTACAAACACACCGATGGATGGACATTCAGCACTCTCTGAGAGAGAGAGAGAGAGAGAGAGAGAGAGAGAACGAGAGAGAACGAGAGAGAGAGAGAACGAGAGAGAGAACGAGGACGAGCGAGCGAACGAATGAACGAACACAGCACTTATTGATCACATTACCACACTGTGTATTTGGTCATTACACATCAACTTGCTTAAAGCCGCTGGCAGGTCACATGATTTTTTAATTATGGCAAATAAGACAAGACATTTGCTGGGTGTCTCTGAAATAGATTTTGTGCATAAAACACCTTCCAACATTTAAACATCTTAAAAAAGGATACAGACATCAGGCAGCAGCATCAAGATGAATTCCCTTTGATGAAATATATGATCAGTAAGGCCTCAAAAATGGGTATTTATTTGTAAAGTCAGAGTATTGTTTAAAATAATAATAGTGAAAAATGAATAATATAAAATCTATTTACAGCTCGACTGATTTTTTGTTGGTTAGAATACCCCTCTAAGTTACTACACAATATCAGCAATGCACAGGCTGGTAATACTATGTGATTAAAGCTCAGTGTGTAGCAAATACATTTATTCAAGTGATGAACTTGATCAACAAATTCTTTACAAATTTCAGTTTCTGCGTTTACTGTGTTTACAATAAACATCTTCTGGATACGCATCAGGCCTTTCAACGTCAGACACCGTTGCCCTGGCGACCCAGCTGAGTTTGTGCTTTTCCAAATCATGTCCAATCACTTGAATTCACCACAGGTGTTTTCCAATCAAGCTGTAGAAACATCTGAAGGATGATCTACGGAAGCAAGATGCACCTGAGCTCAAGTTTGTGTGTCATTGCAACGACTGTGAATATTTATATTCATTATATTTTTGAGTTTTTATTTTTAATACATTTGAGTTTGCTCTCACCCCAGCTTTAGAGGACAGTTTTTCAAAATATTCCTCTAATCTCTCCATCTCTGACCTTAGGTCACTTGGCCATTGAATGACCTGATTCTAATTTATATTCTTCAGTCCAATTAGTATCAATAATCATATGAGTGTGTGTGTGTGTTTATTGTGTTAGCCCAACTCTGGGGTCAGGAAAGGTCATGGTCTAGGTAAGTGACCGCTGCCTCAGTGTCCTGGGTGAAAGGAAAAGAGTGACACAAACAACATAGCGTGCAGAGGAATGCTGAGCACACTCTCAGCCATCAGCAAGTTTCACACACATACTGATATGAACACACTTTATGGGTGATAGTGAGGGCTGATAGTGTGTTCTCTCTTGAATCCTTGTCTGAAACGGAAGAGATTTAAAAATAACCCTAGGTGTGTGTGTCCTCATGCTCAGGGCGGAAGTTATTGTTGTGTGCGAGTGCGTGCAGCTCAGATGAAACGACCGGCGCGACTTGGACAGAAGTGTGTATTAGACTGGGTTTTTGCATAGTGTCTGCCACAAGAACTTATCGGCCTGATGTCTATGGAAATAGAGCCGCTACTGAACATACAGCAGCCACCATATAAACATACACATTGTGTAATACTGGTAGCAGCATTCTCTCTCTCTCTCTCTCTCTCTCTCTCTCTCTCTCTCTCTCTCTGTCTCTCTCTCTCTCTCTCTCTCTCTCATTCTCACGCTCGCACTCGCACTCGCCCCCCCCTCCACCCTCTGTTTCTCTCATCTGTGTAGCCCTATCAATTTGTCTTCGTGTCTCCATCTCTACCTCGCTCTCATTCTGTCTGTATTCCCTTTGCAATCTCTCTATCTCTATCTCTCAAATAATGCTCATATACCTCTCTCATCAAAGAACTTCATCACTTTCACCACCGAATATTTCGAACGTTTCAACAGTATCCCAAACCATCTACAGTGCCTGTGTGTCCCCAGTGACCTCTTGATACTTCTTTGTGAAAACAATAAATATTTTTGAATATTTATAAATAAACAAACAAAACATGCGTGTTCTGTGGATACACACTCTATATTGTAGGTATCCAACATTTAGGAGTAAAGGTCTTTTGACACTAAGTACAATTTTTTTTTCAGACTGAAAAGAAAAACTGATGAGAGTTTTTAAAGCAGTGGAACCTTCACACAAAGTCCAATGCAACTCAACAGCTCTCACTTTTTGTTGCTCTCTGCTCCCTGTCCTCTTCATCTTTACTTTTCCTCCAGATGAGTGCTGATTAGTGAGGGAAGCTATAGACCATTTTGCGAAGTATATCCTGCTTACATAACATGCAGATATTAGGATGGTGGCTCAAAACTGGCAGAAATAATTGGAGGCAAGATGCACAAAATAATGCCAGAAAATGACTTGTTGGATGTTAGAATCGGAACGAAAAACAACAAATTACCTTAATTTTCCTAAAAGATCATTGTCAAAGACCTTCTCTGGGGCAAGTTACAAAATACAAGTGCAGTTTAAGTCACAAGTCTTTAAGCGAGTCCAAGTGAAGTCACGAGTCCTGGGACCTTCAATGCAGCAGAAATGTAACTGTATCCTTCCCCAGATTTGTGTCTCAATACAATCCTGTCTCGGAGGACTACAGACATTTCCTTAGACTTCACGACTTGGTTCGTGTGTGCTTTTCCAAATTATGTCCAATCACTTGAATTTACCACATGATCCGTGATCTATGGAAACAAGATGCACCCGAGCTCAGGTTTGTGCTTCATGGCAAAGACTGTGAATGTTTATATACATTATATTTTCGAGTTCTTATTTTTAATACATTTGCAAAGATTTCACACAAACCTTTCTCACTTTAGTTTGTTAGTGTGTAGAATTTTAAGAGGGAAAAGGAATTGAATCCATTTTGGATTCTGCAACATAACAAAATATGCAAATTTCTGTGAATACTTTCCGGATGGACTGTACACTGTAAACTACTCCCATTTTTTTAATCTTTCTTACCTAAAATGATTCCCATATCCAGTGTCACCAGAGTTGGAACATAGATTGTTATGTCAGGTGACCAAAATCCAATGTTAGGGTAATGTCTAGTGCAGTAGGGACGACAGCTGACTCCATCTGACATCACTGACATCCAGTGCCTTGCTTAGCCTTTCCTACAACAACAGCAACAGACATTTTGTAATTACAGTCGCATTTTAGCAGCAGTAAGTCCTATGGACCTGTAAATGCATAGCTTGCTGACTGGTATGACTCACTGGACACTGGAGGAATTAGAGGGAGATCTGACAGGCAAGACGGATGAGGGAGGGAGGAGAGGAGAGGAGTGAAAGTGCAGTAGGAGTGTGGGAGAAGATGGAGTGATAGGGGAAGAGAGAAGAGACAGCGTGCGCACGTTCTCCTCTCTTCAAATGAAGATGGATGAGGGAGGCCACCCTCCTGCTCTTACTTACTGCTCCTGGGTTATTGATGGGCTCGGGGGGTCAGAGGTTACAGAAACAAAACCGTGGCTTCCTCTGTGCGCTCCGTGTGTGTCTACCCCCTTAGTCAAGGTGTTTGTGGGATTCTTGTGGTTTGAGGGGGGTAGGTGGGTATTAGGCATTGTCTCACACACACACTTCAAGCCATGTTCTACAGGGTCAATCCATCATACTACACTCTTACTAATAAAGGTTTCTAAACTGTTCTTGGCTTCAGTGTTTCGGTGCTATAACTTGTTTTGTGGAGGTTCTTCTCACTCAACTTACCAGCCTGTTTTTTTTGTAGGGTGCAGTGATGGGATCAGTCTGAAGAACACACGTTGGCTTGTTGAATTTTTTACTGTGTGTATAAATGTTTGTATTTTAGTTTCAGAAAGAAACAGAGAAGAGCATAAAAGTGTATATGAGGCAGATCCAGCCTGTGTATAAGTGTGTTTGTGTGTCCCCAGGGGGGTTCCTTGGTCATGCTAATCACGCCGGCCCCACAAGTCAGTAGGCAGTAGGGGTTATCATTGAGCCATCCATCTCCATCCTTCAGGCCAACAAGGCGTTCAATTACGCTCCGATTTACTGCTCTCCCGGTCTTCTGCTTTGACTGGAACACCGTCTGCAGAGACGCTTACTATCAATCATCTGGAATGCAGCCTGAAATAATGCCAGCTTTTAAGAGATCAGGCATTCCTTTAACAGGAACCCATGCAGCTACACTATATGGACAAAGGTATTGGGACACCTGCTCATTCATTGCTTCTTCTGAAAGCAAGGGTATTAAAAGAGCTTTTTTGGATCCTCAAAACTGTGAGGATTTGATTGAATTCAGGAACAAGTGCCACTCCACCTAACCCTCAACGTTCCAACTCATCGCAAACATATTGGATGGAGCACCACCTTTCCAAAGGACAGAGCTCCCCTGCTCCACAGCTCAATTTGTTTTAGGGATGTAGGTTTATACCTCTATCTTTCTCTCTGGACATGCATCTATGTCTTTAACACACTTCAGAGAGAGGCTATCTTCTGGGCTTCTGCTGGTGTATGTTCCTGTAAATCTAATTATTATCAATCTTTTGATTGAACTGAGTGGAACCTTAAATTGATGTAGGTACAACAGTGATTCATCATTCTGGACGGCATACGGGATTCTATGCTTTTTGGAGATTAAAAAGCAGTGAGAGGAATGGCAAGCTTGTATTCGTCTGGCACTTGGAATCTGCATTAAAGTATTCCTTTTAGATAAAGTGATAGTGTGAAACTAGACCGGACAAAAGATTGGAATTTTTATTCTCATTTTTATTCACAGTGTCCACTCCTCTTCCCAACACGCTCAGATACCGTATATTGAATTGCTGTACTGGAATGTAGTTGCTCGGAATTTGGTCAGATTAGGTTTGAACTTGCTCAGCTTTCGGATTCTTTTGGATCTTGTTACTCTCCAAGTGCTGTTATCTGTGCTGTAGACGTTTGCTCTGAAATTGAAACCACAACTCTTTTTCTTATGCATTTCTAAGTAGCGACTTATGGTTTTAGTAATGTTTTTGATTTCGATTTTTTTTTTCCTGTTGGCAAGGTTTATGGGGTAAACGGTCAGAATTCCAGGAGTAATAGATGTTCATGACGCATGTTACAGATGTTGAGAAATTTACTATAAATAGTGTCTTTTTTTTTTTCCCTAAGAAACCAGTTTGTCTCCAAAGTGACTGCACATGTTCTCCTTTGCTCTCCTTTCCAGTAACCCTCAGCTTCCCTCTGTTTTTGGAGGACATCCAACCATGTAAAGGAGACTTAAACAAAATAAAATGATAATGGTTTTTATAAGGGGAAAAAGTTGGACTTTCATTTTTTGATCACATTTCCAAGTATTTATGTGGAATTAAAGTGTCCAATGATATTACAGTAATTGCTGTGCACAGGAGTTTTGGAGGGAAAGTGGAGGATTCCAAACAGATTCTTTTTGATCCACTAAACATAAACTTGAATGACTTTAGGGTCAACCGATATTGGCATCACTCTTAGCCAATGTTGATTTTTCTCTGAAATAGGCCTCAACTTTTTTCTTTGTAATATTTATTTACTGGATTTTCACATTACATATTTCCCACAATATTAACAATGATGCTGCATTTCAAATATAAAAAAGGGAAAATAAAAGTGTAAAAAAATAAATCAAACCGGAATGATAACATAAATAAGATAATGCAAGCAATAAAATATAGAACAGAAAATATCCATATCTTAGACGTAGCACCGTACAGTACAGAAAGTTCAATAAACAATTTTCAATAAACATATTTTTTATACCTTGACAGCACATAGCTGAGTCTCTCAATACACAACATATTTGCAACTTCTGTGAGTCACGTTTTAAATACTGGTATCCAATTTCCATAACCTGAAAATAATCTTTTCTTATCATGCAGAACCTAACAGCAGTTTGTGTACAATTATAAACACATTCAAACATCATTGAAAAACCAGAGCTATTTCCGGGTCAGGAGATTAAATCAAGTGTTAAATTATATACCTCTGAGTATCAACCAAATATATCACCCCAGTAGTTGTTCAGTTTAGGGTACACACAAAAAAGATGAGCAAGGGAACCTTCAGCACCTTCGCACCTGTCACATGACAGTGATTTGGAAGGAAAACATACATATGGTGAAGATTTGTTTTTGAGTAGTGAAGTCTATGTATGTTAACTTTAAATGGAAGAAACTAATTTACTGAACAATGTTTATTCTTGTGAGACTTTCCTCCAAAACATCAGTATCTATCTCAGTGAGCAGTGCTTTCTCCCATGTACCCCTCAGATGATCCATATTAAATTTTAATTCATCTGAGAACAAAAAAACACAAACAAGTTTCAAGATTAATTTTCTCGCTTCTGTTGGTCCCACAAAAATCCCCAGCTTCTCAGATGGGAAAGTTTGATAGAGAAGTATATTCTGATGTACAGAACTTCTTATTTGCAATTACTTGAAAAAGTCAGAGCTGGAGAGAGAACTTTGTAATGGTTGAAATGAGGCCAGACAACCATTAAGGTACAGATCTTTCGGCACAACAATGCCTTTTCAGCCCAGTTGCCAAATGTCCCATCAGATAAAGGAGGGTAAAAGGCATGATTTTACCAAACCGGAGCATATATAAGAGTATTGGGAAAACTACAAGCTTTCCTGAGCTGATGCCAGATTTTCTGAGAGTTAAAGATACTGAAACCATCTTTCTTTGAAACTGTTTGATCAGATCCCTTTCAATAGCCAACCATGGAGATACCTCTGAAAAAAATCCCTCCCTGTAACTATACTGCCAGTAAGCCAAAGCCCTGGCATTAGCTGTCCATTAATAATGCAAAAAGCAGGGTAATCCTAAACCACCCAATGAGCTAGGTTTTTGCAGGTGTGTTTTTGATATCCTGTGAGTTTTAAACCACCAAATAAATGGCATAATAAGTGAGTCTAGCAATTATAGAATCTGAGAATAAAGACAGTGGAAACAGATATAAAAATCTAGGAAGAGAAGCAATTTAAACACATTTACATGCCCAATAAGCAAAAGAGGTAGTTCACTCCACATTTCTATATTACGTTTGTTTATTCATTTTTTCAACAAAATTATTTTTAAGCAATGCCTTTGGGTTCTTTGTGTCTTCAATGCCAAGATATTTCTTTTTAATTGTGGAAATTATCAACTGTAGAGAATTTAGAAACCTAAAAAAGATCAGAGACAGAGTCAGAATTCTCTCTTTTGCCTAATAATGGTTTAGCCAGATATTTCACAAAACGAGCTAAGGAAGTTGAGCAAGGGAGGAACAGTCTGTTCTGGTTCAGATCAAAACAAAACTGTGTCATCTGCATGCAGTGAACAGCGAGAGGGTGCAGCTTTGACATGAGTAGGAAGATTGCACCTGATTAGTAAGAATCAAAGAATCATGTCCAAACCCAAACTTCTCAAGAGTAGCCATAATATACCTCCACTCAACTTTACAGAATGCTGTTTCTATGTCTAAACTGAGGACAGCCTGTTTGGAGGTGTTATGGGATTTATGGTACAAGATATCCATTAGCCCTCTAACTTTTAAAAAGGAGAACCTAGCATAAAGCCAGTCTGTTCTGGCTAAATAAAAGAAGTAATTCGACTGCTTTCATCTATTTGCTAATAATTTACTGGAAAATTCAGTAATTCAAGAATTCAACAGTACAATTGGCCTATATGAAAAAAACTCTGTTTTATCTCTCCCAGGTTTTAACAGAAGTGAAATATGAGCTCCGTATAGTGACTAGGGAAGTGCTTCAATTTTGGCAGAATACAGAATCATTCTTAATAAAAGTGGGGGTAATCTGACCATCAAACTTTTGATGAAATTCAATTCCAAATCCGTCTGGGCCTGGATCTTTAGCACTAGCAAAGGACTTCATTGATTTGATTACTTCTTCAGAGGTCAGCTCCAAATATTCTTGTGTAGCTTCATCTATTTTGGGAGGTTTAATGTTTCTGAGCAAATCCTCAATATCCCCTTTTGCTTTTGATTGGTACCATTTTTCACAATATTCTCTAAAACATTCACTTATTGCTCACAGATCTGTAATCGACACTCCTGAGGGCGAGTTTATGTGATGAATGGCTCTGCTTGCATGCAAACCTCTCAACTGTCAAGCTAACAGCCTCTGAGGCTTATCTCCAAATTCTTGTACCTGATCTGGTCACAGGCGTATCTTGAAATGATTGTATTATATTCATATTTTTAATTCAGTGTTCTTTGTCAAGTTTGAGTGCTCTCAGTTTCTGCATATGAAATATCCATTTTTGATATCTCTGATTCAATTACTTGCAGATGATATTGTTGTAGCTTTTTTTTTTTAGACACCTCATTAGAAATAATGTGTCCCCATATGACTGCCTACCTTTTTCCCACAGAGTAGAGTCTGAAACATCTGAGGTATCAACGAGCTCCAGGATTCTGATACTTTAGTCGGTATGAAATGGCAGAATGCATTGTCTGAAAGTATGCTTTGATGGAGCCGCCAAACATATTTCTGTTTTAGAATCCAAATGTTATTATATTTGCTATTAATAACGTATGGTAATAATTTTGCATCTAACAGAAAAAAAAATCTCTGTCAGATGGATACTGAGTTCTCCAAATGTCTACAAAGTTGTGAGAGGAAATCAGGTTATGTTAAACAAACGAGGAGTTGAAATGATGACACATTTTTCTTTATCTAGAATAGTATTAAAATTCCCAGCCACAATTAAAATTAGGTCCATTAATATTCAACAGGGATACATAGGTCTTACAAATGCATCTATTTACCAGTATATATTGTCCCTTAGGATCTGGTGAAGTGGAAATGTGCTCGAATTGCAAAAATTTTCTGACTATAACAGAAACTCCACGTACTTTACTTGAAAATATGGACCAACCAGCTGACCCACCCAGCTGCAACACAGCCTGTTGCATTCAAATGGCCTAATACGAGTCTCTGGTAAATACTCAATGTCAGCGGAAAGGGATTTAAGTTGAGAGATTACTTTAGTAAATGTGATATATGGGCCCAAGCCATATACATTCTAACTCACAAAATTAAGGCTGTAGCTGGATTATGATAATCTATCTGTTTGAGTCAATGAACCTGGAGAACAACAATTTGAAAACACTGAATCCTATATGTAGTGATTGAATATTACAAAAAAAAATCTAAACAAATAACCCTTCAGCACACCAACCACAATAAACCCTTCCCACCCCTCCCATTAACCCACTTTCCCGAAACAAAGTGGGTAAGAATACTCCCACATAAACACCAGACGTACTGCTTCCAAGATGTTGACTAAGCTAAACAGTGTCAGTAATGTTAACTAAAGCAATTTAACTTCCCCTCCATATTCAAGTGTAAAATGTCAGAATCTGAATAACCAGCAGTATGTACAGATAACGGGTAATATGTGACAGAAATATAAAGAGAAAGTATCCCACCAGTGTTGGACCATGGTTTTATAATGTCACTGTGATAGTTCAGGGATCTGCATCAGGGTTTCTGTAAGCAGACCACTCAGGAACACTTCAGTCTCCTGTGTGGTGGTAAACAACAAGACAAGGATCCTTTTCCCCTCGAATGTCAGAGGACGCTTTTGTGCGAGTTGCAGGATCTTTTCTCTCACGCGAGTGGTCTGAGCTCACTGTTGCCTGCCCACCCAGCCAATGAGCACGGTTAACTTGGAACCCAGCAAATTTAACATTAATCCAGTAAGAAACTCAGGGGGTTATCATTTTTCAATATTTTCAGACAAACTTAAGATTTGATATTCTGACGCATTGAACATCCCTCCAGATCAATCACCTTTTCGTGGAGCTCTTCATACACTTCATCTGATATTGCTGGATTAACCTCCACTGTTAGTGTTAACCTCGCTGTGTTTTGCTCTCTGCACATCATTGCATGTTCTGTCTGTCTCATTTGTCAGTACTTTTGGCTTGGTTGTTTTGTGAACAGTGACTAAAAACATAACCACTCAAGTGTATAACAGCAGACCACTATGGAAAAATTTGATGTGTAACCAAAGTTTGAACCGTTGGGAGTAAACAGAAAAGACGTCTACGCCATAGAGTGCTCACTACTGCCCCCCAGGCCTCAACTTCTGCCAGGTATACAATCAAGGCTTTCACAGGATTAAAACCAACTTTATTCCATGTGCACTTATACAAAGGTGGGTTCTGGGCTCCATGTGGCTCAGTGGTCTATCAGCAGCCGGAATACGAGAGAGGAAAATTGGCCATGTTCTTTCTGGGTGGGTATGTATACCTCAGGTTTTCACTTCATTCACGTATAAATCTTTCACCTTTTACTAAAGATTTCCATGGAGGGGAACGCTGATGAGTTTTCCTTCTTTTTGAAGGCTCTGCTTTTGGCTTTTGGCCAAAACCAGGGAACCAGCCTTGTGACTGGAGTTGAATTGAATCCCCAAACTGACAGGACTGAAGTGCACTGAACTCCCCAGCTGCTCCCTGGGTGCTGAGGATAGGGCTGCCCACCGCACCGGGCATGTGTGCTCACTGTCCCCTGGTGTGTGAATTCACTAGTGTGTATGTGTGGATGGGTAAAATGTGGAGGTCGAATTCCCATGTGTGCATAACACAGTGGGTCAAATGAGTATAATTACTTACTATTACTTAGATGGTTCTCTCCCCACATCACACCCAGTGTGATACTGGCCAGTATAGGCATCTGTTAGCCATTGTATCAGAGCTGGGGACCCAGTACTTTCCTCTGAGCACCTTGGCTGCCCAATGATGCAATGATGCAGTTTGGAAAGAGGAGGTGGCTTATGTTTGTGTTTCCCCTTCTAGTATCAGGAGCATCATATGTCTTTGGGGGAGAGGCCTTATGAGGTTGGGTAATTGAAGTTGGTAAAAGTTATTAAAAATAATATTATTTTATTATAATATTGAAGGTCCTTGGAGTTCCTAGTGATGTGCTTCAGAGAAATGGTGATTTGTGGTATATGATTCTTAACAAAGTACAATGTTAAAGTATCAGTATTGTACCGGTCACACCAAAAATAACATGTATATTCAAATATTAAACTTTAATTGCAATATTTCTATGGCATAATTTGAAATGTACATTGTGTCCTTCTTCTTTCCACAGAAATGACTAGTTGTTTTTATTGGGAATTAAATTGCAGATGAAATATTATAATATGGCCATTTATATATTGTACAAAATCTCAATACATCAATATTTATGATATATTGCCCAGCCCTATCTCCTTTCTGTAATCAAGCATTTGAACACTGAGAGTCATTGAGCTCTCTGTTCTCCTCATAGTTTAGTTCCTTGGTAAGCTTAACCATATTTTGATCATTTCATTATGGGATTCTTCTTTTCAACTTCTCCCCCACATCTGTTCAAGTGAACACTTAACCATCACACCGTTGACATTTGCTATATGAAGCTGACTGTGTAGAAGAACTCTGATCATTATAGCAACATGTTTCAAATGTTCAGTTGTTTTTAATAAGATGTATATGGTATGAGTCTCTGTTTCAATTTAAAACCTCAAACCTTAGGTATTTCTCACTTAAATTAGCTTCTTTCCATTGAGAAACAAGGGAGAAACAACAACAACAACAATAACAACAACAGCACAGTAAAACAGAAAAAATGGCTGTTGTAGCCCACTCATTGTGGTAGTTAGACAATCAGGCAGGCCTTGTCGGATGTTTCTCATATGCAGTGGAGAGTATCTACCAAAACTGCTTCAAACAAGGACAACTGATGAACCAACAACAGGATCCTGACTGCCCAAGGTTCATCATGTGATCCATGGAGGCATCACTTCACAAGTTCCAGGACTTGAAGGATCTGCAGCCTGATACCCCAGGACAACTAGAGGTCTTGACTGCATGTCTCAAATTGAGTTGTTGTGTCGGTGAGACCTACCCAGTATTAAGCAGGTGATGCTTATTTTATGGCTGATCAATATAGATAACTGAATATGTTATATTGTGTTATTATGGTTTATCATCTGCAATGCTTAAAATATTCCTCTTCAGCAACTGTAGAAAATGTTTATATGTTTATATGTAACCTTTACACATTTTTAGATCATCCAACTGAAACTCTTACAACCCAAGATTCACATTTTGTAGGCAGTTACATGCTGTTTTCTGTATCTCACAATCAGAGTAACCTACAGACATGATACACATATAACTACAAGACTCTAACCATGGTGGTTTCATCATTGTGTACTGAATTATCAGCGAGTAATCCAGCTTGGAAAACAGACCTGATTGAAAGTGGGTGGGTCTAATGACATTACTGATCCAGATATTGAATTATTGGAAGCAATGGACTGTTTGCTTTCTTTTTTTGCTCACACAGTGTTTAAATTTCACAATAAAAGTTCTGAGGCAGGATAATACTGATACATACATAAATAACAAAAATACTAGGTTTTTTGGGTATTTTATTTGGACCCCTGCCAATCATTCTGCAGTATCCTTGTCAATCATTCCACATAACTCCTCGAACCTTTTACATTTTCAGCTCCAAAACACTCTGGACAACAGGATCTAATAAACTAACATACAACATATAGAATAGAACTAGAACAGAATAGAACTTTACTGATCCCTTGGGAGGGTTCCCTCAGGGAAATTAAGGTAATTAAGGCAATTAAAAGCCCACATTAAAATGATTTACATACCATGAAGACATTCATGATTTTTTTCAAGCCATGATGTCAAACTCTTTGATGGATAGACAAATGTAAACTGTAATCTTAATTGGAAAATACCAATGACTGTAGAAAACATGGACACTGGCTTCAGTGCAGTGCAATAATGGGGAACAAATGAAATTTTCCCCTGAATGCCCAGTTTGTCTGGTAAATGTAAGTTTTTATCAGTTAAAGTGCTAATTCAGCTATTGTAACAGAAAGGTCCTGAAGCTGTTCTCAAAAAGCCAAGGCTGCAAATCACTTAATTCCTAATTGCAACCCACCTTCCCACAATGTAAGAGAATAACAATTTAAAAACTGATTTTTGGGGGAAATAAAATCTACAGAGATTCATCTTCTTTGTCTAAAGAAATTAATCTCTTTTCACACTCAAAAACAAGAACATTACAGGCTTACGTTTACCAACAACTTTTGTCTCTTATGTTAACTGAATGTTGGCTGTTAAAATTTTAGTTTAGAGTTCTGTAAAATATACACTCCAGTTCAGTTTTCCCTCCCTGGAATAATAGAAATAATGTTCAAACATGTTACAGAAATGTTGCAATTCCACTCTAATCAAGATGTAAGGTATCAGCTGCAGGCATCCCAGTAATTATGTCAGTATTGTACCAGGTCTCATGCAGATTAAATGCCGGTTACTATTACCACTAATTTACTAGATATCAGCTCATGTTCATTTTAACCATTATTGCTCAATTACTGGTAAGTATCATGATAGAGGTCCTTATGTGAAAGGAACTTTACAGAGACAACCAAAGCTGAAAGTTGGTGGTACATCTTGCATCTGAGTTTTAGAGAAAAATTCCAGCAAGGTCTTACCTGGCTGGCAGTGCCCATGCTGGCAGTATGTGTCAGTTATAAATGGAGGTGGTACTGCCCACTAACCCCCAAACTAAAGGATATGTTAAGGAGTGCTCATCGGGTGCGTAAGCATGACAAAGATTTATATTAGTGAGTGATTTTTGTTTGTTTCTTTCTCTCTCTCTCCTTTTTTTTATTGAGTAATATGTGGCACTGGATGGCTATGACCATATATTGTAATCCTCATCACTGATCACTGTTACCCACACAAACATGGAAATGGAAAGAGGTGCTGGGCATGTTTAATCAAATCTAACACACAAATGTCACTTTCTGTTTAAAGGAGTTAAAGTTGAGCTTTGATGGTTGTATCACCAGCTTTGTGAAACGCAAATGCAGTGAATGTTTCACTCTCTCCATTCTATCAAACACACTGCAGCCAACTTAGCCAATCTAGTTCTGTCTGTGAACCCACCCAACGCCTGGCTGTTTCTTATTTGTTCTGTTCGTGCCTCTGATCATATAACTTTAATGGCAGTAAAGGATTAGACGTGCCATGGCTGGAGCAGTTTCAAGCAGCTGTTTATTTATTTATTTTCGATTGGAGAGTGAGATTCCATGAGATTCCCAACCATTGTTGGTTTATGTAACCAACCCAAAGCCATATTAAAATACAATGATTTCTGATGGATGTTCCTTGTTTCTTGATTAACTCCTTAATCCCTCCTATTTCACACAGCACCACTGACTTGGACTGTTGCAGTTTGGTTTGTTAACATTTTCCCATGCTCTGGGGTCTAGGTTTTTGAAGGCCCAGGAAACGACTTGGTTTTATTTACATGAGAAAACCACCGTGACTCAGCCCCTCTTCCAGGTAATGACTCTGACTGCTCTAGAGCAGTGCTATGCTTTGGCCTCTGAAGTCATTAGTAGAGACAGGTCAACAGCTGTGAGTGATCAAAGTCATTAAGGAAACAGATATGTCTGTTGGGTTTGATGAAATCACTGTATGTTGTAAAACAGTTTGTAAAACAAAGAATGACTATGTAGTTGACCAATGTGGATGTGCCAGAGCAGTGTTATGGAATAGAATTACTACGCATGTCAGCAGATGAGCAACACTAACACTATATCTGACTGGGAAATGATGTCACACTGTGCTTCAGAGAGTTCAAACTGGGGTCAAATGTCCCAGAGGTGTTACCGCTGGCAGTGCAGGTGGACCCCTTAAATAATTTTATGGGATTCCTTATCCCTGGGCACTGTGCATTGGGCTGCCCACCTCTCCGGTCACGTGTGCTCACTGCCCCCTGGTGTGTGAATTCACTAGCGTGTTCGTGTGTGTTTTACTGTGTGGATGGGTTAAATGCAGAGAACAAATTCCCCTGTGTGCACACACAGTGGGTCTATGTGCACGTTTACATTTTTGCGTTAAATAGTTATTATGCACTTTGCACCAACAACTCAATGAATTATATAATTCAAACATTAAACAACATTACAGCACAGACTTGCAAAACTAACCATAAGTTGAAGCATAACAATAACAAGCGACAAAGTAAGATGCATTGCAGGGGTGTTGCTAGGCTGGTTTAGGTTTGATTTAAGCAAAAACAAACTTGAATTGTTAAATATTAAACTTGGTTGTATGATCATAAAATGTTATGTTAAACAAATTTGGAGGATAAAAATGATAGAAGCATAATATAACAGGGTTTAAAAGTTCTGAATAGATATTTAAGAACTGTTAAGGTGTGATCTTTACATTCCAATGAGCATGGTTGATTTACAGCCCTGTAAGATTCTCAGCTTGCTATGCATTAAAACTAATATCACTAATATCGCTGCTGTCCAATGAAAAGCACCTAGGCAGCATGTGGGCTAACGGGTTTGTACATGTGTTGTTACTTGGACACAGTTGGTCATCCCAAATAGGCTGAATTGTTGCACCTTAATCTCCCATGTGCTGTCCCACCCCAGATGGGTCCATGCTTAACCACTTCTAGTCCTGTGAGGAAACCTGGTGGGCATCCACATGTGGGGCCAACATGTAACCCATGGACAAAAGTTTCTGGCTCCCAGTTGGGCTATCCATACAGGGCCCCATATGAACAAGTTATCAGCATGTATCTCCAATTTTGTCCCTTTTTAATTTTCTCCAATGTTTGAACCTTGTAGCTCTTCTGTACACTGTGTAAATAACTGTACATTAATCTTAATACATTTTAATGAACTACGCATGTCTCCCCACAATGACTGAAAAAGAAAGAAAATGACCGCTGTGCACCTCCAAGAAGAAACTTATGAATCTGAACTTAACAATATAACAAGTTACTAAACAGGTAAAAGGCTGAAGGGTCATCAAGAACAAAGTGACACACCATTTTCTTCTGAGAAATAAGATGGAAAATGTCAGTGGATGGAGATGGAAAACGTTTCTTTTCAGTTCAGAAAAGACTGAACATATATGAGTCATTCTCTATGTGCAGCAGTGAGGAGGTTGTGATGACCTGGCCATGTTTGACATTGTTTCACTTGCACTTTGGTTTGACTTTGGTTTGACCCCCATTATTTTATTGCACTTGAATTCCATTCTTTAGCTGCTGTCATTTCCTGAATCTTGATGAACTTAGTTTAACCAAAACAACAGTTTCGTTTTTTATGTATGCGTGCTGAGTCTCATGCACCCATAGATCATAGTCTCACACACAGCACATTCATCTACAGCAGAAAACACAAAACTGTGCAAAAAAAAAAAATATCTGGCTCTTCCCTCACCCATGATCTACAGTGACTTTTGAGGACTTTCCTCAATACCTGAGACGCAGGGTGAATGGGATGGTTCCTGCAGGTGTGTGTAAGACACGAATGAGTAACAGCACAAAGCAATACAGATGACCTGGCTTCAACCAGATGGAGGAAATTGTGTGTGTGTGTGTGTGTGTGTGTGTGTGTGTGTGTGTGTGTAACAGGGTGAGGTTGGATAGGTCTGTATGAGTGTGTAACTGTAGACTTCCTTGTAACTGCAGGTGTGTACACTTCTGGGGTGTTTCCCATTTTCTTGCTTCTCAACCGTTTTGTCTTAGGAGAGGTGTTTTCTGTAGTTATATGTGTTACAGGGGAATTCCATCAATCCAACATTCACAATGAAATGATTAAGATGTAAATGCTCATTTAGAGTTATGTGAAACGCTCCATTTTAGAGAAACCAGTGTTCAGAGTAGTGATGAGATTCTCTTTAGAATTGTTGGAGACTCTTTTTTACACACCTTGCAGTCTGCTCATGGGCTGAACTGGTCATTTTGGCAGTTGTTTCACTTGTAAATTATGTTGTGAACTGTGGAATTGCTGATTTCTAACTGTTCTAATGGTTCTGAGATCTTTTTAAATCCTGTTCCAAGCTCACATTCATCTACAACCTTCTTTTAGAACAACACAGAGAGCTCTTTGGATCTTGCCATAGTGATACCACTTACTTCAACAATCAAGAGCAAACCAAACATATCTGAAATAAAAAAAACAAACAAACCAAGATTCTATGTACCTCTTATTGCTTTAAGTGTCTGATATTTGTAGATTTTCTAACTCCAATATTCAGCTATGTAAAGCAATCTTGGAGGCTCTATATATTCTGCTTTGGTTATTTTTATTAATACAACAACAACAACAACAACAACAACAACAACAACAACAATAATAATAATAATAATAATAATAATAATTCCTATACTCCAATCACTGTAACAGACTTCAGACTCAGTAAGTTTAAACTTACTGACTTCGTTTGCATCTCAGTTATTTGAATTTTCTAACACTATGAAAAACTGATGGAATTAGCCTTTTGAGAGCTTAGTGCTAACAAGGATCAAGCCATGGATTCTAAACTTCTAAACAGGTTGTCGGCAGGAGGTGAGGATGAGCAGAAACACATCTTCTCTCTAAACACAACCTCTCTCCAAATGTCAGTAAGACCAAGGAGCTGATAGTAGACATCAGGAAACAGGGGATCAAGTTCATCTGTGTTTACATCCTGAGAGGTTTACATGGTCAGAACACATCACACGGATGATGAAGAAGGCACAACCTTGCCTCTTGTACCTCAGGAAGTGGAAGTGGTTTGGTCTGAATGACCACATCCTGAGGTTTTTCTATACCTGCACTGTGGAGAGCATCCTGACGGGCTGCATCACCACCCAGTTTGGGAACTGCACTGCTCTTGAGAGGAAAAGTCTGCAGAGGATGGTGCACACCGCCCAAACCATCTGGATTTATACACCAGCCTCTGTCCGAGGAAGACCAGGAGGATTATAAAGGACTCCACCCACCCAAGCCACTGCTTGTTCTCAAAGCTGCCTATCCGTAGGAGGTACAGAAACATGAGGACCAGAACCAGTTGGTTCTGAGACAGCTTCTTCCTCCAGGCCACAAGGCTGCTAAACAGACAGTAGCACAGTATTCCAGTTCACAGCCAATCACAACTCGTCTTACCTGCCTCATCACACCTTCACACCACATAAACTCTTTCTGCATCTTCACTTTGCTCAGGACAGGAGCAGTTTCTACACTACTCCCACTAAGACTTCTCCCACGTACCTCCTTACACTACAGCTATATCCAGTGCACATGTAAACAGAATACAAGCATCCACTGTATAGTTTCTATATACACAGTACTTCTACAGTGCAATATTGTATGTAGAGTATATGTTAATGTGTATATAGTTATTTAATTATATATATGTGTGTTTTTATCTTTATTTTTTATTGTTATTTTTCATCTCCTGTGTTTTTATTACTGTGGTGGACTTTCACCCATCTTTTACTCAGCTGTGTAATGTCACATAACAATAAACATGATTTTATTTGTTTATTTGTTCATCTTCACATATCAGACAAGTTCAGCATCAGCTTATCCACATATATGAACTTCTCCACTTTATTTATATTGCATTTGTTTTCTGAAAACAACAACAGCAACAACAGCCCCCCCAACAAAAAACAAACAAAAACAAACACAAATAAAAACTAAAGAGCTTAAACAGCTGAAAACCGCATAGCATTGCTCCTTTATCATGTAGGCAAATCAGAACAGTCCTCTTCATATGGAAACTATGTGCATCTAATTGTAATCTGTGTGAGTTTTGCTTTAAAACCCCTGGGTTCTCAGCTGTAACTCTCAGGGCTCCACAATAACTCACTTTAACGCAACATTAACTCTTCAAGTGGCTGGTGTGCGTTGTACACTTCTGCATTGCTCTGCCTGGCCTGGCTGAGACTGGTGTGAAGTTCACTCAGTGACCGCGGCCACTAGGCGGCGCTGCAGCGTTGCGGGACGCGCTCTGACTCAATGAAAGTGTGGTTTGGGGGGGTGGGTGGAGGGGGGAATGGGAGGTGGGGATCATGTTAAAAAAAAGGTAAGTTTTGAGCACTACTATCTACATGAATTCTGGTGTGGAAATGAAGAGAGAAGTCTACTCATTTGGGGGCAGAGCCGGTGGGCGCGCAGGGGGGTTTCATTAAAGAATGAAAGTGGTTTGAGGACCCACCAGATCATCAGTCAGATATTAACTTTCATGAGCATCCTCATCGGGTAGAAGCAATATGTATGGCAGGGTAACAGTCCTCTCTTTCTCTCTCTCTCCTGTCTTATTCTGCTGGTGCCAAAGACAGGGACACGCGCGCGCGACAGAAGCGCAGGCAGAGGGGGTCTTAGAATAGACCTCGTCCCTCCCTCTTTCTTCATCTATTGTTTATGTATCAGGAACTGTAACTAATCGTGTAATTTTTTTTGGTTTGGAATCTATACAGCAAACCGTATGGAACATACAGTGGACAACACTGGACAACCAGAGTGACCAAGTGACCACTAGGCTTGACTGAGTCCATTCTAACACTCAGTGTGTTAAATATAGCAGGGTTTCTGCAACTCTGAAGGGCTTGTTAATGAGCTTTTTAGTAGAATCAGGTGTGGTGGGAGCAGGGAAAGCTCCAAAATAGGCAGGACCAGAGTTGGGAAACACTGAAATATAGAACCTAAAGGCGTTTTGTGAAATGAGGAACCTGGGAGTGAGCTCGGGTAACATTGTGGAGTAATGGATACCAATTAAAGGCATGTTCCTGCCATCTTTCTCTCATCTCTCTCTCTCTCCTTTCACCCGGTGTCAGCAGCATAACGGAGCAGTGGTGACTCTAAGCTGAGCGCCCAGCGGCACACAGACATGTCTACTGAAACCCTGAAGCGCGCAGCCCTGCCACCAGTCTGGCTCTGCGCACCAGTCTGGGCTACATCTGCCGCCGGCGCAGCGCAGGAGGAGAGAGAGAGTTTATAAGGTGTGAGAGGATGAGCGCTCAGCCCTCTGCTCCTGCTGCGCTCCTGCTCAGGGGTCCTGCGCGCAACGCATCTGCACCATCTCAGCTGCTCCTGAGAGCAATGCATATCTGTCCCCAAAACCTACCACAAAGTGCCCCAGATTCCCCCAGCGCTTACATTAGAAATGAGCAAGGTTTACCCCCCCCCCTCCCCCCACTTCCTCTCTCTCTCCATCTATCTGTCTGTCTTTCCAAGCCCTCCGCTTCTCCCAGCCTACTCTTCTCTGTGCGCTCTGACGCACGGTCACCAAGAAGTGCCTTCCAGAGACGCGGGACTCTGAGGTGCTCCTTCTTTTTCTTTTTTACTTCACAATGAAGTATAAAAGTGCTTTGACGTCGCCTCGATACACTGCTCAATTAATCCCATATTACTATCAGTGCTGCATCTTCACTGAGCCACACACACACACACACACACACACACACACACACACACACACCTCAATCTGGACGCACCAGGTCACAGTTTTGGCATCTCATTCTGCTGGTGCCAAGAGGCGAGGGGGGCACGGTGAAGCGGGAGCGCGCGAGCAAGACAAGCACAGGTGCTGAAGCTAACGGCAGAGGGGGACACCGAATGAAACACAAACTTTTAACCTCTCTCTCTCTCTCTCTCTCTCTCTCTCTCTCCTCCCTCGTCCCGTCCCGTCCCGTCACGCTGGGGTGGGGTGTGTGTGTGTGTGTGTGTGTGTGTGTGTGTGTGTGTGTGTGTGAGAGCGAGAGAGAGAGAGAGAGAGAGAGAGAGAGGGGTGGAGGAGGGGGGAGCCGCGCGCGCACTGGCGCACAGCCGCCTCGCTGCCTCCGCTATATAAACACACATTGGGAGCTCGACTAGCGACTCCAACTCACGTTGAGAAACGGAGAAAGTGTATGTGAAAAGAGAGAGACAGTGCGCGCGAGAGAGTGAGAGGTAGAGAGGGTGAGTGAGTGAGAGAGGGAGCGACAGAGCGCATCAGAGGCGAGGCGCGCGCACACACAGAGTAAGAGAGAGGGAGTCTGAGCGGAGTCACTTAGAGCTCGTTTTGCGCTCCGGTTATCAGCATCACCCCGCGCGCGCACCGCACAGGATTACCACCTCCAGTACCTGCTTCTGTCTGCTCACTGCGTCTTCTCCGTCTCCTTTCACTGCGTCTAACACACAGCACAGGTGGGAGGAGGGTTGTTTTTGTGGGCGAAGACTCTTTTTCCAGGATTCTCGACATTTTATCCTTAAGATTTTTTTAAGCAATCGCAACAGCACGTGCCACGTGTTTGTACTGTAGCCTGACAAGCTCACGCGCAATTTGCCTTCTTTGCAAAATTTCAGCATTGTTTTTTTTCTCCCCTCTAAAAAAAATGATGCTCCACGTTCTGACCTCAACTTAACCCGGTCAAAGTCAAATCTGACCCAAACTGGTGGCATTTAGGGCTTCTCTGTTCAACCTTAGCTCTACCAAAGTTTCGGGCGTCTCTCCAACTCCCTTTTTGCGTCACCTCCTTGTCTTCTGGTCCATCAGATTGAGGCGCAATCAGCATTCCTCCTCTCTGTAACAGTGCACTACCTGTCCAGCAGAAGCCCCTCAGCCAGCTTCCCCCTGCCGGGCCCCTTGGGCTGGCCGTTGTTGCTCTCTCTCTCTCTCTCGCTCGCTCTCTTGACGCGATGCTCTTCCAAGGCTTCGACGTGCTCTCGGCTCTGGCCACTCTGGCGGCGTGCCTGCTGTCCGTGGCGCTGCTGCTCGCCGTCTCTCAGCAGCTGTGGCAGCTGCGCTGGACGGCCACGCGCGACCGCAGCTGCAAGCTACCCATGCCCAAAGGCTCCATGGGCTTCCCCATCATCGGAGAGACGTGCCACTGGGTCCTGCAGGTAAGCGGCGTGCGCACGTGCACGCGCGCGCGCACACACACACACACACACGCACGCACGCAGGCAGATAGGCGCGCGCGCAGGGGCACGCACGCTTTCTCAAAACACGTTTTATCCAAGTCACACATTTTGGCGTTTGCTTTACTTTGTTTGCGCGTTAAGCGCACAAAGGGGGATGTGTTTTCATTTGCACGCAGGCTTTGTGACGGTTCCAACAGCCGGGACAAACAAAAAACCTAATACTTTTTGGTGACATCATGTTGTTGGGGGAGTCGTAACCCGTGCGTAATCTGTGCATGGATGATATGATGAGGAAGATGATGATACTGCTTGGTGAGATACAGCACGTGCTGTAGAGCATAAATGTGCTTAGAAAGGCGCGCGCGCGATGAGCACGCGTAGGAACGCGCTCGACTCCCAGCTCCAGGGGGATCCCTCACAGGAGCTGAAGTTAGGGTGGGGGGGGAGGCTAGCGCACCACGTGCACTCAGTGAGCAGTGTTCCAACAGCGCGGGCGCATCTACCGGCATCTGGTGCGCACCACCCACCAATGCTACTGTTCTCTTCGAGGCGCGCGCTCTGCAACTCACTTCCCAAAAGCTCAGTCAGGTGTGAGCCTTAGTGGAAAAGCCTGCGCGAGCGCAGAGGAGGTGTGTGTGTGTGTGTGTGTGTGTGAGAGGTGAGGGGTGCAGGGGCGCCTGCCACGTCTGGTGAGTTCCACCTGGGTCTTCTGCGCTAATGGCTACTTGGCCCGGGCTTCTGGAAAATCCGTGCGCGCGAGCGCGAGCGCGGTTACAGAGTTACTGTTTAGTAACTCTGTGTGTTTTGGAAGCTCTGATGCGTGATGATGATGATGTTGATGATGATGATGTGTAGTAGCGCCGTTTAACTGTCAGAAAAATCACATTTACTGTATATTAACATTATTTCTCTCTATTTGGTGTTGAAGAATGTGCATATTGGATGGTGTGTGTGTGTGTGTGTGTGTCTGTGTGTGTGTGCGTACATGGCTCCAGACCTGTCTTTTTTCTCAGTGGAAATGCCCCGGCACCGCAGAGCGCTTGCATCACTCTGCTCCTGTAATACATTCTGCAAACTTGACCCAAATCCAAAAGAGACGTGCCGTGCATTTGGCAGCGCGCGCGCAAAAGCAAACAACCGTGCGTTAGGGGCTCGGAAGGAGTCGTTCTGCGTTTTTATTTTGCATTCCTGTTCTTTTCTTTGCGGGGGTCCCAGTTTGTGTCAGTTGCGCGAGCGCGAGAAGGGACACAGAGCGCGCGCAAAGGCAGAACACATGGACAGTGTGGAGAGTGTGCAGAGTGTGAATGGGGCCAGGAGAGGACAGAGATAGTCGGGGATCTCTGGGTGTCGAGCCAGGCTCCTTTTGGACCCCAATATGGGACAGTTTCATGACTGACAGCCCCGTCCACTGACTGCATGCTCACACGGTGAAAGTTGTAGCTCCAGGTTCTTGCGTATATCGAACCTAATCTACGTATAAACGAACCTGTATAATAAGACAATACATTGTCCCCCCAGGGTCCTCACATGTCGCCCCAGCTTATTCCTGTCCCTCCTGTCATTTCACGACTCTCCTCGTGCAAAGCGCTTCCAGATGTGTTGTGATGGATCTTTTTCTACCGATTGACTCCATTAGTGAGCGCGCGCAGCACACAGATGTGGAAGGCCACTAGTGCAGCGCTCCAGCAGGGGGACGCAGCTTTTCAAGTCTTATAGGCACCATTACAGTCACTGGTGACAAAGCCAGTGCGTGTGCACACACACGTCTGCTAACAGTAATGTTACCTGCCCCCTTTCCCCACTCTCTCCTCCCCTCTATCACTCCCTCTGTCCCTCTGTTGCCCCTCCACACCCAACCTCACGACCTATTAATCTATCACTTTTTAGTTATTTTCCTAGATTCATAACAGTGGGGGCAGCTGTGGCCTGGTTTGAATCCCTGAACTGGCAGGGCACTTAACTCCACACTGCTCCGGGCAAGTGTGCTCACTGCCCCCTAGTGTGTGAATTTCCTGGTGTTTATGTGTGTGTATCGCTGTGGGAAGACAGGTTAAATGCTGAGGACATATTCTATGTGTATCTTACCTTCAGTAGAAATATGTGGTTCAGTGTAGTTGATGTTGACCTGGATGCCTTCTCCTTCAACACTTCTCACAGTCAGTGATTTCCCTTCCAGCATTCTGGAATGACATTCACGTAGTTAAACATGTTGGTGCTGCTCAAACGTTGCTCCCTGGAGCCTTTAAACATCCTTAGAACCCAGAGGGCACATCAATGTCATGGTGAAAATCGTGGAGAATGGAAGAGCTTTTAGTGCTCATTACTAAGTGAATGGCAGTCTTTAGCCAATGAGCTTAATTGTATCACAGACTGAATGGTGCTGAGCACAATCCGTTGCGCTATGTGTGAGAGGCCTGCTGCCACGCTCTCTCCAGGGCACAGGTCACCCAGCGGGCACCGGCGAGGAGCCCTCTTTTCCTGTATCTTGCTCTTCCAACTTTGAGCCCCCTCCCCGCACCCTGACCCAGATTGCTTCTGTCTGGGGTAGGGGGGTGGGGGGCACAAAGCCCTCCTCTAGTGGGGTCATGCTGCTCTCACCCCCCCTGCTGGGATAAAGGCTTCAAGGCCTGGGATCTGATCAGCATTTTTAAGACTCACATACGCCCACACACTCTGTCACTCACTTGCATCATACCTCTTATTGACAGTTTTATAAGTAAAGGTTCCTGGATTGTTCATGGCTTCAACAGTTGGTTCTAGGAAGAACAATTCTTTAGAACCTTTACTTTATTTGGAGGTTACATTTCAAATATCTAATTTTCACAAGAAAGTGAGTTCATCTATGGTGTCAATCATCAAAACCCTCTGTGAAGGCATTACTTTCAAGAGTGTACTCATTCACTTGTACCCACTCTCAATCGTTCTCAGTCAGCCATTCACTCTCTCCAACTCTCACTAGATCGTTTGCTCGCTCGCTCCCTCCTTCTCAGCTCATCCGGGATTAGTGGGCATGAAGCAGGAGTGAATGGCAGCACCGCAGCATGGCCCCTCTTTCACCCCTGGAACGCACCACCAACCCCTCAAACAGCCTCTTGTCCTTTTTACGGGGGGTGGAGAGAAAGGAGCTGGTGGCAAGGGGGCTTGGCAGCATGAGCTGGAGGTGAGGACATGTGGGGGGGCTGGGGGAGGTATGTGGGGGGGCCAGAGAGTGAGAATAAAAGAGGGTCTCGGGGTGAACGCTCACACCGCACTGAACAACCCTAATCTCTCTCCACATACTGTTTCCAGGTCAAAGGGGAGCCCATTCTCCTGGCCCGGACTTGTTCAGCCAGCTTTACTTTCTTTTCAGATGACTCGTGGGTTCTGGCGCCTGATCAGCTCTAAATGAAGCGCCTCTTTCTGTGGGGATTCCTATCTGTTATGCTTCATCCCTGCCCTCAGCTCTGTATGCAGGGTTGATATATCATTCTATTATCACATATTCCACTGCAGAAAAACCTGTAGAATCTGAATGTGATTTATTTGAACACCAATACCAACATACATTCAAGCTCATATAAGTAGAATATTATAACTAACATAAGTTCTTTATAAAGTTGCATTTTGTTTGGTGAAAATGCAGCACTGTTTTAACTGTGCCATTTTGCAAGATTCCTCAAACGACAGGAACTCAATCACTGATTGCTGTCTTGTTATGCTGGCATAGTGGGAACCTAAATATAACTACACTCAACGCAGGAAGCTTCCAATATAGTACTAAATAAAACCTTTATATAAAGCTACTTAGACATTACAAAGAACCATCTACATAACGTTTTCTATCATACTGAAGAACATTTTATTTAGTAAAGATCCAATTAAGTATTCAAAGTTTTTGTCATGGCCTAGCCTTTACTAACAATGAGTTGTTAAATGAGTAGTTTTAAAACCGTAGTCTGTCACAAAATAAGTTATTTTTCTCACCTATTCTGCAGGAGTAGGGCAACATCCTCACATCTTTTCATGTCTGTTAGCATTTGCATGTCTCTCACCAGTGTTCTCATGTGTCTCACCTCAGCTAAGATTTTTTGTACTGTTTTTGTTGGTCCGATCTTTTCTTTTTGGCAGTTTCTCTGCCTTCTCTCTGTACATTTATGTACTCAATGCATGTTGTTCAATACATAGCAAGCACTAGATGAACAGTCTCCCCTGGCCCTGACCTTCCACCAACTCTTGTTGATGATCAGCTGGAGTAGTGTTGAGTGGCTTGGGAAGAGACATTTAGTTTGTTTCCCATTTACAGAGCCAGGGCTGATTCTGCATTCAAGTTGTGTCAGAAATGTAATAATAATAATAATAATAATAATAATAATAATAATAATAATAATAATAATAATAATAATAATAATAATTTACATATTATGTTTACATATTTTCACCTTAACGTTGTATTTACTAGTGGGGAACTCAGATTTTTCAGTGAACTCTGACTTTCCAAGTTGGGGGAATGTCAGAAACAAAATGTCATGTGGCTGTTAGTATGAATGCTAGACAGATAGGCATCTGTTTCAATGTCAATAGATAATTGATGGACGGTTTTTATCTGTATACTGATTATATTTCTTTTATTATGCTACACCACATGAAGATTAAATCTTAAAAAAAAAACAACAACTCACCCATATGCAAAAAATATTCAAGCCATTTGAGAGAGTATAACAAAAAGGATTGGTGTCCATTTTCATCCAACCACAAACCACTTGAATGCATATCATGTCGTAATTATGACCTCTGAACTTGTAAGCAGAAATTTCAGAGGAGGACATGCAGGTAGCATAAGTATCAATGCTTCATTTAAGTGTGCAAACAAACTGGAGAGCTAGTGAACCTTGAAGAAACACTGAGCTTTACAAAAAGTGTAATAAATCGAAATTGCACACATTTCCTTTAAGCTCCAGATATCTGTAATCACGTACAAAATTACTGTGCTTTTTAAATGAGACAACAAATCTATGTTTGCATTTCCGTAATGAGGTCCAGTCTTATCGCCCCAAAAATCCAGTGTGCTTAGTTTTGTTATGAGATGTAATTAATTCATGTCACGTTCAGTGTTTAAAGGCTTTAAGAGCCCATGTGGTCCTTTTGCCCTTCACCCCGCCCTAGCACCCACTTTGGCAACCGGGTACAGTGGCTCTTTTTTGGTGGGGGGGCTGATGGATAGTTGAATAATGGGACCTTCACTTCTTCGCTCCATTATCCTTTTCCTCTAATCTCTCTGCCTTTCTCTCTGCCTGTCTTTCACGCCTTCTCCTATAGCCCAGTGGAAAGTGTCCAATGTACACATCCTGAGAGATTCCAGCTGCCCTTTGCAGTAAAGGGACATATTAGATGTATTGAAACTGAAGATGCGGTTTAGCATAAGAATTCCCTGCATGCTGTTGTTACCTGCAGCACTAAATCAATACACAGCATAGCCAAGCAGATATGGAGCTGTCCAAACACTTGCTCACATGCCAAGGGGACAGAGATGGAGAATGGGTGGTTGGGGAGGTGGGGGTGAGGGTGAGGGAGTTGAAGAACTGAGGGTCAAATGAGCAAAAGAGAGAGCAAAAGAACAAGAGAATGAAAAAGAGAGCGAGAGTAGGCCAAAAAATGAAGGGAAAGCCAGGGAGGTGGAGATAGATGGGTCCGACGTGATCGCCAACCTAAACAGGGATTACGTTTTTCAAATCCTTCTGCTTTGTCCGTCATTCTTCTTTTCCTGTGTGACCCTTGCTGTCTGTCTTTCTTTTTCTGGGCGACTGCTACTAAAGAAACACATCTGAGGTGCTTCAAATAGCAACCACCCCCCCACCACCCCCCGCCCCCCACAGCACCCTCAAGTCCGCTCACTAAGCTGCCTCAGTGTTTGGGCTGTCACCCCTGCTGGATCTGGAATAAATATAATTAAAAGAGTTTTGTGGTTTGTTATAAAGGGGTCATTTGTGTAACATTTCCACTGCCACACAAAGACCACATTTATGGAGTGGGGAGGCTCAACCGGTGTCCAATTTACACAAAATTCTGTATTTTTAGTTTGCATTTTAGGCTGAACTGTGTGAGTGCATGTGTGTGTGAAAGGGAGCCAGTGGAAAAAAAAGTTGTGTCCTTATTATGCCTCTTGTAAAACATCTGATAAGTTTCTTTTCACATTCAACAACTTGAATGGTGGTTAATCGCTGGCCAGGCCAGACCAGACCAGACCAAACCAGATGCCTGAGTAATACAGATGTTTTGTACTGACCACACACACACACACACACACACACACACACACACACACACACACACACACACACACACACACACACACACACACACGCACACACATACTTACACATCTGGCCCTGTGCTGAAGAGCAGGAAACAAAAGAACAGAATCCAAAGTCAGGCCACGAGATTCATTCTTTCTTTCATTCTGTCTTTCTCCCTGGAGCGTACCCACAGCATCCTCATCCTTCATGTGTTTCCTGACCACCCCGCCTCAGTCGGCTCTCTTGTGGTAGCCACTCTTCTTTTCAAGTGTACTGAAGAAATAAGCTCCAGTGCTGACAGCACTCAGGAGAAATGTTCCCATTGCTGGCTGGGAGGGGAGTGACAGCTGTTGGGACAGCAAATGGTTGGCATGACTAAAACAGCTTCTTGTTGTGTTTATATGATGGCCATGCAAAAGGACAGCTTGGTCTGAATGTGACATCGAGTGCATGCGCTCACATGCAGAGGGGGATGAGCAAGAGTGCATATATACATGTGTTTGAGAAAGAGAGTGAGAGAAAAAGAGAAAGAGAGAGAAAGCTGCAGATTATTACCTCATTGCTTTTCCAGGGTGTGTGGCGCTGTCGTGCGTCAGTCGCCCTTTTGGGGTTTTCCTTTCCTTTTTTTCTCCCTCTTTCTCTGCATGTCTGTGGCCCCGTGAGAAGAGAAGGGGGCGGACATTTTCACCTTCTGGCCAAATGTCATCTGCTCGATCACACCCCGTCCTCCTTCCTCTGCTGTCCACTCCCGGCTTGCCCGGCTATTTCCAGCCAGTTTTAATTGTACCAACATGAATTAGACTGCAACCATGTTCGCTTGTCCATCACTCACCTCTGTATATTCCAGCTCTGTATTTACTTCACTTGAGTCCACTTGATTCTGAGCTGTTCATTTGACTGACTGATATTAAAGCAACTTATGTATCATTTTTAACTTTAAAATCATTATGATGTTCACTGATTTGTAATAGAGAGAATAAATCCATTGCTACTCTGCTACGCTGCTAACTGCATCATGTATCTCTAGTGAAGCAGGCAGGATCACATTCACAAATACTGCATAATAATGCAAAGTCATATTCAAATAAATATTACTGCATCAGTACACATTCTTTCACTTTCTGTGCCAATTCTGTATCTCTCTGTATCTTGTCCAAGAATGCATGTGTAAAGCATGTCCTGCAGGAATGGCTCAAAGCATGAATTCGTCTTCCTGAATGTATGAGGAGCTCCAGAAATTCTTGCATACCCTGTTTTTATGCATCACATTGATAGAATCACAAATGCTACTTTAATAGGTACTTAGTGGGAGAACCAGCAACATTCTAACCCACAAGTACAGTCCCACCAATGGACATTAGATGGAAAGTGACAGAACAATCAACTTTCAACTAATCAACTAATCAATTCTACTGATTGATTAAATCTGTCTATTAATAGTATTCCCACAAGATACAGCCCATTACTAAAATGCAGGAATGTTCCTTAAATGTTGCAGAAGAAACAGAAAAGGAAATTAGTCTCAGCAGACCATTATGGGTAGCCAAACTTACTTCTGAAACAAGAGAGTAAGAGAGACCCAAAAGGCATCTACATTTTAGTGCATGCTGTCTTCTTATCACAGTAACTGCAGTCTGGAAAACATCATTCTGTATTTAAGCCAGACCACGTAGTCTGCCTCTACTTCATATAGTTCAACAAACATTTAAATTTATAGGAAGATAAACTTGACATGAATAAAAAGCAGGATTTTCATTCATTCAGTCTTACATAGCAAGATGCCACACTCCCGATCCATCGTATTTTCCGCCAAGGATGGACTGGAAACGGGTCATCTGTATAAAAATCCAGGGTTGAATTAAATGGCCAGTCCAGCCCTGTTTTGCGCATTTTGGCCAGCTTTACCTTAACATAACTAAAGTTCTGTCAAAATAGCTAACTTCAGACTGTGCTCCAGGTTTCCAATGAAGCTGCACTTTGAGCACATTAAAGGTCATTTGAAGGTGGTTACAATTTTTTGTCCTTCACAAACCTGTAGCTGTGAATAGCCCTAACATAGTCCTGTACCATAACAACACGGAAACTCAGTATACTTTGGAAGATTTGTCCAACCAACCAACCAACCAACCAACAACTACTTAAAAAAATATGGGTGGACCATGGATAGGTCAGTTGTACAAATTTCTTTCCATTCAATATCCCTTCACTCCCTGTTCTCTTTCTTCTCATTAATTGTCTCACCTCACTCACAGGAGCCTGAGCCCACAAAGGTGGGCCACACTATTTATATTGGCTTTAAGGCTGTGGGATGCCAGGCATTTTTTTTCCATATGCTGTACTATAAGATAGCTTACATATAGAAGTGCCAGCGCAACACACCTTCCGAGTTCGTGCATGTGTGTATGTGCGTGTGTGTGTGTGTATTTGTAGGTGTGTGGAGAGATCCCATGCTGCGTGTGTGTGAAAGATTGCCTTGTCCCTTGCCTGTCGTAAGTTCTCTGAAAACGTGCTCCTGCTCGCATTGGCACACACCCAACTGCTGAGAGGGCATAAGAAGGGGCACAGAAACACACACACACACACACACACACACACACACACACACACACACACACACACACACACACACACACACACACACACACACACACACACACACACACTTACTTGGGGGTGGGTGTGATGGTGGGATTTAGGTGTCAGCATAGAGCCAAACTGCATTCCAGAAGAAAAAAATGTACACGCAAACACGACTCTCACAATGTGGTGAAAGATGCTACATTTATTTCTCCCCATAATACGCTTTCTTGGGTGGGTTTCAAGAATGTGTGTGTGTGTGCATGTGTGTGTGTAAAATTTGAGTAGTGAGCTAGTGTTAGCCCTGCCCTCACACTCACTTGATATGTTAACTCCTCACATTAACTGTACACCAAGTTGGCTGATGACCATCTAACCTCTAAAGTACACACACACAATAACACCACACACACACACACACACACACACACACACACACACACACACACACACACACACACACACACACACACACACACAAGCAAGCCCGTACACCCCTGCCCACCACTCACACACCTAACCTGGCTAAATCCTATGCAGCCGTGTGTGTGTGGCTCAAATATAAACCATTTTGTTTAACCTTTAGAACCCAGGCCTAATTTTGCATAGTTTGATGTACTTTTATACACCAATTTTATTTTAAGTATTTATAGCAGACACTATAAGTATATTCCAGATATTGTTATTTTCTAGGATCCTACGCTACTCAAATTTGTCTTCATTTTAGATGAACAGAATGTAGATATTTGTATGAATTTGACCATGTTTTGCCAAAAATGTACTTGTATGCTACATTTGTTTGTTTTTTTTTCTTATAATGACTAAAACACATTTTATATAAACAAGTGTATAAAATAAGTTGTTCAAAATACTTGATACTTTCTTTATGTATGTATAAGTATTTTACCTTCTCGTGATTTTTTATTCTGAAATTTGACCACTGTGTGAGGGAAGAAAGAGAGTAAACAGTCCCTCCTTTCTCCCTTTTCTATAACCCAATATGTGGGTCAGTGATATCCACATGCAGGTTGAGCATGTGCACATGGACAGAGCTGCAAACATGCACGGAGAGGCTTCTTTGGCATTTAAACTGTGGAATTTTATAAATAAAGTGAATTTTCAAGCTGGATAATTCATTACACAATGATACAATCAGGGTTAGATAGGTTAAGTCTTGTAGTTTGTTAAAATATGTGTAGCATGTCTGTAATAACTGATCTGAAGTGAGAATGTAACTTCCTGGAAGAATTAGTCATTACTGACAAGGTTTATCTGCTTATAGTAGTTAAATCCAGTCAAATTACATCATGCTTTGTTAGTTCTGAGGATTGCAGCTGCAGCTTCTCAGATTTAAGGAAGAATATGTTTCTCTTTTGAGCACTTGTGTTCTTTTGAACCCCCTAATCATCTATTCTGCTTCGCCAGTGGTCAACTGTAGTTTGGTTTGCCTTGTTAAGTTTGAAATTCCAGAGGTCGTTCCTGTCAGGGGAAGACTTACAAGTTCCTTTGTTTATTGACAAACCAACTTTTCTAACGAACAATACAAGTCAGTGCATAAGGATCCCAAAACACACATTTGAGAGAAGCTCACCTCAGCAGAACTCACCACAAGGTTCACTGTCATCCGAAGGTCAGCCAATACTGAATCCACAGACGATTAAAAAGTGACATTCATTCCAATTCAGTGAAACCCAGGCTGACACATGTATCTCCTAAGTCTGTCACTGTGGTCATATCGTATTATTTCTTGATTTAAATGGGGGGTGGACTTGGGTGAGGGGGTGAAAGAGGAGGCTTCAGTATTGTCTCCACAGTTTATCCAACCACAGGCCATGGCACTTGATTACACTGATGAGAAGAAATGCATGTTAGTTGAGAAGCAATACAACAAGCAAGAACAAGAAAAGTAAGGCTAAGACAAGTTCAAAGGTGACGGAAGACAAGTTCAAATGTTGGAAAGGTGAGGCCCAAACAAATCACACTAGGCAACATGAGTAACTGCAGAAACTATTAAAACGGAAAAGAAGTATAGCCTATATGTCAGCGGATGGACTGAGGATCCAGCTCAGGATGAGTGGAGTGGATCAAGAGATCAGACTGGACAGAGAAATTTCCATTTGGAAGCAGGTGAAATACAGACTAGAAATCTGAAGACTGGAAATTCAGACTGGAAACATGCAATTCATACTTGAAATATGAAGGCTACAAATTCAGAACAACACATGCAAAATTCAGACTGGAATCATAAGGTGTGAACATTCAGATTGGAAGCAGGGAATATTCAGTCTGGAAACATGAAGTTTTGAAATTAAGCCTGGAAATATGCAAAATACAGACTGGAAACATGCAGAGGTCAGACTGGGAACAGGCTGAAAATTCTAAGTGGAAACATGCAACCCTCCACCTCTGCTGTAGTTAAACTCATCAAGTTTATACAAGTGCATCCCACATACGTTCAAACATATTATTAGTGTGCTGATGACAGATTGACTTGTCACATCTATTTAATATAATCAAGCCCTAAGAGCCATACACACACACACACACACACGCATACACATACGGCACCAGTGTGCTGAGGTGGAGTGTATTCAGGCCTGCCCTCTCAAGCAGCCAAACAAACAGGAAAAAGTCCTCCATGCAGCTAAAATTATCCCCCCAAAAGAAGCGTCTGTGTTCTTGAGCTCGTGTAGCATTCTATGAGAAACAGGTCACAAATCTTGGCCTGGGGAGGGAGGAGGGGGCACAGGGAGCAAACAGCTCCAACTAAGCTCTCTGCTGTGGGATCTGTGTGTGTGTGTGTGTGGGTATGTGAAGCTGTGAGGTTACAGTGGGTCTTTATGTGCATTGCAGAGGTCCCAAGAGCTGCAGTCAATTACTGTGTATTACATAGAGCAACACACTCAACTACTTAGAGCCCCTCCATAGACCCATACTTCATAGGACTGTTAGATAAAGTTTAGTGTGGCTCGTGAGAGCTTGTAAGTGTTTTCCTGGGTATTGAAAGACCATGTCTAGCATGTATATCAGGTGTTCCGTCATTTCTGCTGTTTATTGTATATGCAGGACTGTGTGGAAGATGTGTGTGTAACATATTTAAACATATCAAAATAGACATGCAAATATTCTTTTGCATTTCACAGAAAATAAATTCATTACAAGTGAAATAACATGTTATAAAAGCTTTCTCCATCCAATATGCAATCAGAATTGCTTGAGCTAGACTACGTGCAGAACTCTGATCTGCTTTACGTCATGATAGTTGAGTAAGAAAGCCTTAATTGTACTGTGATTATTCATTTCCGGGCGTGCCCCATTCTAATAATTAGCCATTACACCACTGGGTAGGTATCAGTGTTCTGGTTTGGCTGGTCCAATGCCATAAGATTCTCATGAGCGTTACTTCCACTATGAGTTCTATAGCTTAATATTTAGATTCTGGATATCTATAGGTATTCATTCTTTCTTCCTTATTGCCATACAGGCTGTTTAGCAACAGAAAGGGAAACCCCTTTTATAGCTTAGCTTTTGTATTAGTAATTTTTTTTTCCACCCACCATGTTTATGTAAATTTGGTGCAACTAGTTGGAAAATCTAGAACTTTGACATGATGTTCTTGGCAAATGTTTGCTGTGGAAGTGTTTGCATGAGTTTGGTGGCCAAAGGCAAAGTGATAAAGCAACTTCAGCTGAAGGAAACATGCCCCCGCTGGCTTTGCCTGGGGTTTCTGAATGTCTCCGAACTGGCCTACAGCCTGCTCAGCTCACAGAGGGTTGTCAAATCTGCTCTACTGAAAGCTAATAGTAGTTTAAATCCTGTATACCAACCGTATATGCCAGGCACAGCAACACTTCTGTAAAGAGTTTTGTAAAGAGTTAAGTTGTTAAACACAAAGGTTAAAAACATAATTATAAGGCTGAGAAAGTGGACTGGGTGTTTAGGAGATTGCATATAATCAGGAATGTGGGTTTAGTATACAGTTTAGTATTGTGGACAGTAAAGCTAGTTGAATATTGGAATATGAGTATATACATATACCACACAGACACACACACACACACACACACACACACACACACACACACACACACAAATAGTGAATATAGTAAATCCTGAGGTATGCATAACCAGCATTTTTACACTGAGGGAATCTTAAGTCATATATGCCAACACACATTAGATCTGTTTATCCTTTTATCATAGGTTACAGGTTACTGAGCTTACTGATAAACCTAAACCACTAAAATCTGTTACAAACTGAACCTTTGTACCCTTTCAAAACAAAAACAAATGATTGGGATAATCCCCTAACACCCTTTCCAATAAATGGCCATTAATGCTAACATCTGTGCTGTAAGATGTAATATGCCAGAGACCACAGCAAAAGGCCTGTAGCGTAATGCAGAGAGGCAGACCAGGGGTCTATAGGGTCAGTGTTCATCCACTGCATTAAGCTACTTTACTGAACCTAAAGTCTATGGATTATACTAAGTGCACACTCAAAATGTGTTTAATTCATAATTGCTTTGACCTTTTCTTAACCGTTTCATGGATGCAGGCGTAGATATCAGCTCCTACAGTCTAAGGCTTGCTTATAGTAAAGCTTGAAACTTGCAGAAAACTACATTCTGCTGCAGCTCATTTTTGAAACTAGTGTTGTGTCATTTTTACTATCATTTTAATGTGCATAAAAATGTACTACATGACCAATCAGGGACAAGCAAATGAAACAAGGAATGCAAACCTTATAAGCCTGATGTATAGTGATGTAGACAAAAATGTTAATGTTTGTGTCCTCTTATGACATATAAAATACACAAAAATGGAATAATAGAAATATTAGTAAATGGAATTGTAGAAATAGTAGAAATATTATCTTAAAATTCAACTTTCATATCAATCAAAGTTTATTTATATGGTGCTTTTTACAACAAAGTTCTAGTTCTAGTCTAAGTCTCAGTTGAGCATGCCAGCAGGCAACACTGGCAAGGAAGCACTCCCTCATGTTAAGAGGAAGAAACCTTGAGAGAAACCAAGGTTTAAAAGGGGAATCCATCCTCCTCTGGTCAATACTGGACAGCACAGACATAAGGCATAAAAAGTTGTAGAACAATAGAGAAGTGTAGCTAGTAGTGGGAGCTGTGTAAATGGGTGATGAGTTATATGAGAATGGAAGTGTGACTAGGATACAAGCTTAGGGTTAATATGGAAGTCCATGCAGGTCAATATGAGCTTTGTGTAAGTTTAAGTCTTACTGTTCACAAGTCACTAAAAAGTGTCCCCCTGTCTCTCTCCCTCTTTTCTTCTACCCTAAGGGTGCTGGATTCCACGCTTCTCGGAGGCAGAAGTATGGTAATGTGTTTAAAACACACCTGCTTGGACGCCCGCTGATCAGGGTGACTGGGGCTGAGAATGTACGGAAAGTCCTGATGGGGGAACACACTCTGGTCAGCGTGGACTGGCCACAGAGCACCAGCACTCTGTTGGGGCCTAACAGCCTTGCCAACTCCATCGGAGATATCCACCGCAAGAGGAGGAAGGTACGAATGAGCATTCACACAGCCACAATGCACGAGCTGCTGGCACACATCTTCTTTTATGACAATCACAATCATTATATTGTCCTTGTATGTTAGTTGAATTGGTTATTAATTATTATTATAACCACAAGAAGTGTAACACCACACTAACTCAACATATAAAATAATTCTAATGAATTTCTTTCAGTAGTTATTTTTATGAATGACACCTACCACTTAAACAAACTTACACCCATCCTGGCATTGTTATCAGTTCTTCTTCTTACTAGTAGTGAGAAAGAATGAGAGACAGAGAGACAGAGACAAACAGAGAGAGAGAGAGAGAGCGAGAGAGAGAGAGAGAGAGAGAGAGAGAGAGAGAGAGAGAGAGAGCACTGTGAGAAAAAGTACAAAATAGGATATCTCAGACAGAGAATGAAAGAAAAGGAGAGAGATAGAAAGTCAGATGGAGACAGAGAAGTAAACCCCATTCTCTCTGTCTTGTCCCATTTGGATTTAGGGGCAGATATCAGCTCTCTCTTTAGCTGGCTTATGCATTCGATTCAGAACTGTCTCCAATCAGTGAGCTAGCAAAATATTATAAATCTTTTATCCTGCACTCTGATACTATTGTCCAGAGCCAAAATGGGCCCTTTTTATGCATCTGGTCCCATCCAGGCCCACAGAGGCTCAAGTTTCGCCCCACACACACCTGTTCCATTGAGGGGTCAGAGGGGTGTAATCAGTCTGCTTAATCCTCCAGGCCTGGGGCCTCACGCGAGCCCCACTAATGACCACTAATTAGTCAGCTCGCCTAAGACGCACAAAGACGGCTTTATGTACCCACAGGCCTGTGACTGGGTGGACCTCCACTGGCCACTTCAGATGACCTGCAGCATCATGCTATGCACAGTTAGGACATACATCATTTATCTATATGTTTACATATAGACTATTAACATATATCTACATGCTAGTTCTCACTGGCCACTTAACCAGATACACCATATAGGTGCACTCTGTATGTGACTGTAGCTCCCCTGTTTTTATATAAATATTCGTCAGCCATTCCCAGTGACATTTCCCACCACCTGACTAATATCTGGTGAAGTTTGTGGCTTTTTTTTTTTTCTCTTACAGCTGACAATTTGGCTACGTATAGACAAAATTTGGTATTTGGGGTGTCCAAGTCCAGACATTCAGTTCAGAATCAAATGAACTGAATACAGCATTATGTCACTGATTGACTCATTGAAAAGTTCACTACTAATCACATGTTGTGCTATATTGGATAATCCACTACCTTGATTCCTCATGTATGTCTCCCTGCTTTATCACCACTGAGTGACCTGACCTGTGATGGAAACTTTCCCCTCAGCACACTCAAAGGCTGTTCTGGGATTTTGTGGTGATAAGACTCAGCTCTTGAACTCCAGAGACTAATCCGTCACTAAAGCTACATGAGGAGGGCCATGTGCCGCCTCGGGGCTCTGAACACTAAAACAACACTCACAACAATAACACAAACACTGGCTGGGGCAAGACCCCAATCCCTCCGATGATCATAAGCCTTCAGGGATAGCGGGCCCCAGGCATGACCTGAATGGAGCAGAGGCTGAATGCCACCTCACCCATGTGATGGACTCGGAGCGTGTATAAGGAATTCTGCTGAATCAGCCTCCAACTGGAGTGCTTGTGTCCTTGAAATCGCCTGTGAAGTTTTGATGTTTCTTGGTTCTAGGAAAAATGACACTTATAGAATATTATACACTGTGGAAAAACTTCAAAACGTTCTTCACACTTGCATGTGTCATTTTCAGAAATGGTTCTCTGAAGACCCATCAATTGAAAGGTTATTCCAAGAACCAAAATCACTTAAATAAAACTTTTCTTGATGCCTTTATTTTTAGAGTCTGTTTGAGAACGGATGATGATGGTTTGGAGTTACTACTCCGATCCATACAGTTCAGTCTCTGAAATGTTCTAAAGATGGTCTTTAAATTGACCCTTTACAGTTCTCTGCTATGTTTATGTCTCACTGTCGCCGGCTGTCTCGCTCTGTTGCTCTCTGTCTGCTGTGCTCGTCTGGACCTCAAGCTCCTCCACCTGTTTTCGTTGTTCTTTTGGCACATTTTTCCACTGAGGGTGCCAGAGTGTTCTCTTCTCTGTTAAACAGAAGCAGGTAGAGAGAAGGACATAGATGGAGGTGACTGTGAGTGTGCTGTTTGAAAGGCTGTGAAGCTATACACAGCTTAGGCCATTGTTCTGGTCATTCTTAAAGTAACAGGAAGGTCCATCCAGGCCAACTCAGACCTAAAGTGATTTATGAGTTTTCCACACAGAATGGATCAGTAGATGTTTTTGAAATGTTACTGGACTGGCCAGTAGAGGGCACAGTCCTTTAATTCTACAGCTCACCTGCTTCCCAGCAGATTTGGGCCTGTGAATAAGGGATTGTGTTTTAGTTCTGAAAGAGAGAGGGAGGGAGAGAGAGAGAGAGAGAGAGAGAGAGAGAGAGAGAGAGAGAGAGAGAGAGAGGCACACTCTATGTGCTTATGTGAATGGGCGAATACAAGAAATCTCTCTTTTTATATGGAAGACAGAGGAGTAGTTTGAGTATTTTCTTCAGGAATATATGGAGTTTCCCAGGATGATGTGGCCTGGCGTTAGCTGCATTTGACAGACGTCTGCGAGGCAGACAGCGGACACTGTACTCTTCAGAAGAGAAAACAGAAAACCCTCAAGCGCACTGTGGCTGACCCATACGTGAATAAGCATGGAATGTGCTATTGTATGGCAATGAATCACATATGTGGACTCTTTAGTGAACGGCCAATGGCTAAACAGGAGCTAATGGAAATTTTGGAACTGTTTTTACCATGCATGTGCACACAGACACATGTCATTTAAAGAAGACTTCGCTATAATAATTATTCTTTATAGCATTTTTATAGCAAGCAAGCAAACAAACAAACAAAAAAACAAACAAAAAAATACAGGGTACAGTCTGTCAGATTGCAGACAGGGAATTATAATGGACTGAGTAGTGGATTGGAGGATAGATATATGGATATAATGTCTCCCACCTGCAAGCTAACAATGAGATGTATAATTTAAGTATAAATATAAAAATATAAAATGATATATTATAAATATTATAATATTAAAATATAATCAATATTTGTTGACATAATTGTTTAAGAACTATGCATCTCATGTGCATCATAGAACCATATTTTACTTTAGCTAAATTTCTGGTGTGGAGAAATTATCCCTGAAATATTTCTTAGCAATACTGAAACAGCCTAGACCAATCCCAGACCAATCTCCTATAGTAGACCTAAAACTGCATTTAAACATATATGCCTACAGCAATGTGAGGTGCTCTTCTGTCCCAGCCTGGTTTCACGAGGACCAAAGTGTTTTTTTCTAAATCACTCAATACATATTGTATTTATGAATGGACGATGAGGATTTTGAGCAACATAGTTTTGTAGTAGTGACCCTAAAGTATTCCAAAGTAATCTCTATAGATGATACTATATGGAATATGGAACAAACCTTTATAGATATTCAATTTATAAACTATTGAATGACATGTGAAACTGAAAGTGCATTTAAAGGAGGGGTAACAGAAAGAACTGAATGGTGGAAGACAGCAGGGCATGCAGAATAATATTGAATGGCTGACTACTTTTATTGGTACTGTGATTTCTAGTGGCTATTGTTCATTCATTCACAGCAGAGAGAGAGAGAGAGAGAGAGAGAGAGAGAGAGAGAGAGAGAGAGAGAGAGAGAGACAGAGACAGAGAGAGAGAGAGCAAAACGTAAGCAAACAGAGAATGGGGATGGCAACAGAAATGCAGGGATGTGTAGAGATAGCAAGAGAAAGTGAGAGAGACAGAGGGAGGACCTGTGAGTGTCACTGGCTCTACCCCCATCATCTTTACAACGTTGGAAAAGCAGTTTGGAGCCAAGGTATTTGGGGTGAGATGGCATATAAAAAGTGCTATTGTTAGTCGGTGGAGCCGAAGTTTTTAAGGGGGAACATGGATGTTATTTCACCAAACAAACCCGCGCGACTGAGGCACATTAGAAATGCACTGCCATGGCCAGGAAAATCTTACCTTCCCTGCTCACTCTCTCTCTGCTGATGGAGTAGGAAACTCACTCTGTCCAGCTCCACTATAATGGAGAGACAGGGAGGTGGGGGAGGGTGGGTGATTAAAAGCGAAAAGGTCAAAAATAGTGGAGACTTGTGAATTAATGAGAATGTTCCATGTTTTGTGCTTAAAGGAAAATAAACCTGTAATATAGCTGCTGACTTGTGGCTTCGGGATAATATTTAGATGACATTTCTCCTGATATTTCTGTTGAGAAGAGCACAGGCCTGCACAGCCACCCTTGGTCCTGAATTGAGGGGTCAGTGGAATTGTGGAATTGTGGACAGTGTACTATTTTGGCTTTTGAAACTGTAACCCTGGCACCTGTGTTAAAAGCCTGTCCAGAGTACTTTTTGAATCCTTCATTTATCAAAATACTTCTGTTTGTTATTTCAGACTTGTGTAGGTTGCTTAAAGCAGAACAGGTCCGAAATGCTGGCGGCATTGGCTTACCTTGTGGAGGTGTGTTTATAGTTTAAAGAACTGTCAGTCAAGGCCTGAAATTTGGAGAGGAACCCCAACCACATGCATCTCAGTGCCAAATTCTACCTTAAGATCAAGGTTTTGCACCCTAAGTCCTACATACCCATGAGCATTGCTGACTTAGGCACACACCCAGGCAAGGATTGGCCATCAGGAGAACTGGGAAAGTCCCAGTGGGCTGCTGTAGGTGTAGGCCACTGAGAGGTTAAGGGACTGGTCAACAAAACAAAACCAATATCCACATCCTACAACAAGGATCACCAGTTCTGGCCTAAGAGGGTTGGGTCCACAACTGTTTGGTGATTTTTCTGCTCTAAGAAATCTTAGATAATTACTGTATCTGTATCTGGACTGAATGTAGTTTAATTTATTATTCAATATTATTCACTACGTGCAAAATTATTCAGTTATTATACATTTAACCATTGAAGTTTGGACCTTCTGAAGCTTTCTGTGAATATTAAGGGGTTCCTAAAGTTCTGTGAATTTCCATAATAGCTTTCTTATTATAGTATAGAGTAGAGTTCGCAGAGATCTTTGTGTTTGATGTAGACACTGAATTACTGTTTCCTTCCTGAACAGATTTTTGCCAAGGTCTTCAGCCATGAGGCTCTGGAGAGCTATCTGCCAAAGATCCAGCAGGTGATCCAGGAGACACTGAGGGTGTGGAGCTCCAACCCAGAGCCGATAAATGTGTACCGCGAATCCCAGCGCCTGTCCTTCCAGATGGCTATCCGTGTGCTCTTGGGCTTTCGTGTGTCCGATGAAGAGATGCGCTTCCTTTTCCACACTTTCCAGGAGTTTGTGGATAATGTTTTCTCACTGCCAATTGACTTGCCCTTCAGTGGCTACAGGAAGGTAAGAGGTTGAAGCTATTCTGTGCTTTCGACTATTTTTTATTGTTATAGATCCTTTACATCATATGGAAGTTGATTAATCTTTAAAAATATGCACAGTGAAAGCTTCTGTCGTGTTCCAAAAATGGTTCTTCTGTGGCATTTCTCTGAATATATTGATGTCTGTGTAGGGAATTCGTGCAAGGGACACTCTTCAGAAGGCCATAGAAAAGGCCATCATGGAGAAACCACTGTGCACACAGGGGAAGGACTACTCTGATGCTCTGGATGTGCTGCTAGAAAGTGCCAAGGAGAATGGGACAGAGCTCAGTATGCAGGAGCTTAAGGTTTGTACTCTTCCTTATTAATCCACAATTTTACATGGAGCACACAGTGTCCAAGCCCCTTGTTTGAAGTGCATTGTTTAGTGAACTTCTTCTTGAGTGGCATGTTGTGGCTGTGCATAGAGATGCAAGGATTGGGACATAAGAATGATCTGTTGGAATAGAAATGTGTGGCTCTGGACATTTATTGATTTATTTTCTATCAACAGAAAATTGAGCCATGTTCTGTTGACCATTTGTATCCACTTGTCCTCATTTGCTCCCTTAAGTAGCATAAATGCACAAGGGGTCTCCTCTAACTTTTATTCTCACATGACATTGGGGGTGATGAACACAAGTTTAGATGCAATTGATAGCCAACAAGCACTTTTCACACCCTCTGTTTTTGACATTGTTGCTGAACGGGTTCTCTTTCCTGGAGTGGCTCTCTGCGCCCGTGTTCAGACAGAGGCAGACGGGTGGATCCCACAGGCCTGTCGGCACCAGCTCACTGGCATGCCATTTAAACAAATGAAAGCAAAAACCTGACCTCTAAAACGTGGCTGCCAAGCCTCAGCGAAAGAGAGAGAGAGTCCCCGTTCTCCTTCACAGAAACCATAGAACGGAGCTAAAAGCTTAGGAAAACCAGGACTCACACCCAGTTCCATTTCTTTTTCTCATTCACCTCTTTAACTATGCATCTGCATCATGTGTACCTAAAATGACAACTTTACTGCTCAAGTGATTATGGGGCACATTAAGTTTAAAGATAAACTGTGCACAGCAGTGTGTACCACGTAGTTAATTTAACAACACTTAGCCAATTTATCAATTGCCATGCACAGCCATGCATAGACAAAAGCAAAATGAATCTATTTAAAGCTAGCTCAACATTTGCATCTTATATCTACCTGATCTTATGTCCACATTGATAGTTTTTTCACTTTGTAAAACAATTCATTGCTACGTTAAGAAGAAACATGACCCTTAGTGACCTCTCAGAGTCAGAGATAAATGGACTGAGAGTTAACATCAAGTACACAATCATTGGCCAGTTCCAATATTAGCCAGTTCAAGGTCTTACCCTTGCTCTTCTCCTCTTCTCTCTTCCCCAATTGACCGGAGGAGATTGTAAGGAATTCCCAATTCATTCAAATTGATTTGTTAAGGGATTGAAGGGAACTTTGCATTTTCCAAGTGGCCTAAAGTGTGACTTTTTGGAGTGGCTGATGACAGGTGCACCTACACTAACTCATTAAACTCAACATTGCTGTAATCAAGCAACAAGAACAATAATGAAAAATGTAATCTATACCTAAACCTAACCTTAACCTAACCTTAACCTACACCCAAAACCAACCTTAACCCTTATTCTAAAGCAGAATTAGCTCCACTATTATCTCCCAGTTCTTCATGTAAATGACAGGCATTTACATGATTACATTGTTTGTGTGTGTTTGAGTGTATTTGAAGTCAACAGTTCTTCAGACTTCCTTTGGTTTAATCAAGGCTTCAAGGGCCACAACTGGAAATGTCCTTCAATTCCTTTGAAAATCAGAATGACCTTTAAGATTGTTTCAAGGATTCATTTTACAAAAGTGCAGAAAGGATGTCTGGGATTGTTGAAATCAGTCAGATTTGAGCTACAATAAATAAAAATGACTCAAAATAAAATATAATGCCTAAATAACTTCTCCTATGGATATTGAGAACATACTGAGACAATGTTGTTTCTCTCTTCTCTAGGAATCCACCATTGAGCTGATTTTCGCTGCCTTTGCCACCACAGCTAGTGCCAGCACCTCTCTGGTAATGCAGTTGTTAAAGCACCCTGCTGTGCTGGAGAAGATGCGTGAGGAGCTACGCAACTGTGGTCTGCTACATGATGGCTGCCTGTGCCAGGGAGAGCTGCGGCTGGACAGCATCTACAACCTCAAGTACCTGGACTGCGTTATCAAAGAAGTGCTTCGCCTCTATGCCCCTGTGTCTGGAGGCTACCGGACTGCCATGCAGACCTTTGAGTTGGATGTAAGTAACAGTGAAGACATGCAGTAAATGTAGTAGTTTATTTCTCTGTTGACCCACCTTTCTGTAATCCCCCCGCCAAAGACAAGTGCGTGCCTCTTGTGATACATGTGAAGCCAGCTTTTCTAACTGTCACCATTGCATGTCACCAAGCAATCTCCAAAAGACTATTTTATGTTTCTATCTTATGTTAGTGTGTAATAATATCTATTTTATGTTAGTATCGTCTCTTTATTCAAATGCTTGAAGGCTTAAAGGCTGTATTTACACATTCTTTTAGTTTACTCACTTTGGTTTCTCCTCTTCTTAATTTTCTCCTTCTCATCACTTGCTCCTTACACAGGGTGTACAGATTCCCAAAGGCTGGAGTGTCATGTACAGCATCCGTGATACTCACGACACCTCAGCCGTCTTTAAGGATGTCCAGGCCTTTGACCCTGATCGCTTCAGTGCAGAGCGTGGCGAGGACCGTGAAGGCCGCTTCCACTACCTACCCTTTGGAGGTGGTGTCCGCTCTTGCCTGGGCAAGCAGCTAGCCACATTGTTTCTGAAGTTGCTGGCTGTGGAACTAGCTGGGGGGAGCCGTTTCGAGCTGGCCAGCCGGACATTCCCCCGTCTGGTGTCTGTGCCTGTGGTCCACCCCACCGATGGCCTACGCGTCAAGTTCTTCGGCCTGGACTCCAACCAGAACCAGATCATGGCCAAGTCAGATGAGATGCTGGGTGCCACCGTGTGATTAGTGGGTAAAGAAGATGTAGTGGATGCGAGAAGTGGGCGGAGCCTGTTGAGAGTTACTGTTGAAATATTAGCCCTCTCATGTGGCAAGCTGTCAGTCAAGAGAGACTCTCTTCTTTGTTATTTTCAAGATGTCACTTTCATCTGCCAAAAATGTACAGTCTATCTTTTTTCTAAGAAAATGTAAAAATGTAAACAAAAAAGTGTCAACAAAATAGGAAAAAACAACAACAAAAAGGCTGAAAAGGCTACATCATAATGAGATGCTATGATACGGAGTGCACAAGATGAAAGAAGCTGTTTCTGAATGTTCGTAGAAGGATTGGGAGGTTCTTAAGGAAAGAAGGATAGTTGTGTTATTTGTGTCCAGCTAAGTAGATGTCACAGGGTATGGCCAAATGTGTGTTCACAATAAAGTGGCCAATTCTGAGTAAGAACAGGAAGAGTCATTCTTATTACAGCCTGCGATGAGATTCAGTACAGGGGTAATTTTCAGGGTTTGTGTGTGTGTGTGTGTGTGTGTGAGTGTTTATGTGTGTTACAATGCCTATGTATGTGTATGTGTGGGTGTGTGCATGTGTGTACATATTTAGGGGCAATGGGAGATTATCATTCAGGCTATTAGGAGTGTAGGAAACAGTGTAAGCTAGAAAGAATGAAAGGAGGGTGTGATTACTCAGGTGTGTATGTAGTATAGGAGGACCTTTAAGACTAACCCAATTATATGTTGTATCTATATCTGCACATTAGAGACAATTCATTATCATGTGAGTGTGAATGAGAGTGAAAAAAGTGAAAATACTCAACCTGTGCTTTTTGTTGCAATGATGTCAGTGTGTCAGGTTGCATTGTACTGAGTGTGTGTGTGTATTTGTGCGTGCGTGTATGTGTGTTCGAATGGGCATGAAACTCTCAAAACAAGCTATACTGGGAAGTAGAAAGTCATTCATACTACAAACTGTATATTCTGGAGACTGAATTTTGAAATGGGGAAATGGCATCACTACAGAACCTGGAGGTTGCTGGTCACCAAATTTGCTGCTTGAGAGTTGCTTTTGTTTTCTTCGGAGCAGATTGCTATCTGCCCTCTATCTGATGAGGATGACTGTCCTATTTCCTGCTGCTCTACTCTGCAACACTTTAATGCGAATGATAAAGGTCAATGAACAGAGGTGATGAGAACCATCACCGTCATCAGTCAGTCTCTCAAATATCTCTTGTGTGAACTTTTCAAAGCCACTTCACAGGAACTATTTATGCCAGCAAGGTGCAGTGGTATTTAAAAAAGGACCACTGGAGCCTTTTGGTGAAAACCCTATGAAGGACCTCTATCAATTCTTCCACACATCAATCGAAGGACTTTTATTTTTGATAAAACATGCCACTGATCTTTCTCTTATTAATAAATGGATGAGTTGAATTAAAGTCTGCTGCTTCCAGCGTGCCGCTCTCTAACCGAAAGTAGATTACTGCATTAGTCTGCAAGTGAAGTTTGCCAGTTGTAAGCAAATGATTGTGTGAGCAAAGAGGGCTTTAGAAATACACTCATTTTAGAAAGCCATGGGTAACGCCTATTTGCATTGTCTAATATCCTAATATTATTACTATTAATATTATTGTAATAAAATATTATTTGAAGTGCTATTTTTGTTATATTTCAGAATAGAGTTCTAGTATAAATAAAGTTTGTTGGTAAATATTGTTATATTTAGAATATGAATGGCAGTTATATTGTAAACAGTGTTTAAATGTTTATATGGTTTTATGTTATTGTAATTATTCTGTTATCAATATTATCATCATTGCATTTAGTTAATATTAATAAACACAGAAGCACTTGTGAGGTATGTTTATATTGAGTGCCATGTGAATACATGTTCTGTTCTTTGTTGATTGTTCTTGGTTGAGTTTTGTCTGTACATAATTTTATTTCTTTTTACAAATCCACATTTCACTTAGTTAAAATATGAATGTTTTTCCTCCTTTTTGGTTACAATGATTCTTAAATGTACTTGGCAATTTTATAAAACCCTGTAATAAACTATAATGTGAAAAACCACTACATAGACATTTGACTTATTACTGATTTCAAATTTTACATACAAATGTTGGAGGAAACTGCAGTGTTACAGTAGCATTACATTAAAATGCACATAAGCAGACACATATTAGGTAAAAGAAAACAAGGGAAATAAGGATTCTGTCTGAATAAGGTGAAGATGACGTATAAGAATAGATTGGTATATCTGTGCAATTTATACAGCAGTGCTTGAAAGTTTGTGAATCCTTTAGAATTTTTTTAACTTTCTAGCAAAAGACTGTGAGCATTATGCAGAAACATTTTTACCAAAGGTTTATGATTTGAAGGATAATATTTATGAGTTAAATCTTTGGTGTTGGCCTCATAGTCGGACCAGGTGAAGTGTCTGGGCCTTCTCAGATCCTGCTAAGTATGGAAGGTAGGGGCGGAGCCAATCCCCTAGACAACCAATGGGACTGAAATGGTTGCAATGGGCAGGAAGGAGGGAAAGGCAGATGTCAGCATCTGTCAAAAAAGGGCTTATGAGTAAAAGCCTTTTAAAGACAGGTGGGGGCAAGTGATTGGTTGAGGAAGGAAGAAAGGCGTAGCATTTCAGTGTCCTTACATATCTGCCCTAAAACTTCATCAGAAGTCCTAAAAGTACATAAGGAGGACCAATTCAAACACATGAGAGAAAAATACTACATTTTAGTCCTGTACACTGGCCCGTTCCTCCAAAACAGTTTCAGCTGTATTACGTTAGTGGGTTTCCTTCTATGAATTGCTTGCTTGCCGTCCTTCCGACACATTTCATTAAGGTTAGGACTTTCCAAAACATTTTTATTCTTTCACCACTGGTAAAACAAATTGTGTACTTTGGGTTGTTGTCTTGCTACATATACCACGTTTACTTGAGTTTCAGCCCAAGGACAGATGTCCTGACAATTTCCTTTAGAATTTGCTGGTATAATTCAGAACTCATCAGTGATGCCATGCTGTCCAAGACGCAGACCATGTTTCACAAACCATAATACTACCACTTGCATGTTTCACAGATCATCACGGATAGGTTTTTTTTATGTTGGAGTGCAGTGGTTTCCATTCTCCAGACATAATATTTCTCATTTAAACCAAAAAGATTGACTGCTCTCATCAGTTCACAAAATATTTCAGTAGAATATATTTCATATATTCTTTAGCAAAATGCAGATGGGGAGCAATGTTCTTTTTGGACAGGAGCAACTTTCTCCAACTGTTTCATTGTTGTTCAGTGTTCTCCAGATGGTGTACTCAAGAACATTCACATGAGCCAATGTGAGAAAGGCCTTTAGTTACCTAGAAGATAGTGTGACTATTACATGTTATCATCCTTGGCTCATGTTGTAAGGCTGACCTGGTCATGCAGATTTCTCCTTTACAACATCAGGAGAATTTGACCTTTTCTGTCTAGAGAGGCCACTCAGATGCTTGTTCAGTCTCCTGTCATTTCAAGACTAAACTACTGCAACTCCCTTCTAGCCTTCCTATGCGGACCATCAGACCCTTGCAACTCATCCAGAATGCAGTGACAGGGCTTGTCTTTCATGTTCCCAAGATCAGTCATATAACTCCTCTGCTGTGTTTCCTTAATTGACTTCCTGTAGCAGAACATCAGATTCAAAATCTTGATGTTGGCCTACAAAGCCAAAAATGGACCAACACCTCCATATATGATGGCAATGGCCAAAACTTGATCTGTACCAATAGCCCTTTGAGCATCAAGTACATCTTAGCTTGACCCAGTAAGGAAGGAAGACAAGGATCCAGACTGTTTTCTGTCCTGGTGGAAATGGTGGAATTAACTTCCCCTGGGGCTCCTTGCTGTCTTCAAACACAGACTAAAGACCATCTCTTTCAGGAGCATTTAACTCATTGATGGTTTTATAATTATACTGAATCTTGTTGGTCTCCAATGTGACATATGTTTCTGCAGCATCTAAGCTTGAGCTATTTCTGGATTCTAGCCTCTACTAACTAGCTAAAGATATCTTCTAAGTGAAAAGCAAATTACTTTTGTAAGTCACTCTGTAAATCACTTTGTAAGAGCATCTTCCAAAAGCCTTAAATGTATATGTTTTCCAGCCTGATGAGCATCAACATCTCTTCTTCTGAGCTCCTCAGAAATCTCCATGATGCACTTCTACAAATGTTTTGTGAAGATCAGACTTTAATAGATGTCCGTCCATCCGTCCGTCTTCTGCCGCTTATCCGAGGCTGGGTCGCGGGGGCAGCAGTCTGAGCAGGGATGCCCAGACCTCCCTCTCCCCCGACACCTCAGCCAGCTCCTCGGGAGGGACCCCGAGGCATTCCCAGGCAAGCCGAGAGACGTAGTCCCTCCAGCGTGTCCTGGGTCTACCCCACGGTCTCCTCCCAGTGGGACGTGCCTGGAACACCTCCCTGGGGAGACGTCCAGGGGGCATCCGAAAAAGTTGCCCGAGCCACCTCAACTGGCTCCTCTCGATGTAGAGGAGCAGCGGCTCTACTCTGAGCTCCTCCACCGAGGATCTCACCTTATCTCTAAGGGAGCGCCCGGCCACCCTATGGAGGAAACTCATTTCAGCCGCTTGTATCCGCGATCTTGTCCTTTCGGTCATTACCCACAGCTCATGACCATAGGTGGGGGTAGGAACGTAGACTGACCGGTAAATCGAGAGCTTCGCCTTTTGGCTCAGCTCCTTTTTCACCACAACGGACCGGTACACCGTCCGCATGACTGCGGCGGCAGCACCGATCCACCTGTCAATCTCACGCTCCCTCTTACCCCCACTCGTGAACAAGACCCCAAGATACTTGAACTCCTCTACTTGGGGCAGGACAGCTCCACCGATCTGGAGGGGGCAAGCCACCCTCTTCCAGTCGAGAACCATGGCCTCAGATTTAATAATAGATGCCTGTTCTTTAAATTAAACATGGTGTTTACTTCCAGCTCATCATCCTATTGATTGAAAAAACCTTACTCTATTTTCAATTTCAGGTTATCTGCTAACCCTAGTAATAGTAATAGTAATAGTGGATATGTTTTATATTTCTGTCTCATTTGTTTGATTTGGTTCTCTCTGATTTTACATAAAAATGACATGAGCAGCATTAGGAATTGCACTGGGCAGCATGAGGTAACAACAACAACAATAAACATGTAAATTAAACAACATCCTAAAAACCTAACCGAGACCCATAGTTCCCTATAATGCTTTGGGGGATCAACATGAGTTTTTGATTATGATTAAACACATTTTACTTGTCAACCACACAGTTCTTTGTCATTGTCCCACATTTTCTGGAGACCACATAACATTCTTTTGATGATCTGTGGTGAAGCTCAGCCATTAATCCATGCTTGTTTGGGAAGATAAAAAGGAGTGACCAATTATACAGCATAGGCTCCTTTTGCAATGTATTGTAACCATAGAATGGGGTCATTCGCAATTCAGGAAATGCCTTGTTGCAGACATATATCCTGTCCAAAAAATTACAATAGCATGACATCAAATTTCCTTTGCAATTATCTATTCATTTGATACTTTGCGCCATGTACACATACATATTTCATCTCCCTTTCAAGTGGAAGAGTGAAGGGAACAGCCACAGAGCATAGTTTACAAACAACATCTAAACCCAGCAGAAGCAACATGTGTGGACCAGCATGTTCACATCAAAACCCAGTGCTGGTAGACAACTCTGCCTGGAAGTATGCCCACCAAGAACCATCCGTTCCACAGTTGTCGCTTCTGGAGTTTATTTATTTTTCATTCTAGCACAGTATGTACTGCAAATGTTTTGTAAAGAACTATGTGGACAAAAGTATTGGGACACCCCATTGCTTTTCGCCAGAATCATGGTTATTAAAAAAAGAGTTCATCCTGCTTTTGTTGGAATAGCTGTTTCTACAGTCCAGGGAAGGTTGTCTACTAAAATGTGGAGCATCGGTCTAAGGATTGTTTAAGGAGCGTTAGTGAGGTTAATCCAGAGAACACAGATCCTCAAACCCATCTAGCCCACAAGGTTCAACATGGTGCCAATAGGTTCCTGTTTAGGTATTTAAGAGGGTCCTATTCTATTTGCAAAGCTTCTCCACAGGGACTAGACAAGCATTTGCATTTGCACATCAGTGTCATTAATGGGTCTGTAATGGGTGCAGCTTAAAGTAGTTGAATGCAAGCATTAGAAATATTGTCCACAGACATTTGGACATATAGTGTATGATTAACTGGAAGGGTAGAATTAGTATTACTAGATGATGAAGTGCTAATGACCTTTACAGTATTTAATATGTCTGGGGTCATTATGCTTTTAAAAGGGTTCCTCATACCTGGAAGTCTCTTTAATGGTTCTTTATGCAACCAAAATGGGCTCATTTATAAGCGTATATAATATTTATTTTATACTGAATGTTAGCTTAGCATATCTGAGACCTGATGAATGATTTAAGAGATTGATTTCTTGTGTAAGCTATTAGTAAGAGGAAAGCTGAGCATAGGGGAGTCAATCTCTCGAAGGACAAGAGATTGAAACCATGAACAAATGAAACCAGAAACAGCTGGAAGCTCTTCTTTAACTCTCAGGTTTCAGGCCACACTATGGTATCCTTTATGTAAGATCTGTAAACTATTACAGAATACCTGATATCAGATCAATGGTCACAATGGTGATGATGACTGCAGAGAGGTCACAAACAGATATCAAACAGACACAGTTCTTCACATAATTGTCCTATCAATGCTCAACCCACAAATGCATGTGCATTTTTTTAATCTAACTAATTCCTGACCCACACTACATGCTGGGTGTTTGTTCTTATTTATCAAACTCTCTCACACAACACAATCTGCCCTGAATGATGGTTTTGATTTTCAAAGCTTTGTGGAAGTTTTCCACAAACTGCTTCATTGTGGGAGTAGAAATTTCTTACAAATGAGTACTGTGTCTGATACTGTACCCTATTCACTATACCATACAGGCCAAAATCTAGATCACCACATAAAGCACTATTATAGAAAACAGAATTTGACAAGACAGTGAACAATTTTGGACATTTCAATATGCATGTGAGCTCTCACTTTTGTGTAGCAGCAGGATCAAGAGCTCTTACACAAACTACCAGTGCATCTCAAAAGTCTGTTCATTTATATGCTCGATACATGGTATATTCACACACACACACACACACACACACACACACACACACACACACACACACACACACACACACACACACACATATATATATATATATATAATATATATATATATATATATATATATATATATATATATATATATATATATATATATATAAATCTATATAGTTTACCCACAATTAAGAAGTATTAGAAAAATAAAACCTTTTGAATTTTTGACATGCACAAATATAATATAAGCTTGAGATAAATGAACATACAGTGAAAATATTGCCTTTTCATTACATTAAAACCCATATTTTTTTGTTTTATATCTGAACTGTATGTGATGCATATATATATATATATATATATATATATATATATATATACTCTATATATATATATATATATATATATATATATATATATATATATCTTTAAAATATTTGGAAATAAAAACTGAAAATTCACATGTGCATATGTATTCACTCTCTTTGCTATGATGCCTAAATAGTTCTGGAATTTTTAGCCAATTGCCTTCCAGTAATCACATGCTGGTGTGTGGTTATTAAAATTAAAATATTTATTTGTGAACTAAATATTCATTTATTTATTAGTGTGAAATAGGAATCATGCATCAAAAAAAATGATCATGCATCATGATCAGCATGTTTTTGAGATGAAAATGGAAGGAATTTAATGAATTATTTGTAACTAGAATTTTTTCAAGTTCTTCAAAATATTTTACAGTAGTAAAAAAAAACAGCCTGTTCTGTCTCAATTCCATTTATAGCCAAATATCTGGGCCAGTGACATCAATAGTTCAACCCCCTCTCACTGATCAGTCAGAGCCAAAATGCAGGTTGAGCATGTGCACATGGACAGAGCAGTAATCATGCACTGGCGTGGTGAGCTGTTTTTCCAGAGCTGGATTACTAAGCTGAGTGATGTTCAGGCGCGAAGTAAAGTCCTTGTAGTTTGTTATATTATGTGTATCATGTCTGCCTGGAGGTTACTGTGATCCTGAGTCTTGAAGTCACAGATAACAGCATGTCACTGCCCACAAGTGCAGCTCATAGGTTCTAAGTTAGAAATGTCACCCCACAATGAAATCATTTAAATTTGTCATTTTTAACTGGCAACATCACTGCACATTTAAGCTGCAATAATTCGCAACATCATTTTAAAACCCATAGCTACCAAATAAAGCATTTCTGGGGAGAGCATATAGAGGCCCACTGCTTTATACTTTTGGACTGAGTCTATCCTGAACACCAACCCCAGATTACAGTACATATGAATTTGTATAGTCACTCACTCATCTCTACATCAGGCCCATTCTCCACAGTTGCTTGTGTGACTCCACTTGCCCTTTAGCTCTTATCAGCTACTATGAAGAACAATGGAGTGCTTTCAGGCTTCACCCCCACCCCCCAGCACCCGCTTATCTGTGCCAGGAATGCTAGATTTCGACCACCAGTGTCTGGGTGTGCCTGAAGGAGATATTTGGAGGAGATGCTTTAAGGATGGATTTGGACTCATGCATTGTTCTCTGAGGAGCACTCAGTGAGGAAACCACGGTCACTGCTGGGCTTGACCTCGAGCCAGCAAGTCCCTCATCTACACAACATTCTTGAGGAGATTTCAAATGTTTTTATTTCTCCTGCAGACGTTTTGCCAATTTTCCTCAATTAGACACACAAAGGTTTCTTTGAGCTGATACAGAGATCCTTGGGCATGCTAGCCTATATGCTTCAGCTGCTACATGATGATGAGGGAAGCCAATGTTGTGTTTGTTGACTGGTGATGTATCATTGAAATGAGATACATCCAGGGGATAGGATTGATGCTGAAAAGATCAATGTGTATCCAGAACTAAGTTGAATTTTGTGTGTCAAGCTAATTGTTTCAAAGAAGGAATGAGCCACAATGAGCTATAGCCCCTGTACTATAGCAAACAAACAACAAAACAAACAAAAAAACCCCAATAAAGACTGCGATAGTAGAGCAATCTAATTTCAGCTGTCTACAGCAAATGATAAAAAAAGCTTTAGGCACATACTATACAGAATTACACAAATGTCAGAGACAAACAATTTGAGTTATAGTTTCAATTTGTAAATAAAAAAACAGTATGTCCAAATGTTTGTAGACACCACTTTTATAGAATGCATTCAGCTACTTTAAGTTGCACCCATTGCTGACAGATATAAATGCACACACAATGCACACATGTGGTGCAACTTTGTTCTCTAGAATGATGATGCTCCATCCAATATTTTGGTTGATTTGAGTGCAGTGGTGATCATCCAACAGCCTGACCTTACTAAAGCTCATGTAACTTCAATCAAATCCTCACAGCAATGCTTCAGTGAGTTCCTAATAGGGTTTAAGTAAATTGTGGCACTTCCAAGAAATACCTATATACCTCATATATATATATATATATATATATATATATATATATATATATATATATATATATATATATATATAAATAAATAAATAAATAAATAAATAAATAAATAAATAAATAAATAAATATGATTTTTGTATATAATGTATAATATTAATAATGAGTAAATGTACTATTCACAACCTCTGAAAGAATATATGGCACATAAAGAAGTTATTACTTGTGTGTATCAAATGCTGAGCTGGGTGTTCTATCTGTTTGTTTGGAGCAGAGCACACCTACAGATCTGCTTCTAATATTGCTTTCCATTTATTGTGTGCGTGTGTATGTAACCATTATGAGAGTAAATTAAGAGCTTCTAAGAGTTACAGTATGTATCAGTGATGTATGAAGGAGTTAAAGATGTTATTCATATGTACTGTTTTAGAGAAAGTTTAAATAAATACTGAAATCTATTTACCTTAATATTGATATAAATATCAACCATATATATTATAAAAGCGAAAAAGTTAGCTATATCAGTAGTCAATGCACATATTGTCCATTTGAGCCACCTTGAAGTGTAAGCCTGGTAAGCCAGAGAGAGTGTTTTGAAAAACTCAGTGTTTGAGGAAAAAGCAATTTCTGTGATAGTAGTACAGCCAATAGCATCCCACGGAGTTCACCTTTGGGATGGGTCTAGTGATGTGACTGGCCCTGGCATTATTATCTGTGTCTTTTAAAGCCAGTTACTACATATTGGCAGTATGCAGACAAGCATTATCTGTTGAGTATACCACTGGTCCATTCATAAATGGGCCACTGGTTGGTGCAGGACCAGTACCAACACTGAGCTGTCAAGGTGTCTGTAATGAAGACTAAGGTGATGACCATACCATGACACCGGGCCATGCGATTACATGGTGTGACAAATAAAATATTATCTTGATGCACACATTGCTTCCACAGATTCAGCATATCACAAAACAACAGTGGGACTCGTCACTGAAGATGATCACTGCAATTCAAGGGTCATGGAGTGACTCCACACTATTGCATTTGCATATCACAGTTGGTTCAGTTCCTTCAGATGTAACTATTTATTGGTGATAACTGTACTTCTGGAAATGAACACCATGTAATTGTAAACAAAGGTCTAGTTTGATTCCCATCCCAGTTTAGACCTCATAGTTTCAGAGAACAAACTGTATGGGGAAAAACAAACTAACATTAAGACTAACAATTTAATTTTAACAGACATGATTGATGGCGGTTTTCCCTTGTAATACCATATATTCTCTCTGAAAGTAAATAAGAGTCTTTAAAGCTGTAATTATGCAGTAAAATATATAACACACTGATCATCACCATACAATTCATGCTTCATTTATTCATTTAAACAAAATCTTATAAGCAAAGAATATTACTGAAATGGCACAATGACTAGCTGAAAGTCGAACAGTGATAGATAAGGAGTAAGGGCAGGTAAAAAGAAGTGTCATTCTCTCTACACACAGCAGAGAGAGGGAGAAAGATGAGAGGGAAGGAGTTGGATACTGGAAGTTGGTGAGATAAACTCAAGGCTGCAGATTACCCTAGCAATACTCTAAACTACTACAGTCCCCAAAGCCTAAATCTTAACTCTAATTAAAAGTTTTTGGGTGGCCCAAACAATGTAAATGTGAATGACTGCATTTACCATAATGGTGCATGCATGCAACTGTGTGCATTGATCATGTGATCCCTGTACTATTGTGGCTTGGTACAAACACACATATCATTACACCCTGGCCAGCCAAAGAGAGTTTGTATTTTTATCCATCCTAAGTCTTGCAACATAAGGTCATAAGTCAGTTTGAGAACACTGAATGAGTTGAAAACTACTTATTTTAACCCAGCTATGATACATTCAACCATACAAACCATCATACCAGACAGAATATCTTGAATCCACCCACTACACTGTTTCTGCACTGTTCGTTTATTTATGATGCCATACTGTTACAGGTGGCGCCTAAAGTATAGCATTTAAAAACACAATCTTAATTTGAAGCAACATAGTAACATATACTGGTTGTAGGAAGAACACATTTTTTTCAAGCCTCATTTTTTTGTAATAACACAGTAATTACATGAGATAGTCACATGGCATGTAATGATATCACAGCTGACTATTAAATGTAATTACTTGATATGTACATACTATCAGAAGTTTAATATCTTGATGAAAGTGATGAAGTTGTTATCAAAAATTGCCAAACAGTTTTTTACTTATTTTGAATGAACTAGTTGAAGATTTAGACTGGATTGAACATAAAGTTACTAGTTGGTGTCTATAAGTTGAGAATTAAAAAAATACATATGTGACCATTACTCTTAGCTTTTACTGCATTAAAATGTGTACTCAAAAATTCGATTCGACAATTTTTTGGCTGATTTTTGCCTCTTGGATCCTTCTCTAAAACTACTTGTCATATTACTTGAAATTATTTGTTCCACGGCCAACAGTAACATCTCAGGTAATAAAACTGCTTCATATATTTGGTTTAATAGTAACAGGGCTTCTGAAAACAGTTGTAAAATTTATAAAGTATGATATTCACAATGAATTACTCTCAGATGCTTCACTGCACTAAGATATACTCTTTTAGAAAATTAGGTTCACCACAGTTTCTAACCTTATATGATTTGTGCTGGTCTGTCAAGGGAACTCTGTTACAGGATGAGAACACAAGGTGTGAATCTGCCCTCACAGTGAGAGCTGAGGGCTGGAGCTTAGGTTCAGATGTGGATGCTTCCAACACAAGTACTATTTAGATGTGTATAAGAGACAGCTCTCTCTCTCTCTCTCTCTCTCTCTCTCTCTCTCTCTCTCTCTCTCAATTCACAATGCACCCATTGTCCTCTGGATCTGGCAAACTGAGTGTACAGCCTCTACTCTTGATTGTATTTTGACAGCATGTGGGCTTGCGACTTTGTGTATATGTGTGTTCTATGTGTGTATGTGTTTAAAGTTGTTTATGGACATGACCTTTCTGAGGAAGGAGGACCAGAGCTCTGTTAGACTATGGCCCAAAGTAAAAAAAGATCCAATGTGGTAACGTTTTAGGAAATAATAGTCAGAAATTTACAACACGATTCATAAACACTCTCCAGGATAGATCTGAAGACAAAAAATAAAACTATTGTCACAGACGGGAGGATGAAATTCACACCAATAAACTCATTTTCCTTTTCCCAGATTCATGAGGGATGTCGGGATTACAAAATCAGGAATATAAAAGTGATTCACAGAAAAACCACACTATTCTGGATTGGATATACTGGTCTGTTATGTAACAGAAGGGTCTAAGTTAAACATGTAATGTAGTTTGACTTTTAAACTTAACAATAAAAGATTAAAATTTTGACTGATATGGGTAATATGTATTGAGCTACACTTTCTTTTATCCATTGCCATGGTATAATTATAAAAGTTTGGTATGGCACATAAACCATCCCGTTTCCCAAAGCCCTCTGATGCAACCCTCTTAGAACACTTCTAACTGGTCGAATTGCTTTTGAACTCTTCTCTTCTCAACAGCATGAGAGTCAGAAAGAAAAGCACACACAATGGAACTTATACAGTCAGTCAGGTACAGTAATAAGGCCAGATCCAGGTGCTAATAAAACAAAACATCCCAGCTCCACCATGCTTCAGAGTTGGGTAGGTAGTAAGGCTTTACTTTAGGTTCATCTTTTCATTAAACATTTTCAAGGATTCCAGAGGATCATCCAAGTGTTTCTTGGTGAACTTGAGATGAACATTTAATTTCTGTTTGGATGCCATTGTTGTTTTCTGCTGTGCTATTCTGCTATTTTCCATTTTGACTGAAGATTTTCCTGATGGTTGAGTCATGAACACTGATCATAGCTGTGGAAAGAGGAAAAAACAGTCCTTTTATGTTGTTGTTGTTTACTTATTTATTTATTTGTCATTTCTTGAATGATTGTGTAGGGCACCCTTTCTCAGAAAAATGGACTACTGTTCCAGACTTTTCTAGAGTGAACCCCATTAGGGTTGGGTATGGGTTATATATGTATATTTTTATTTTAGCCTAATTTCTCTCCAAATTTGGAACTGTCAATTACCCAACCCTGTTAGGTTAAGTAATTGATTCAATCTCTGTTGCAGATCTTCTTCACATTGCATCATTGCTGGGCAGCCAGTGCACTCAAAGAAAAGTGCTGAGTCCCTAGCTCTGATGAAACAGAGGCCTGTGCTGAGTAGCACTGCACTGAGTGTGATGTGGGGATAGTGCACCATTTAACCACACAGAGATTGCATGGCCAATTTTTCTCTCTCATATTCTGGCTGCAGATGGCAAGCAGCATAACCAGTATTCAAACCTGCGACATCATAATGCTAGTGCATTACACCTGGGTACTGGTCACTCAATGGTACTTTCTGTAACCACTGGTTTCTAACTTTCTTTGTAATAACAAAAAAAAAAATCAACATATTGTTATTTCTTTGGTAAATTTTTGCACATCAGAGTGAAGTCACTTCAGAAATGTAGCTGTTGTGTTGTGATACTTAATATACTGAGCTAGGTGACATGCTCTCAGTTTAGAGTGTTAAAGTCTTTACTCTGCTTGAGGCTTGTTAGTTTTATACAATGTAGACAAGTTATGGCTCAGTGTAGACATTGATGCTAGCTTTGCATTATGAATACCACACTTTGCTGCTTCCTGCTTGCCACTGGCCTGTGTTACACTTATACAGAATCATTATTCATTAGTATTGGCATAATTTGGTCAGAACACTCAAAATACAGACTAAATAGTGACCCACAAAGGTCGCTCTTGTCTGAGGCATGATATGCTTAGTTGTGTTGTCTGGGAAGTTCTTTTTTCAAATGAATCAAATCTGTTGGCCAAATCAATGTTGCTTGTTAACTGATGCACTCACATGGGTTACAGGTACCTCATGACCATGCAACTCCACCATAAGAAAATAGACTGACAAAGCTTTCTTTAGAAGATCACTCTGTTGTAAATTTGTATTTACATTATTTGTATTTACATTAAGCACATATTAATTAAAAACACATAAAAAGTATATTATTTCTCACGAAAGACCACAAATAAGGTCTGGAAGGAAAGTGTCACAATTCCCTCCATTCATTTGGACTTTGCTTCCCTGGACTCCATTTCCCAAGCGTTCCTTCTCCATCACCTGACAGATCATTTATATTTACATTTATGGAATTTATCAGACGCCCTTATCCAGAGCGATTTACAAAATTGTTTATGATCATGTGACTCCCACAGGTGTGGTGGATTTATTTTACAATACTCTATGTACTTTGCTAACTCTCCTGTATGTTCAGATCAGGTTAAGATTGCGTTTGTCTTATCCTGTCTAACTTGTAAAGCCTTGGACTGGGCTACTGCAGTTTGAGCTGTACTGTTCAGTAACAGCTGTACAGTGAATTTCAAACTGGTCTTCGACCACTCAGCTCCTAGTCAGTCTAAGGGGGAGCAATTGCTGACTTTAAAATTGGAATCACTTGATGGCTACATATGCCTTGGAATTTCAGTCCACAAGAGCAGACAGTGGATGTAATGAGCCGGTGCTCATTAATGCTTTTCGTCATGGACTTAATTTCTTACAGGACTGGTGTGCTGTGAGGGTGAACTGTCCTTTAATGGACTCATTTCCATGTTTATACCAATTACTGCACAATGCCCCAAGGAACGTGTTCGAAGCAGTACACCGCTTATGTTTCGACCTGCCCATCAGTAGAGTGGACAAGCTTCACACCAAAGCAAGCCCCCTGAGTCTATGCTAGTGGACTCCTGCCGTTTATCACCAGAGGAACATCTGTGCCGACTTCACAATAGTCTCTGCTTATACCGTGGAGATTCTGGCCATACACATGAAAGCTCCTAAACAGGGAAAGCATGTGGAATTTTTTTACTGGCTAATGGGGTGAGTGTTTCTACTCATTCCCTAGTGTCCTCTTGTTTCTTTCTGTCTGTCACTGTATGCTTCCAAGAAGTGTCCATTTGTGTTTCAGCCCTGATTGATTCTGGTGCAGAGGGGAACTTCATTCATCCTCATCTGGTGAACAGGCTACAGTGCACTGTTGTACCCCTGAGGTTTCTCTTCAAGATGATCACCCTGGATGGACTGCGAATAGAATCACATTCTATTGCTCACCATCCAAACCAGTTTTTTACATTTTGAGGAACTTTCATTATTCATCTCTTACAAATCCAATTACCTCCACATTGTCATAGTGCTTTAAGATGGCATTCCCCTGCCTAAATCATGGGTATACCCACCCACGAAGGAGGAAGAGAAGGCAATGGAAGCTTATGTATAGGAAGCTTAAGCTCAGGGATTGATTCGCCCATCTACCTCACCTGCTTCCTCTGGGTTGGGGTTTAAAGCCATGTATTGATTACTGGGCTCTGAGTATCACCACAGGACAAACACCTATTCCTTTCCTCTTATTGCACTAGAACAGTTTAGAGGATGAATGCTATTCATAATGACCACTTTTGTCCCCACAAAAGGCCATTATGAATACAATAATGAGCTCCTTCTCATGGTATGGTGTCTTGTTGAGGCGACGAGGCTTTTGTACATCACAGAAGCAGAGAGCTATCCTGTTTGGAGTCTTAATTCCTTCAGGGTCTCCATGGCAGAAAGGTCTTAGCAGAGGTTCTAGAACCTAACACCTATATCGGGCATTAGCAATATAGGACAATGTCATCAGCAGATATTCCCAAAAGGGACAATGGCAAAGGCATCAGTTCAACTGTGCAGAGAAGGCAATGGTAGACTACTTCTATACTTTTGCCAAGAAAACCAAATAGACACATCAGAATGATTCATGAGATGTGAATCTTAGGTTGGATGGCACTCAACTGGCTCCTGAGGAAGAGCTGATATTTGCTCTGAGAAGAGCTTGTGCATATGATGTGGCTAGATCAATGCCCTTGGGAAGTTTAGTTGCTGAGGTTGACAAGCAAGAAAAGAGAATTCAAATCGGTAAAAAAGATGATCGGAACTTGGAACATATAAAGCATAAATCATGGCAAGCTGGAAGTAGTGAAGATGGAAATCAATCGTCTACACTTCAGCATCCTTAGGATCAGCGAGCTACAATGGACTGGATTAGGACACTTTCAGTCAAGGGAACACACCATCTACTACACTGGTCATGAACAGCAAAGAAGAAATGGAGTGTTTTATTGTCAATAAAGATGTCATCAGCACTGTTATGGGATACTGTAAATAATCATCTGATGTCAATCAGATTTCATGCATAATCATTCAACATTACAGTCATGCAGGTTTATGTACCATCAAGAAGAAATTGAGAGTTTTTTGGTGAAGTCCAGGCTGAAACTGACTAGATCTGCAAACAGGACATACTGCAAAAATCAAGAAGGACTAAGATCATTTAAAAAAATTAAACCTGAAATTTGCTGCCAGGAAGGACAAAGACAAATACTACATCAACATCTGCAATGAGATTGAAAAGGGGAATGAATGTGGTAAAACAAGAATTGTTTTTCGGAGGATATGGGAGATCAGATTATCAAATTTCAGCCACAAGTTTGAACCTTAAGAGATGCAAAGGGACAAATCATCATGAATGATAAACAGATCAAAGAAAGATAGAAGGAATGTACCAAAAAAGATGTAAATTGTCCAGACAGTTTGGTCAATGTTGGCAACACATAACAAAGTCAGACTGGCTCTGAAATCATCAGAAAAAGGCCACAGGAATCGATAAAATATCAATAGAGATTTCAGGATTCTGAGGATGATTCAGTTAAAGTACCAACCAAACTATGCCAACAAATGGAAGAGGCCAGTCTACATCCCAACACCAAAAAAAGGAGACAAGAAAGAATGCGCCAACTATCACACAGTATCCCTCATACCACACACCAGTAAAATAATCCTGAAGATCATCCAACATAGACTGGAGCCTTACATCGAAAGAGAACAGCCAGATGTGCAGGCAGGATTCAGGAAAGGCAGAGGAACAAGAGGCATCATTGCAAATGCACACTGGATCTTTGAAAAAGCCAAGGAGTTAAAAAAGGAGGTCAACATGTGTTTCATAGACTACAGCAAAGTCTTTGACTACGTGGACCACATACAATTATGGAATGTACTTGGGAAAATGGGAATACCAGAGCATCTCATTATTCTAATGTGGAATCTCTACACTGATCAATAAGCTATGATCAGGACAGGAAATGGACAAACAGAATGGTTCCACATTGGCAAAAGAGTTAGATCAATGCTTTGAGATGATGCAGCGCATGGCCATCATGTCACGAACTTCCTCTAGAATTTGCAATTTTCTGTTGATTGTGTGTCTGTTAGTCACTTTTATTGCACCAAATGTTGTCAGTACCCTCATTTACAACAGACAAACACTTCTACAAATCAGATTGATAATAACTCATCACAAATTGGACTTTGGGTTTTACTATGCTGTTCTGTTGTTTCTGGCATTTACAGAAAAGAGACAGGAGAGCTGGGGTTCTGGTCAGGCTGAGACAGCAAACTAACCATCTGCCTCTATCCAGCATACTACTAGCTAATGTACAGTCACTGGATAACAACCTGAGCGAACTTCAGGCACGGATCTCTTTCCAAAGAGAGACAAGGGACTGCAGCATTGTCTGCTTGGTAGAGAACTGGATGTTGGCATAGATCCATAATCAATCCATTGAGCCTGCAGCGCACAGACAGAACTAAAGAGCTCTCCTGGAAGAGCAAAGGAGGAGGTGTATGATTTCTGATCAACAATACATGGTGTGAGTAGAGGAATGTACACTTAAACAAAAGAACCTGAAGAAACCTGAAGAAAGTCGCTTCGAAGTACATCATGTGTACTTTGAGGCAAACACAACATTGGACCACTGTTACATCACCTTCCAGGAAGTGTACAAAGCCCTCCCTGACCTCCATTCAGCAAATCTCTTCATGTCTTCATCCTGCTCCTGCCCATCTATAGGCCAAATCTGAAACAGGAACTACCCACCATCAAGGAGGTTCACTGCTGGTCGACCAATCAGACTGTTTTGATCATGCGAACTGGAAGATGTTCTGTGATCCGTCAGACAGGATTGATGAGTATGGTGATTCAGTCAATGGATGTTGTGTCCACAAAGACAGTTTTGTCTACCCCAGTGAAAAGCAATGGCTCAGCTGCAAAGTTGGCACAGTTCTGGATGCACATAGCACTGCTTTAAAGTCTGGGAACAGGGAGGAGTATAAAAAAGCCAGGTATGCTCTCCATAAGACTATAAAAGCAGCAAAACATGAGTACAGAGATAAAGTGGAAGCACAGTTTAACACCACCAGTGTCAGAAGAATGTGGCAAGGGTTAAACACAATTCACAACTTTAAAAGGGAACTCTCACGCTCTGAGCAGCACCAATGTAATGCTTTCACATGAGCTAAACTCATTTTATGCTCATTTTAAAGCAAATCACAGAGAGCCATGTCCACCTCTGAGTCCAACCCAACCTGTGTTAGTGTACTTAAAACATGTGCAGATCAGTTAGCAGGAGTTTTCGCAGACATCTTTAACATCTCCCTCTCCCTCTTACTCAAACTGGCCACCATCATACCTGTTCTGAAAACAGCCAGCTTGCTTAAATGACTGCTGACACGGTTGGTGAAGAAGGCACAACAGAACATCTTCTCTGTGTCCCACACGAGCTTGCCAACTATAAACTGATAGCAAACCTTCCCTTCTTAGCAAACATCTTAGAAAAAGTAGTGTCTGAACAAACTGTGCATCTACCTCCACCATAATATTTTAAATGAGGCTTTTCATTCTGTATTTAGACCCAATCACAGCACAGAAAGAGCTTTATTAAAAGTAACAAATGACTTGCTCCTCTCCCTTGATAGAAATTGCAATGCTATTCTAGTAGTTTTGGATCTTAATGCCACATTCAACACTGTTGATCATTCTATCTTGCTGGATAGATTAGAAAAACACTTAAGAATTTAAGGATCAGGTCTAAAATGGTTTCAATCATACCTGACTGATCACCTTCAGTGCGTTAACATCAATAATAATCACTCATCACACCATATTGAAATATGGTGTTCCACAGGGATCCATCCTGGGTCCACTACTCTTCTCCCTCTATTTGCTACTGCTGGTTAAAGTAATCTGAAAGAATGATATTGATATACTTTCACTGCTATGCTTTACATATCAGCCAAACCAAATGAGGATCATCGCCTCAGTAGGATGATGAACTGTGTTAAAGAAATTAAAACACAAATTTCCTTTTACTAAACAGAGATTTTAATGCTAGGGCCCAATAAACCCAATATTCCTATTAGTCTAGATGGTTTCTCAATTATACTCAGCTCCATCGTAAAAAACCTAGAAGTTGTGTTTGACACAGACCTCTCATTTGATACTCACATTAGTAATGTAGTAAAAACTGGATTCACTGGAACTTTCTCTTACACAATATTACCAAATTGCGTAAAGCACTTTCCCACAAAAATTCTGAGATACTGGTGCATGCATTCATAACATGAAGGCTGGATTATTGTAATAATATTGTAATGGTAGTTCAGGGAAATCAATACAGAAGCTCTAATTAGAACAAAATGCTGATAGATTTCTCACCAGAACTCAGAAATTTGATCACATTAGTCCTGTTCTCTCATCCCTCCATGGGCTTCCTATTAAATTCCGAATTGACTATAAAATATTATTCTTAACCTACAAGTCGCTCAATGGCTTTTTCCCACAATATCTAAAAGACCTTCTAAAACCTTACAACCCATAACGTACACTGCATTCACAAGATGCGTACCTACTGGCAGTCTCTAGAATAAAAAGAACACTGTAGGGGGATAAGCTTTCTCTAAAGCCACCAAATTAGCCTTCCTGCTACTGTCTGGGACTCAGACATACTCTCTGTCATCAAATCACTTCTAAAAACCTTTCTGTTTACACAGAGTTTTTATTAACACCTCTAACAGGACACTAAATTTTCGACAACCCTACCGAAGTCCTGTTTGTTTGTTTCTTGGTTCTTGGAATTTTGTCTGTTTTTTTTTCAGATTCTGTTCCATGGTTTTTATCTATCACCCTTTAATAAAGCCTCATTGTTGTTTTATATCTGTGTGTGCCTCGCTTCTGTTCCATCTTGACAGAAATGTTGAAAGAAGGTATGGAAAAAATTAGGTTTGGTATTAGTATGTGAAATACCACAATATTCACAATATGATCACAACATCGATAAAGAATTCCACAATACTCAACTTGAAGTTAAAATAAAGAGCGGCTTTTGGTTAGTGTTGCTTCAATCAGTAGAATATAGCAATTGAAGTTTTGGAAAAACCAGTCTTTATGATATTGTGATTGGTTATAAAGGACAACCTACAAACACACATAAACAAGCCAGCCACATGTATACCATAGGGATGCCAGCACTAGTAAAATCAATTCTTATCAGTTTTGGCATGCGTGACTTCACATTTCTATATCTAAAAGCCTCCATATACAGCTTTCTGAATGAATAGACATGTGCAACTGTCAAAAATGTACTCTGAAAAAAGATGAATGAGTTAAGTTTTATTGAGCATTATTGAGAAACATCTGAAGGTGCTTTGGACCAGAATAAGAAAAGTGGATTTTTAAAGGATGCTTTAGTTTTCAGTTTCAAATTATGGTGAACTTTGGAGTTGAAATCAATCTCTTATTAAGTTGGGCAATTTCCTCTCCTCATTAAGCATGGAAAACTGGAATGAGTCCATTTAAAATGATCACTCTGATGACACAAGAAGGGTTCTTTTCCCATCTCCATTAAGAGTCACAGACACACAAATATGAACTCACAAACCCTTCAAGACTGTGTAAAAAATTAAATCAGTCACATTCTCTCTCTCTCTAATTGCAATGTCCATAACAACCGCATTGTTTAATGACCATGGGCTAGAAAAGTTGCCCAACCAAGTGCAAGTAAGAATTTTGTGAAATTTTGGAAACTGAGACTGACTGATTTGCTTTGAAATCATGTCTTCATCTCCTCAATAATTTTCAGAAACTTTTTAAAGCCATCTATATCTCTCTGTTCTCTCTCATAGTCTTCCAGTTCTGACTCTCCTTTACCTCCTCAATATTCTGACTCCACTCACTCCTCTTTGTTTTTTCTCTCCTTTAACCTCTTCACCCTAACATTACTCTCTTTCCACTCCTTCATTCGTGTTCTGACAGTGCTTTTACTACTTCTTCTTATACAGACACTCCTTCCACTTCCATACCTCCTTCTTCCTGATCTGATGAGACCTGATCCTGCTTTGACTTGCTTGTTACTCCTTCTGCCCAACCCGACTCTCCTTTCTGTTTCTACCTGTTCCGACTCTCCTCTGACTGTTTCTGCCTGTTCTGAATTTCACTGTCTGTCCTGACTCTCCTCTGACTGTTTCTGCCTGTTCTGACTTTCACTGTCTGTTCTGACTCTCCTTTCACTATTTCTGCCTCTTCTGACATTTACTGTCTGTTCTGACTCGCCTCTCATGGTTTCTGCCTGTTCTGACTTCACTGTCACTGTTTCTGCCAATTCAGACTCACCTCTTACTGTTTCTGCCTGTACAGTCAGTACAGTACCAGTACAGTACACTTCTCGCTGTTAATGCCTGTTCTGACACTTTTCTGATTTTCAGTCCTTCTCTTTGTTTTAACTGTACTTTACACTCCTTAACCCTGCTTCTTCCTACTCTTGCACATTTCCTCCAGTTGTATTCCTTTTTCTCGGTTTTGACTTCTCATTCACTTCTACTGCCAGTTCTTCTTGTTCTTACACTAATTTCATTCCTTCTCCATACTCTGACACTGCTGATACTCCCTACTCTTGATCTTTCCCTGTTCTGATTCTCCTTTCTCTTCTTCTGCCAGTTCTGATTTTACTTCATGTCCTGACTCTCCTCTTTTCCATATCCACTTTTACTCTCTTTTCTCTCCTTCTCTCTGTTCTGACTCTTCTCTTTTCCTTATCCCTGTTTTAACTTTTCTTCCTCTCCTTGTCCCTCCTCTCCTTCTCCCAATGTCAAGTTTCCCTTCACTGTTTTCCCTGTTCTAACTTCTCCCAGCTCTGACTGTACTTCCTCTAGTTCTTCCTGTTCGGACTCAGTCATTCTACCTGTTCTGACAATACTTTGCCTCCTACTACTTGTTCCATCTCTCTTTTCACACCTCCTCCCTGTTCTTTCACACCTCCTGACTTCTTCACTTCATCATGCTCTGACTCTACTCAATCCTCCATCTGGTTCAGACTCTCCTGTCACTGTGTCTTCCTGTTCTGTCCTTCTCGTTGCTCTCCACTTCTGTTTTTCTTTTTTATCTTTCTCCCAGTTCGGACTCTCCTTTCACTTCTTTTCTCTGATATGACTGAGTCCTTCTTTTCACTTCTCCCTACTGTGGCTCCTTTTTCACTCCTCTATTCTGTTCTGACTTTCCTTTCACCCTTCTGCTTGTTCTTACTCCCCTTTAACTCTTTCTCTCTGTTCTGACTGTTCAGACTGAAAGAGAAGATACAGGTCAATGAAAGCTTTAGAGAAAGTTCTATTACATGCCTTCTAGGCAGGGGCATTTTTAGTTTCAGATCTAGTGGAAGGATGGTAGAAAACATCTTCATTGCTTGCCATGTTTTAACAGAGAATAGACAATAATGCAATACAGGATAAATCATCACTGATTAATATTTATTTCATATCATGTGAATAGAATGTGTTGTTGTGCTCTAACCATTTGTAGCTCGTTATGGAGGAAACTCAATAAAATAAAGATATTTCCAATGTAGTGCACATCTTCACTTCACTTCTTTGAAGAGCAGTAGATGAAAAATCCCAATACTCATGAAAAACACACAATGCATTTGTAAGGATCTTGCACAAATCAATTAGCATGTCATAATGACATGTGCTAATAATCCATATCAGATAAAGTTCAAGTGACACACACTTCACCACACATTGTGTGAGCTCCTGCAGGGGACACGTTTGATCTTGTGTTCCTAATGCACATGCATGCTCATATGCTGAGTGACACATCTGGGTCACTGGCTGCTTTACAAGAGTTTAACACTCTGGATCTTGACACTTTTATGTGAATCTGGTGGCTTAACCATGAGTTATAGTGAGAATTCTGCAGGATTTGAGGAAAGAAGAAAAGGGCATCTCTTCATGCAGAGCTCAGAATCTGCATTTAAGCATTGTGATAAATTTTTAATTTTCATAACTGAAACATATTGCTACACACTAATATACCTTCCTTTCCAGTAAGGTCCAATGAAGCTCTGGTACTCAGGGTTCATAAGTTCATGTCTGGTAGCGTCATGTCAGGTCACAATCCAAACCTCAAATAAACTCTGAGCTGGAAAAAATTATGCACAAGATAAATATCACATGCACGCATCTTTCCTTCTTTCTCTGCTCCTATCACAGTGCCTGATGACGACGCAGCAAAAACTTCAAGAGGACAAAAAAAAAAAAAAAAAAAAAAAAAAGAAGTAAAAAAAAAAAAAATTGAACTGAATGTTTGGACAGTTTTCTGGACTGGATGCTGAGGAAGTGTCACTAATGTGAACTGTTTGAATAGGGCAGCCAAGGTCCCCTTGCTTGTGTTTTCATTGACTTTCTCCACAGCTCCAGGAGACACAGTGCTAAACTATTTAGCATTTCACCGCAGGTCTTTTCCCTTTCCCTAGTTATTGAGATCAGAGGGTTCCTTTTGCGTCTGGCAGACCTTGTGGTCATCCCAATCACAAGATTAAATGTTCCTGGTCATCACAAAGACATTTAATCTAGCCCTCCTGATGGAGCCAGGTGTCACCATGAAAAACGATCGCTGGAAAGCTTCTCCATCCTGGTTCTGCTGACTAGTGCCAAATACATGCTAACAAGCCCACTAACTAAAACCACCTTGAATTCTGGAGTGATGTTCCAGAAGTTTTGGTCTGTGATTGTGATACTAAAAGACTGCTGATAATTTTAGAGTGCGGACATAGCCATTTGAAAGAAAACAGAAGTGGATAAACTGGTCCAGTTAGCCTACAGCTTTTGAGTCTTACTCATAGCTTCTACTTAGCTTAAATCTTACAACCTGAGATCTGCACTTTGTGGCAGTTACATGCCATATTCTAGGCTTCATAACTCATGATCAGAGTAAGATATAATACACTTTTTTTAAATATAGCTCTTTATTATAATTATAATGATTTATTCTGTTCTTAAGGGCTTGAGCTCTTTTTGTTCTTTGTTGTTTATTGTGCTGCTCTAATACGTAACTCTTGCCTTCTTTCCCATCTATCACCTATTATTAATAAATAATCCAGTTTGGAACTGAATCCAGAACTGAAATTCACTTTTTTACATTGTAATTAGATCTCAGTTAAATGCCCAAGGAGCTTTGAGAGCATGTTTACATGTACATGCTCAACCTGCATGCAGACCTTGCATGCAAATTCATACCAATATTTAAATGCTGCTTATATTTACATCAAATGCACACAAATATGAGCAGCCTATGATCTCCTATACAAAGGCAGTGATGATAAAGATGAGTCCATCTAGTAACCCTTTCTCCTCAACATAATTTTTATAATCACCTCTTGTTCTGCTAACAATTCCTATCTAAGTCTTTATCGTTCACACATTTTTAGGCATTGTTATATTGGGGAAGGTAATGGCAGGAAAACAAAAAATGTATGACACAATGCAGTATTCATGTTGGTATGGCTATATGTCAAAATGAGTAGTGTTTAGAGAAAAATATATGGAGAAATCTGAAGCGTCACTGAAAAGAAGGAATCCATCTTACAGGCAGTAAAATTCATTTTTTTGGATTCAGTTTAAAGTTAATAAGTTCCAGAAGTGTTTCATAAACAGTACAGACCTTGACCGTTTATTGGACTGTTTTAGAACAACTGCATCAAAAATCTCTTTGTTGTCGTGACATGGCTGATAGGACTTTTTGGATGGAAATGTTTATATCTGACAGTTTTTCTGAAACAAGCATTGGATTAAGAACTGCAGTCAACAAGAATAGGGTCTAGTCCAGGGGTTGGCACTCCAAATATGAGGAAGAGCCAATTGTTGAAAACACATATAAACACATAAAGTCCAAAAAGTGAGCATGTCCCAAAGAGAGAGGCCATAAATGGCAGGTTCATTTTATGATCCACTCAAATAGATAATTTTGAATAAAATTTATTGTGTACAACATATATCTTAGATAATTAATCCAGTGTTGCTAATAGTCCAAAAGTTCCAAAGCTTTCTGTAATCTGCCAAGGCCAAGGCGTGTTAACTTCCTGTTAGATAGTGATCATCACTGACTACAGCTTAATTGTGTCCACATGAAAAAGATTTGTTTGACAACACTTATTGGACTGGCCAACATACTCCTTGGATTATGGGAAAGTCCAAGGAGGACAGTACAGATCTGACCCATTTCAAAACAACTGTGGGTTTTAAAATAATCAGTTAAAGGCTGTATGTATGTAATTGGGAGATGTAGCCACTTTTGCCAAGGTCTGGTAAAAACCGAAACTGTTGCCATTAACTGAGAGGACATTAATTGGATAGACTGGAACAACCTCAAAACCACAGAGGCACATGTCTACCAAGAACTGGGATACCAGTGTGACTGTCTACATTCAAATGAGCATTATAAAGAAACCCTGACAGCCCAGAGCACAGTGGGGTTACTCTGGATGTCTTTGGCAAGGGATATTTTGAAATACCTTAGAAAAAATATCTCTACAAAAGTAGTCACTATGCTGAAACCACCCTCTGTGCCTTCTTGGACCCTAAATATATCCAGGTTCTGATGCCTCAATCGAATTTCTTGATCCACCAGCTGAGCTTGAAGTTATGCTTAAAGCTTTAGCATTTCAGGAAGTACCTCTTCCATGTTTTATACCAGGGGTGGATAACTGTCAAGCAAATCAAGCTAATTTGACTCACCTCACCTAATTGCCAGGTTTAGTCAGTGTTTTGTCACAGGGAAATTAGTGAATTCTGCTGGACTATGGTCCTTGGTTTCCTACCACTGCTCTGTACACTATATTTTTTCTGGTAGCTGTGTCAATTTCTTTGCCTCTAGGCCTTGTAAGTATACTTGCCCCTCCATCAAGCTCGTGTTTTTATGTGGTTTGTAGTGTTTTTTAGGGCTTTTTTACACTTAGTTTGGAGTCTTACACCATGAGGAAATTAAAACCTGAAATATCTGTGCTAGGGGCAGCTGTGGCCTTGTGGTTGAGCAGGATATAAATGAAGTGCCCATAAGCCAGACACTTAACTCTCCTGTTGTGGAGAAGGCTGCCCACTGCTCTGGACACATGTGCTCACTGCTCCCTACTGTGTGAATTCACTAGTTTGTATGTGTGTGTAACAACTGCATGGATGGGTTGAATGCAGAGGACAGTTCAAGCACAGTGGTTGTTTATTGCTGTACCAGATAATTCCACACTTTTTTACATATCATTGTGTTTGCTGTCAATATATATATTTTTTTCAAAATAAAAGGAACCACAGCCAAATCATTTAGCTGATGCTTTTAATCAGAGTTACTTACAAGGTTACTCATATTACAGAGGTAGGCCAATGTAGTGTTAGGAGTCTTTCCAAGGATACTTATTGGTGTAGCACAGCTAAATCATCCATACCAAGAATCAAACCCCAGTTCCATGTTATGTGCTGCACCACGTCACCCATCTTCAGGAAGTTGTTTGAGTCTTAGATTTTGTATACAATTTTTGACAAACCTTTGAAAGTTTGTTAAATATGTATCCAATGGTTTCTCCGATGTTAGGGCTTCCTGTCAATTACGTGAAGTAACACAGTATCACTGAGCAGCTGAATGTGCTTGGAGCAAAACTGTCCATTGGTTTACATGAACTAAGAACAGTTTTTGGCTAGAAGAAAAGAGGTAGGACAATCCCACACACCCAGGCAGATTTGTGACCATATTAGAGCTACTCTTTTTTATGTTATAGTGTGTGCATGTGAGTCTACTCTTTCACCACATATGGATTTAAACAGTATGGAGAACCTACATCTCTAGACACTTAATAAACTACAGTGTTTTTGTCTAACTGTGGTTTACAAGGCACCTTATCAGGTCTTATATCTCTTTGTAAAACCATAATTAAATGACTTCCAAAAGTATGCTCATGGCACATCAAAGCTGATATGTCTGAAGTCTTAGTCTTAGGGTGGGCTCACCCCAGAATGGATCTTATTGCTTGCTCTTGGCTTCTGGCTTTAGTTGTGGTTCTATTCATTAGAAATAAAAAAAAACTCTCTTGGGCTTCTGGAATTGATCTGATTAATATGATTCCTAAAAGCAGCATGGAGGCCTTGGCAAAATTAAGATTTTCATTAATGTAGCGGTCTCCTCTGCTGGCAGATGAGCAAGTGTCACATTTCCCAGTTCTAACAAGACTTCATTCAGTTCAGACTCATACAAGTCTCTCATCGGTCAGGACTCCAAATCCCAGGATCCCTTGATCAATCACATGACTACACAACCAATCAGGACTCTCACTACCAGTCTCAATCAACAGTGTAATAATCGTGTTCACCTGTTTTTAGCCATATATAACCATGTGTGTGTTTAGCAAATGTTGCTAGGTTTTGTCATTGTTCCCAGTGCATTCCAGGCATATCTTCTGTTTTATTCTTTCATTTCAACCTTGCTTGTTTCTCGACCTCGCTCTCTTGATTTCCCTTTTGTTATGATGGCTGGCTCATCTGTTTTTTGGTTTCAACCCACAACTGCCTTATGACTACTCTTTTGGATTGCCCCTGTTTGGTATGTTTGCTATGTGAACTCAGCCTGTCTATTTGACACCTTTCTATCTAACCCAGATAATAAAGCCTTTTGTATTACAATTATCTGCACACATTTGTTTTCTTCGAATGGTGTTAGACCGTGGAACTTTCTCTTAGTGGTCTCTCCCCCTGCACACAAACCACATGTTTCATATCCATGTTCTTGAATGAAGTTATGAAATATTCTGTGGTTCTGATAGGCCGCCAAGACACATTCTAGAGATGGAGGAGAGAGACAAGTATTGTGTCTGCATGCTGGAACTCCAAAAACCAATAGAAGATGAGGACAGAGAAGAGAACATGGATGGAGAAGAGGGTGTGTTGGTGCAGGACATCAAGTGGATTAGAACAAATATGAAAAGAATGGAAAGAGAAATGAGAAAATGGCAGAGGAGAACTGGAGATCTGGGACATATGGGATGAAGGAAGGACAGAGGGAGCAGAACATGAAGGAGCTGCGGGAAAAAAAAGAGGAGAGCAAAACCTCAGCAATTTTATCCAGTCATCTTGGCAAGGGTTGGGCTGGGTGCTGTAATTGGATTCATATTCGTGTGCGTGTGATAGGCTGATAGCAATCTTCACTGAGTGACCATGCTGAGCACTGGAGAGGAGGTGGGAGTGAAAAAGGGATGTAGGAGGAGGAGAGCAGAGGAGGTGTCTGTTCACCTGAGGAAGTGCTCTTGATCCTTGCTGAGCTTCTGATACTGGAAACCTCCCAAAGGGCCAATACAGGAACTCACCGTCACTTCTACAGTGCATTCACTATTATTATTGTACAGTCCACAAACATACATATTCAGTTCCAGGACATTGGATATAACCATAACCTAAAATGAACCTAAACTTAACCTAACCCTTACCCTAATCCTAACCTTAAATATAACCTAAAATGACACCAATCTTTACCTTAACCTTAACCTACAATGAACCCAAACTTATCCTAACCATTACCCTAACACTAACGGTAACCATAACCTAAAACAAACCTAAATGCTTACCCTAACCTTAATCATAACCTGAAAAAAACCTAAACATAACCTAATCCTTACCCTAACCGTACCCTAATCCTAACAAAGTGCATGCATTAATGATGCTGTCTTCTCAATTCTTCTTCAAATTCATGACAGTGTGGCTTGTGTGTAATTTACAAAACAGCACCAGATCTAGATAAGAACTGGGAATTTAACATGAATAAACTGGTACAAAAAAAATAAATAAATAAATAAATAAATAAATAATATATATATATATATATATATATATATATTTTTTTTTTTTTTTTTTTTTTTTTGTATATATATGGCTGTGTGTGTGTTGTCTGTAGAGAGAGACAGTTTGTGACTGCCTATATTAATAAAATATAAAATGAATCATTTCATAAGCAAGCACACAAAATCAAGATAATTTTGTTGGATGGTCCATACAGTTTTCCTGGTGTTCCATGTTTTGTCCTGAAAATGTACAAAAACAAACACACTTGTACCTTTCCACCATGAGAGCCAGGCAGAAGCATTGGATCCAGATGATGTTCAGCAGGCAGAGAAGGAGAGAGAGATTGTGCATATGGGGTCAAATCTCAGTCAACTCAATGTTTCACCCCCTTTCTCATCTGTGTTCTCTTATATAGAGGCTGTCCGATTTTAGATTTGCACTTTGCACCACGCACCTTTGCAGTTTGGTCTAAGTGAATGCCACGTGAACAGAATTAATCCTTATACTGCAAGATTATTACTGGGTTATTGATGTTATATTACACAAGAATGAGCAGTATAGAGATGCTGCTCCCTATTACCGGTCAGTGGAGCATCACAATGATTTTAAACTGAGAATTTATTGTAAATTTATTTGACATTTATTTTTCATTTATATGAAATGTACACGAAACATGGTACATAATGTGTCCTGTACTTATAGCTTGTTCAATGCTTTTAATTCATGAATTATTGAGTCATAAAAATAATTTTGTAGTGAGGAAGTGACACCCTTGGTTTAAGCTTTGGCTTATTATTCTTTTTAATCTTAACTTGTATTAATTTCTAACTCCTATAAGTCACTCACTATCTAATATAAAACTCTAGTCACAAGAGCAATAATCTGATGGGCCATTCAGCCACTGAGACTTCAGGGTTAAAATTTGTTAAACATGGAGCACTATGTGCTTTCCCTCCAACTATCAGAGGATTAGAATACAGGGTGGCTCCTGGATGACCTTGACATTTTGGATGAGTTAGATTGTGTGAAATTGGATCAGGCAGTAAGTGGGGCAGCCCTCGGGAGGGGTCCTGAAGGGATGTTGTCTACGGGTGTGAACATGAACAAACTCTACATCAGCATCTGCTCTAATCAGCAACAGATATGCAGGCACCTGAAACACACACACACACACACACACACACACACACACACACACACACACACACACACACACACACACACACACCTGTCAGGTAACTGACATAATCAGACATGTCCTCTGGATGACCTGCCACCTGTTGGAGGGCTTTTCACGCAACATCTGTCTGCTCTCTAGCATCTGCACACACACACACACACACACACACACACACACACACACACACACACACACACACACACACACACACACACTCTTTCTCTATCTCTTTGACACACACTTACATACCCTTCACCCTTTCACCCTGAATGGATGAAACAACTCAGGAACATGTGTACACCTTCACCTTGGGCACAATGATCCCAGTACAGATAGGTAACAACAAAGTTCCTCTGGCATTGATTCAGTTTAAAATTTGTTTTTTTTTGTGATTTTGTTCTAATGGTTATAATAATCAATAACCATTTTTTTACTTGCAATGTTTCTAGGATTAAGAATAAATATTGAAAACCTCCATTGATTTAGTTGCTGTTATGGTGTCACTTTAGTTGTGTGTGTGTGTGTTATATTTCCACCATTACTAATAGTCTGTTTCTCCTGTATGTAATTACTGATTGGTTTCTCTACATAAAAAGGTAAAAAATTGAAGACAATAAGAACATGTAGACCCCTAAGGCTGAACAGATGGACTCCATGCTAGTTGCCCAAACAGCTCTGTGTGAAGTTGCATCAGCGTGCCACAGGATATGAATCATTCTCACTTCGCAGCACGGTGGCATTTAGGAGAACTCTCCTACTTCCACTACCTGCTGCTGGGTTACAGCATCACTGACCCTAATAAGTGTTGTTCCGACAGCCCAGCTTGTACCCTTCACCTACTCATCAATCCCTTAAAGGTGCCATAGAATACAGTTGTTAAGTACTTTGTTATTATAAGGTTATACTGTGATAAAATACATACCAAATATTTGACTTCAGCTTAAGTGAAAAATGCTTTGATGCAGTGTTACACGTGTATTTACAACCCTATTATTTTGCATAAGAATGAAACATTTTCCTGCAATTAAACACATGCAAGATATTGTCATTCTCTGCTAGTGTCATTCTATGCTTCTAAACTAAGATTCTATGCTAATATAATTTGTCTTTATTTGAGATGTAAAATGCAAATTTAAATTAAAGAATTAAAATATTTATATAAATTTGATTTATAAGTTTTATAAAATAATTTATTGCACCTACAATTTTTTTCCACACAAAAATGAAACTGCCAGAGTTAAATTTGTTATTATATGTGTATTATGTCTGTAGCTTACTCTGAGTTATGAAGTCAAGAAAACAGCAAGTAAACCACCTGTAAACTATTGTAACATATTAACATGTAAACTAAATCTAAGAGTTAACCCACACAATCTGGACACTAATGCATTTTTTTAATGCGATCATTTATCAAATTTAGCCCTAACTGCTTCTTGTAATTAACTAATTCTATGATTAGTTTGATATTTTTTAATTGACAGCCATTGTTTTAACACAAGTATGAACAAGTATAAACTCTTGTGTCTTCCCAATATCATGTGCAGTCACCAAGCTGAAGAGATTGCAGTTGAGTTGGCTTTTAGCTGTGCCCCCACTCACTCCCCTATGTTTGACCTTCTTAAGTCTTAACAGTACATACACTAGTAAGTAAACTAGTACATACAGTAGTGCATCTCAAACAATTTGAATAATGTGATAAAGGAAAACGGGAAAGTGTCATATTTTATATTCACTAAATTCAACGTGATACATTTCAAGATTTTTTGTTTCAAAGTTGATACTGTGATTAATATTGCAGCTGATATTATATTATAGTTGATACTGTGACCTATTAAAATTGTATTTTTTTTATTTATATTTTGCGATTTTGGACTTCTGCTTTTCATGAGCTACAGGCCAAACTGATCAACAGTAAACAAAAAAAGGCTTGAAATCTCACTTTACATGTAATAAAAAAAGACTTTACCTTTTTGAATAAAACTGTGATCGGAAATAAGCTTTATAATGATATTTTAATTTTTTGAGATGCACTAATTAAAGCTGGCATGTTTCCTGCTAATGTGTGTTTAGCTCCAGTTTGGAACTCAACTGAGGTAGTCCAGTTTTTAGAAAAGATAACCTAAAAGGCTAGTGTGAGCTTTTGTGCTTTAGTGCTTAGCTTAGTGTTTGAGCTCACTTTTCCCATTGGAAAAGCTGCTGGTTGTGATGTACTGCTCTTCAGTATCAACACTTTTTCAGTACATGTAGCTTTCACTATTACATTATATTATATTATATTATATTATATTATATTATATTATATTATATTATATTATATTATATTATATCACATTACAATCTTATATGTATAAATAGTTGAGCAGAGGAGGATGGGTCCCCCTTGTGAGCCTGGTTCTTCCCAATGTTTCTTCCTGCAGCTCCAGAGTTTTTCCTTGCAATTGTCGCCCTTTGGCTTGCTCACCAGGGGATTCAGTTATCAGTTATTCAGTTATCGTTTGTCTCATGTGTTGTTTACTTTTTCACTTTTGATTTCAGTAAAGCTGCTCTGTGACACCAGTTGTAAAAAGTGCTATACAAATAAATTCTGATTTGATATGATTATTAATCATATTACGTATACCAAGAAAAATTCTGACATTCTGACTAATTCATGTATCTTAAGACTTTTGTATTTAGTGACAAGTATGATTTCATAACTAGTATGTGTATCCATACTCCATCAGGAATCCATTCTTTCTGACTCTTAGTTCAGATCACACTACAGGACAACGTGTGAAGGTACTCATTTAACAAGAGTCAGGACACCTTTTGTGATTGTGTGGAGGGTGAATCAACATCTAAATTGTCCTGCTTGAAATGCGACTAGTCTGTGACTAGTGACAGGAGCCTATATAGGTGAGGTGAAGCATGTTTACAAAGGTACAGTGTCTTGAACAAATTTAATTAGAGAGTTGAAAGTCAAAAGAAGAGAAAGTGGTGTTTTTTATTAGGCAAGCATGCATTTGATCTCTACTAGCCATGCAAAAAAAAAAATACTTTGAAGCAGCTTCTCTCAGCTTGGTGCTAAGGGACAAGGGTCAGATTGGGACAGGCATAGAATGAATAGCCATGCTGAAGTCTGTGATGAACTCAGCAGGACCCCAGACAGATGAGAACAGTGACCCATGTGAACATGAAGTCATGCTCATAGACAGAATGCAGAAAATACTTGATTGCCCCTGGGCTTCACTCACACCTGTCAAATTCTGTCCTTTCATTAGAGTGCAAATGTAAGCAGATGTGATAGCGGGAAAAGGATGCTTCTGTAACGTCTGGAACTGATAAACAGAACCATTAAAGAGAGTTGCAGGAGGCAGCGAAAGAACACAATTGCAATATAATATCACTGTCCGACAATCAGGGGTGGTTCAGAAGCATGTGCGGCTGCCCTGTGGTCAGCTGTTCACAGCTGGGTGTTATGTTGTCTGACCATGACCTATGGTGGCTTTTTTTTTTTTTTTTTTTTTTTTCAAAAAGGAATCACAGTGATAGAAGTGGAGTGGTTCAACAGCATTGAATTCTACAATATATACTAACTTCTCTCACAAGCTTTTGAAGGTGATGAGATGGCTCAAGTGTGGTTGAATAGGGATGGAACTATAGTCTGCAGGAAGGTAGAAGAAGGTATTTCCACGAGTACTTCTATGGTACTTCTACAAATTTAGTCCAAGTTTCAACTAATCACTAATCAACCTTCCTCCTGGAGTTCTACTGTCCATACTAAATCTAACCTCAAGTACTTCCCAAGATTAGATGGATGGATTAGATGGATTGGAGATAGAGTCTGCATGAAAGCAGAGTTGGTGAACAATGCAAAAGCATCATGCTTATCTGACTGACAATGTTTTTCATGAGTAAACAAGCCATTTTCATATGTATGGAGATATTTATTGAACAGAATGCTCATTAGTAAATATTTGTTGGTTATCTGACCACACAATCCCTCTGGAGTGGGGATCATCACAATTTTCTAATCTCCATCTGATTCTTTACCATCTCCTGGTAACATTCTTTTTTGAGAAGTTTTTTTTTTATATATTTCTGAAGGCCTGTATCCTGTTTGTGTGTTTTTAATTAGCAAATAAATATATATTATTTGCACATGTCCCCCAGTACTATGGGTTGACAATCATGTTGGACCTCTTCCCATCTGATAGAGTCTCAGATGCATGCTGTGGTTCTCCTGCCTCCGTAAAGGCTGCTGACTGAAACTTTGCTTGGAGGAAACAACAGGAGTGGAGATACTTTCACATGGAAGTGTGTAATACCCATCAATGTGAACTGAATTTCAGTTATTAGATAATATCTACTCATGGAGATTACATTGTTAACAGCGAAGTCTGCTTTATCTAGATGTAGACAACATAGACCATATGGAGAGAGAGAGAGAGAGAGAGAGAGAGAGAGAGAGAGAGAGAGAGAGAGAGAGAGAGAGAGAGAGAGAGATTAGTGAAGAATGCTGGGCTGATCTGTAAGTAATTTGGTGGTTGGTGCTGCTTTAGTTTATTCATGTCTCTCACAGCCTGAGGCTTGAGCATCCAGTCGGGAGCTATACTGAGAGACAGGAGCTGAGAGGAGGGGATTTCAGAACCATAGAGAGATAGAAAGAGAGAGACACAGAAAGAGAGAGGAGAGACAAAAAGAGAGAGAAGAAAGTGATAGACAAGACAAACAGAAAGGCACAAAATGGCAAGGTGCAAGGTGAGAAAAGTTTGTTTGAAATTTTTGAAAATTTAGCAAAACAAAAATAAATCTACTAAACTGCAATCGTAAGTAATTCACAGTCCAGTATCTGGCAGCCTTGCTCAACACCTTGCTGGCACCTTTTTGAGTATGATGCCATGTTGCACAAATTGTTTTGGGAGTTTCTATTTCCTTTCTTTGCAGGAGTGCACATGTTTTCATTTCCTGAGCGACTCCAGAGATCAAAACTAGAGTCTAACTGTGGTTCAAGACTGATACCTGGTTGGCCACCCAAGGACATTCCCAGCTGTCCCAAAGCCACTCTCGGTTAACTGCATGTGCCATGGTCATTGTCCTAAAGATAAACCTTCATCCTAGTCTGAGGTCCAGACCACTCTGGAGCAGGTTATCATCAAGGATGTCTATGTAAATTGCTGCATCTTTCATCTTGACCCTGACTAGTCTCCCATGTCCTGCTGCAGAACAAAAATCACTGTATCACAATGCTGCCACCACCATACTTCACTGTAGGAATGGTATTGGCTAGGTGATGAGCAGTGCCTGGTTTCCTCCAGATGTGATGCTTGCCATTCAGTTCAAATCATTTTGTTTCTCATGGTCTGAGAGTCCTTTAGTTGATTTTGGGAAACTCCAGGTGGGCTGTCATATGGCTCTTACTGATGAGTGACTTCTGTCTGGCCACTCTACCACACAGGCCTGATTGATGAAGTGCTGCAGAAATGGTTGTCCTTCTGTAAGGTTGTCCTCTCTCCACAGAGCAATGTTGGAGCACTGTCAACTATGTGATCTTATATAAACAGGTGTGTGCCTTTCCAGATCATGTCCAATCAACTTAATTTACCAGAGGTGTTTGACTTGAATGATCAATGTAAACAAGATGAATCTGATATCAATTCTGAGGTATGACAAGCTGTGGGAAACACGTATGGACATGTTATATATTTGTGTTTTTAATTGTAATGAATGTGCAAATATTTGAAAAACATTTCTCACTTTGTCACTGTGGGATATTTTGTTTAGCATTTTGATAGAACAAATCAATTGAATCCATTTTGGAATAAGGCTGCACGTTAGCAAACAGCAAAAATGAAGTGCTATGAAAAGTTTCTGGATGTGTGTGTGTGCTCATTCAAAAGCTCCAGCCCCCAAATTAATGCCTGCATGTTGCTGCAGAATGACACTGCTTCCCCAGGAATAAATTTTTTGATGTTCTTCCTTATCCTCTTTTGAATGTTTCTATTTCAGCATTCTACTAGCAAAATTGGTTTTCTTCCACAAACCCTCTGTTCCTCCTTTTCCACGTGTACAAGCAAGAACGCCCCCTGCTGGAATAGTTGGGTCGAGACACTTCTGACGAATCATCCACCAGATTTTACAAAAAGTGTAATGAATTGAAATCGTGCACATTTCCTTTGAGGAATCAATAGTAGTTCTGCTATGACACTGCTCAAATACCCATTTGTAGCATGAGTGTACGGTAGTTCTAGCTGAGAGTAAAATATCTCACTGTTCAATTTTGAATGTTAGTGCGAGCCTGTTTCAGCATAACTAATGCAGTGATTCACAAATCATGAGTAAGTCTTGATCTAAGAAGCTCATGTTCTACAGCAACCTTTTAAAACTACACTAAAAAAAGCAACCATATCACTAATCTTATTACGCTGCATATTCCCTCTTAGAAATACAAAAGTAGTTGCGTATATATAAACACATGGTCAAGGTCTGTGGTTGGAGTTTTGGTTTACTGTATTTGGTCTAACTAAAGGATCTTTTATCCCTCATCCTTTCATTTTCATCTGACAAACCATTACACCATGGCGTTGCAAAGACTAAGAGTGAAATAATTATGTCATGGTTCTAAAGGTCAAATTTCTGAGTTATGGTACAGGATTCAAAGGGAGTATGTCAAAGTGAAACACTCTTGTTGAGTTGTGAGTCAGACATTACAGGCACAGATCATAATAGGTGGAGCCTTTAAAACACTCAGATGCACCAAATTAGAAGATTTAATGTCTATGATAAGGTGGTAAAAGGCTGCCATACAGTGAAATGCATGACGTACCTTCTTCACTTGTCATATTTAGGAGGACATCATGACACTGAAACAAGTGAGATTGTACCTCACCAGATGTTCACTTCGATCTTCATGCATTACGTTTGAAGATTATTAAAATATAAATCCACAGTCTTCATGGCAAGAAGTGCATAGGAAGGCACTATATTGTCCTGCCCTGATGATGTCATCAGTAATACCGGTGACTGCAGTGACCTCTGATGTCATGCTCGTCAGAGCTTAGAAGCATGCAAAACTGTAAATCAAGCTTGTGCAGCCACACAGAACAGAACAAAGAGACAGAAAGTGTGAAATATAGATTGAAAAAGAGAATATTTTCTGAAACAACATTACAAACTTCATGCTGTCAGGATCTGGAACGACAGGAAAGAAAGGAAGACTGTGTGGAAACCTTTCTGGCCCAGTGAGACGTTCACTTAAAGGTTGTGAAATATGGTGGAGGGGCTCACTCAGGGGGTGCAGACAGGGGTCAGTAGAATCAGACTGACCCCAAACAGATGTAATTACTTGTGTTACCATGCCCCCCACACTTTCACTGCCTGGTCTCACTTTACCTCTCCACCATGGCTCAACCTGAGTCACTTTTGTCCTTCTCCTAACAACTCACCTTTTTTTTTTAAATTTGAGCTATTAATCTATTTATCTTCATTACAGAATGGTAAAAATGGCCATACACATGTGCACCCAGTGGTGGTTGAAAGTTTGTTAAAGGTCTATATTACTCTATAAATTTGACCTAAAACACTAGTCTATCTATCTATCTATCCATCTATCTATCTATCTATTCATTCATCTATTCATCTACCCATCTATCTATCTATCTATCTATCTATCTATCTATCTATACATACACACAGACACATACACACACACACACACACACACACACACAAACACATACACACTTAACACACCCACACACTATATGGACAACTGCCTTAACATGAGCTTTTAAATTTCTAGTCACTGGATGGAGTAAAACACAGAAGAAATATCTGCAACATCTACAAACCCCTCAGCAATTAAACATTTTTATCAATTTTAATTTTAATCAGCTTACCTGCTACTGTGCACCCTGTTTGGAAGAATGCTTAAAGATGTGGGAGTTGCTAGGTTTAAGGTGAAGTTTCAGGCTACCAGTCACTCAATTATCAGGTGACCAATCCAGATTCAAGGTGAAGACCTTCTTGTAAGACACACCCACCTGTGAAGACTGTGCCAAAATGCAGAAGGTAAAGAATGAAGTTGAAAAAAATGTGAGACTCCAGAAGCAAAATACTTTATCAGCAAAAATTCACAAACCAAAATATTATTGGAAAAAGCCAAAGAAATAAGTATCAGATAACTGCAAAGAGTAGTAAAGTAGCCAAGAATCTCTAAAAAAAATTATTTTATATAGACTATTTTTGTTTTGCATTAGCAACATCTTTTCTGCATATTTAATTATTTTGAATATTTGGCACACGATTAATTTGCTTGCCTATTAATTGATTCTTCTTGAAACTGTATATTAATTAAATCCATTTTTTGCTTTTACATTTTATATTTATATTTGCTGTATTTGGTAGACTTCTTACTCCAGAGTAATTCTATAAAAGTGCTTTTTGTTGTTCACTAGATATTCTTAATTAGTAGGTTCTACGCGTAGATGCTGTCAAAAATAAATGCTGATTTGAAGCCAACAAGAGTCAGTATAATTCTTCGATAAATTAAAAGAGATGGGTCTCCAGTCTGCATTTGAAGATGCCAAGTGACGCAGCTCAATGGACAGAAAGGACTCTGTCTCCTTGCAACTTGATGGAAGGTGGCTCACACCAAGCTGTACTTGATGCTCAAATGGCTCTTGGTAAAGATGGAGATTTGACCATTGCAATCAAAAATGGAGAGCCTGGTCCATTTTTTGAATCTGATGCAAGCAGATACAGGAAGCCAATGAAGTACTAGATTGACGGAGTCACAGTAGTCTAGTCTTGAAATGAAAAGAGACTGAAATAAGCACCTGAGTGGCTTCTCTAGGTAGAAAAGCTGTATGTTGTAAAGGAGAAATCTGCATGACTGAGTCAGGTTTGATACATGAGCTGAGAGAAATAACTGGTGATCCACAACTACAATAAGACACAGTGCTTCCGCTGGATCAGCACTATGAGTCTGCAAATAAGTCGACAAGATCAGGGGGAGGACAAGTGGAGGACAAGCAGTTCATTCTTGCTGGAGTTGAGTTTAAGGTGATGGGCTGCCATCCATGATGAGTCTTCAGAAAGAATGATTCATTACTTTCACTTTAAAGCACAGGCCATGTACATACTAATACTAGTAGGCCCACTATATGCTCTTTTACCACCATTGAGCACACCCTACATGCATGTAGTCATGCAGGCATACACACACACACACACACACACACACACACACACACAATGGCATATAGTACAATACACACACACACACACACACACACACACACAGCACCAGCACATCTGTAGCAGGAAATCTGTGAGTTTAACCTTACAAGCAACATGGGATTAACTAAACCCACTGTTAACCTCACACTATGAGACAACCATTCTCACCTCCACTCAGCTTAGCGATGAGCCAGTACCTACCTCATCTATACAGTCATCCACTGCTTCAAAATCCTCCACCTGACCCTGCTGCAGCAGAAGAGGGGTTAAGGGTGCAGGCCCTGTGGGCATATGAGGGGCTCTAGGTACAGGCCTTTCCCAACACATTGGCTTTGAGCCCAGGGCTGTTTTATAGCACTGCCTGAACAAAGCCTCTATGCTAGTCATTTATATTAACAATGATGCACTAGTCACAATTGCAACACAGTGAATATTACTGCAAAAGTAATTATATAGTAAAATAAAAGTAATTCAACATTTCAAATGGAATCTATAGTCTACTTTTATAGCATCTATAATACAGTCAAGTCAGAAGAATATGTGGTAATGCACCTTTATAATTTTACCCTGCACACTAATGGAGTGGATTTAATGAAACAAGTTCAGTACTCTAGCTCAAGATGATTGGCTGGTAGGCGCAAGCCAACTGTCATACATGCATATATGGACAAAAGTATTGGGAAGCTGCACATTCATTTCTTCATCCACGAATCAAAATGATTAAATTATTAAACTGAGATCTGCACTTTGTAGGACGTTACATGCTGTTTTCTAGGCTGTATAACTCAGGATCAGAGAAACAAATAAGACTTAAACAAGCAACAAAAGTACAAACATAAATATCTACAACAACTAAAAGACTATCAGACCATCGAAAACAGCTAAAATGAACTTGTTTCCAACTACTAAATCCCAGTTGAAATGCCATAGCTGCCATCCAGAGTGTGTTTACTGATCTGTCCATGTGTATGTGCTCAAACTGCATCCAGACTCTGACTGATCAGTAAGAGGAGGTGGAGCTGATGATGTCACTGACCCAGATATTGATATTATAGACGAAAATGAGAAGGAAGGGGCTGTTTGCTCATTTTGTTTGCTCCCAGTGTTCAAGATTCAGAATAAAAGTCTTGAGAAGGGAGAATACTGATGAATACATATAACAAAATATGTATTTACTGTAATGTATTAATAAATAATGGATGCTTTGTGCTCCTAATGATAATGTCAAGAATTTGAAGAAATTATTATTATAAATATCCTTCTCAATTTAATCACAAATCAAATTCTTGCATTTTCAACATTTCTTAAGACTTAAACTACAAGTAACAAAAGTACACACATATTCTCCCCATATCAATGTAGTGTGACCAGCCCAAAGTCTGGAGTAAACTATATGTTGAGTTTCATCTCTTAAGGTGCTTTGTCACCATCCATAGGAGTTAGTGAGCAAATAACAAGCTAAACAATAAATAAAAGTGATACTTGTGCAGCAAGCCCCTCCTACAGCGGAAATGTGAGAAATCCAATCCTAAGTGGTCACAGGAGACACACATAAAATGTCAGGTGTGAACAACAATGAGTTTTGATAAAATCACCTGGGACATAATGTAATGCCGGCTCTGAAATGTGCCTGGGTAAAATTACTAGTACAATAAATTATCATCTTGAATAAAAAGATGAAAGTCTTTAGTTCAATCGCATCCCGATTTCTTCATTTCAAATCCACTGAGCTGTACAAGACAGTATAGGTATAGTAACTACGGTCTGATCATTTGAATAGCAGGCCCAACTAGTTACTGTGATTAATAATGCAATAGTAGCACCAAGTCAGATGCTTTAGAGGTCAGATACTATACATATAACTGCATATAAAAAAATTGCTCTCAGACACACATAAACATGTGGTGAAAGAAGTTATGCTGAACGTGCTGTAGCTGCGAGTGCACTAAAATGGTCTACTGCAATCTGCTGATGTCAATTTCCGAATTCAAACTTTGTTTCTGCAGAGACGGAACATAAAGAATTATTGCTGAAAACTTGCCTGCTGCGAGGCTCAGCTGCTATTTGCTTTTGTCTTTTTCATTGGAAACATAACCTTTGCTTTCTTATTCTTTCACTGTAATAGCAGCACTTGACCTGTGGTGGCGATTTTGAGCAATGCTGAAGCAAAGCGTTAGTGTGGTTATGCAATTAGGTCATCTATTCAAATGAACTTTCAGAAACACTAAGTAAACTGTTAGAAAAAGCTGCAAGTGCCAAAATTTCTGCCTCAGCCAGCATCTCTAGTCGCCAGTCCGAATTGGGATCGATAGAGGCTCGTGGTCTCTCCCAGGAGATTTGCTAACGTAATGAACCGGTGTGGAGATCCAAAGTGAGATTTGACACCATGTTTGAACTCTGGAACAGAAGACTGTGGCCAATCAGGAGGGAGAAACCATTTATGTAACTCTCTCAACTTTGACCTCTCCCTTCTCTTTACACCTTTTGCCAAGCCGGTGGGATACTGGCTATTTTGGGTGCCTCCAGGCGAGTTTGTTTTGCTGCCCTCCTTTCAACCTTTCCTCCTCTGTCCTTTCTCTTTCACCTCTCTCTCTCTCTGTCTCTCTCTCTCTCTCTCTCTCTCTCTCTCCCACAAATGTGTATCTGCTTTCAATTTTCTCTTTTGTTTACTTCTCTCCCCTGTGTTTCTGCCTCTGCAGGAAAACAATACAATATTTGTGGCGGCATATGCTCATATGTGTGTACGTGTGTGAGTGTGTGTGTGAGAACAAGTGCCAAACAGACTCTTGGCAAGTGGAGGGGTGATAGTTACCCTTGTGACCTCCTTCAACCCTAAACACGGACACCAAGTCAAGCATGACCTATAATGGAGTCCAGTTGTGGCATGTCACTTGTTTGTTTATTTCGGTTGAAAATATTTACCTCAGTAGTTCCAAAGGACTCTCTCTCTCCTCTCTCTCTCTCTCTCTCTCTCCGCCTACCTTCTCTCTCTCTCTCTCTCTCTCTCCCTCTAGCCTACCACTCCCACACACACACACACACACACACACACACACACACACACACACACACACACACAAAAGCATAATACCCTGAGATACTGTACACATAGGACATAAAGCAGGAGCTAAAGCGTGAAAGCTGGAATCATAGTAACAGAATAACATCATAGCCTGCTAACTATTAAGCAACATTATGTATTATTTATACCTTAAAACAGCTTCAAAATCATGTTGATGGAAGGTTGTTGTTCCTCCAGACGTGTGCACTGCTAACTTCACTATGTAACATTGTACATAAAATACAACACCACCAGCTAACAGTATCTAAAAAAGTTGTTAACACTCTAAATATTAATTTCTAATATCTGCATTCAACAGACTGTTTCCAGTTTCATATGGAGTTATAAGACCATTATGACAGTAACAACAGCATATTCAAAGGGTAGGGAGTCGAAGAGCAAAAAATAACAATTCTCGCATTATGATGCTTTAAGGATTACAGTAATTGTGGGATGCTTGCTGGTCACAGGACCGTGCAGTTCATTCTACAACCATTAGAGAAATCAAAACACATAGTGGCAGAAATTTCATTTGGTTAATGATAAAAAATATAATATGATCCACGAATCAAAAACTATGATGCAATCAGTGAAGTTTGGGACTTGAGAGAGGACTTGAGTCAGATCTGACTCTGAATTTAACTGGTGACTTGGACTTGGGATTTAGCCTCTTTCTGCAGATCCATGTGTAGGTAGTAGATTTAAACTGAGGGAAACACATGTATCCAAATCTCATTTTCTGGGCAGAAGAAGGCTATGAGGATATAGAATGAGGAAAACTTTTTGGACTGAAAAAAAAAACATGAACAAAACTAATTTAATTATGACCGCTCACTTAAATGTGGCAAATAATAAAAAACGTGGTTGTTGTGCCATGGTTGTTACTACAGTGCCAGTCTCCCATAGAAAAACTTCACTCAAGACAGACAAATGGTTACTGAAACTTAAATGGGGTGCTTTAAAATAAAAGCAAATTACTTAAATGGTTGGCTGGGTATGAAGTCTGATAGAAGTTTGGACTCACACACCAGAGACTTGACTCAGATTTGCACGAAATGGGAACACCTCAGGTTGTATTCTGTTAAAGATGACTGATTACCTGCTAAAATTATAACTATACTCTAACATATTCAAGGACTACTATATTAATTGAGATCCACACTTTGGGGCAGTTGCATGTTGTTTTCTAGGCAACTCTACTACATATCATTTCATAACAAACTACAAGACTTACCCCTATGTGTATCATCATTGTGTGATAATAATCAGTGAGTAATCCATCTTGGAAAATTGCTACAAGTTACTTGTTTCCAATTAAATCCCAGTTTAAATGCCAAAGGAGCTTCCAGTGCATGTTTATTTCTCAGTCTAGCAGCAGCAGACACTGAGCTAGAGATGGCAGGACTAATGAGGTTGATATTGGGTTATAGAAGAAAATAAGAAGGGACAGGCAGTTTCCTTTTTTCTTTGTTCACACTGTATTATCCCTTCCAGGACTTTTTATCTGAAATTTGAAAATTAATGCATACGGTATATAAATAACAAAAATAAGGACATTTATGTTATTTTATTTGGACCACTGTCAAGTATTTGGGGCTTTTAAAAACACATTCAGCTTCATTAGCTCCTCATTATTAATAACTCAATAGAATTTTTACATTTTTAGCTCAAAAACACTTAAGGGTTTCTTAGCCCTTACAAGCAAAAATTGTTAGTAAATCAAAACATTGTCCATTTCATTCAAATATTGAAATGCTGTTCCATCACAAAAAACAAGTATGTATATATATATATATATATATATATATATATATATATATATATATATATATATATATATATATATATATGATTCAAATCTGTGGAATGGTGGAATGTATGAATTAGTAGTTTGAGTCTTTATGGATCAGCGAGTGAGTCACCTGGCACTCAATTATTACATTAAATTAAATTATGGTGAGTATTTGAGTTGATTAATTGCTCTTTCAGTTGGGTTAATATTGTGTTGTTTATTACAAAAAGTATCACTTTATCATCATGAAATGTTCAAACATCTAGCTGAAACAAGCAGCTTAAATGAGCATTATGTCCATGTTCACCAAAAATCACATGAATTGGATTTTTAAGATTGTATATTTGTACATTTACATTTGCGGCATTTAGCAGACGCCCTTATCCAGAGCAACTTACAAAAGTGCTGTGCTGTTCACTTAGAATATCCTTAGCTTTTAGACAAGGTTGGAATATATATATGAATGTTACAAAATTTGTTTTTAAAGAGTTTCTGAGAAGGAATTTGAGAAGGTTTCATTATATCAGTGAGAACATATAAGATTTAGCTTACAAGTTATTATGATTAATACTATTCCTAGGGAGCAATGAATGTTTGGGCCACATCTGAGCCATAAGTGCCAAAAGTGACCCAGATTTTGTCCAAGTGTATCTGCTATCTGGGTTAGTAAGAAAATGATTACACCCTGCATACTTTTTTCAGAGAGAGGTGTCTAGCTGTCAGCTCACAATGCAGCAGTTCTAGTTTAACTTCATAATTCAATGGTAATACTTTTAATTTCAAAGTTACTGTCTTTTTTTTTTTTTAAGCTGTTATCCAGTATATATTGCATGCTATGCTGTGTCATTCCCTGCAAGCTGGTTGGTGGAAAATGTGTGTCATTGTGTGAAAAGTGTGTGTCATTGAAAAAAGAACATCAGAACATCCACAACAGCATGCTTTCTTGATTAGAAACGAACATGGTAAGAGTTGTGATCTATATACTTTAGAAACTGCAACATGCTTACATAAGAATATGCTGAGTTTAAACAATAGTCTTGTTGTAAAAGTGCTTAGCTTTTCCATGTACAACCTTCCCAGCACATACACATATAAATGAACTGTGTATATAAGTATTAAATCTATTCTGTGTTTGCTACTCAGATGTTGAATTTACAGTGAAGTTCACTCATATCTACAATGGAATACATATCCAAACTGATTATTTCATATAAAACATATTCTTTGTATAGAAATGCCTTGACATTTCATATCATATCACTGGAGAGAATCTCTAAAGTCATATAGAGAGAGACCTTTCAAATACTCCAGAAAAGCTGAGCACATGGAGTGAACATGTCTTAGCCCAGTAGGATTTAGTTTCAATTTCAATTTTGCAGGCGTGCCTGGAAAATCTCTTCCAAATGGAAATTAGCATGTATGAAAACATGTATTGTGTACATGCATATACACATGACACACGCACACAGATGCTTTACATAGGGGTCCCTTTGTCTATTTGCTAATGCCTGAAAAGGACAGATGAACTGTGCTGGAATATGTAAGACATAGATGCTGTGTGGCCACAGATTTTACTTAGGAAAATAAGATGAAGTACAATAAAGTCTGGTTGTGGTCAGAAGCTTACATTCACTCATCAGGGACATGAATGGCATGGTAATATTGAGCTTTTAATGACTTCTTCAAACTGCTCTTTGTCTGGGACAGTCAGAGCCAGACCACCCTATATGCTTTCTATGCAAATATAAGAAGATTGGATGTTCCAACAAAACATTTATCCCAAAAAAATTAAGCTTAATGTGTGCCATCTACATACACTTCTTCATGGCAAAGATGTATCTCAGTGATGGTGGCTTTTTCAGAAAGAAAAAGTAGACACAACAGAGCTCCTTCAGAGTTTGTATAGAATCCCCACAATGGACAAGCAAGCACTACAAGTTGGCCACACAGTGAGAAACAACTGCATATTAGGTAGATAGTCAAAACGTTTTGGATCATGAGACATTAGCGAGTGAATACACATTGTATTAGGACCAAAAGCATGCCCTCATGGTCACTGTCTCCCAATACTTTTCTAGCAAAGAAATATTCCAAACATTACAATTCATGAAATCAGAACTTATGAGAGTACACATGAATCCACAGTCCCAGTGAGAGTGGGTGTAATACAGTATGGAGGAAATGAAGGGACATGTATGGGGGAAGAAGCTCATACTAATGCACTCTAGGACAGGTCAGGGATGCCCAGGGCAGGATTAATGTCATTGCTGATCCCTAGCACAGGAAGTAGCTTCAGCAAGCAGCTCCGCAGGGCCTGGAGATGGCGTGATTATGCTGGAGAACACAGAGTGCCTTATCTTAAGCTTATTATAAGCTTTCTGACCCTGCTCAACTTCAGAAATGCCAAACCTTTGACCTGATTACATATTATATGAGAAAAGGTTTTGTCAATCATGTTGTTTTGGAAGACAGTGAAGAAAGTGGGGAAAAACTCCTATAGAATACCTTCCTTGCATTGCTCCTGGAATTAAAAATGAGGTTTTGATCACATTTATTGTGTTACTCATAATTAATGTAAAGCCTGAATTGTTTTATATCTGTGTTATTATACTATATGAATTGTTTTTTATTTTTTCCTTCCACTGCCAATTACTCAATTCTCCCCATCACACATGGTGCTCCCAACACTAGGAGCATGAAGACAAGCATGCGCCTCCTCCAATACATGTCAAGACAGCAAATTAAAACAGTTGATGGAATGTCGGTAATTGATCTGTTTTCATGTTACTAGAGGTTTACAGAATGCAAAAAGTTAGTGCAAGTCAAATAGTACAAATTAGTTTGCTATGTAGGTGTAGACTCTGTAACAGGATAGTCATAGCAGTACAGTAGTCAGGTATGGACAAGATTCACCAGAGTACTGAGGCAGTCAAAGAGAAATAAATGCATCCTCTCACCCACAGATGATGACACAGACTCAGTAAATTCTGGCAAAATTGGTGGCTGCTGACTGCTCTGTTGTGCTTGTTTGTTTTTAGCAGCTGATGCATTAAAAGATGCATATAAAACATATCATTACAAATGAAGATGCATCCTATAGGCTAACAAGAACTTTATGAGAATTCTCTAAATAAAAATGCTGCATAGTAACAAATATAATTAATAAAGCATATTTAACTAATACCTATCCTATAAGATGGTTTCTGATTTCCATCTGCATCAGTTACTGCTAAAATGACTGCCATATGTCAGACTTGCAATTCTGGTGTTTTTGTTTGACCATTTTCCACAGCTGTTTCCTTATGTTATATATGCACATTAATTATTGCATAATTATTATCACTTTTTATATACATTTTATTAATTTGCAAGATTTTTCCATATATGTGTGCTCCTGCCCACTTTATCTGCCAGAAACAACCATCCATTTGCATGACTGCATCAAACACTACACCTTCTACGCAAGGTTTGAAGTACAGAACTGCACAGCAGCAAGGAAGACCACACCACCTCCAAACGACCAGGTACTGCGCCTGTCCCCAGCTGATGTGCGGAGAACTCTACTCAGAGTGAGACTGACAGGCAGTCAGACTCCTCAACATACAGAGACTGAGCTTAAACCCCCTCCGCACCACTCCTCACACCCAGATTCACACAGGGACTGAACAGAACTGAACCCCACACCACTCCTCACCCACACAAAGACCATACCAAACACTAAGACTGGACTGTACCCACCCAGCACTCTACACACACACACTCAGCACACAGGGACTGGGTCATCCCCATCCTTATCAGCAATATTTGCTGCTCATTCAGAACTCAGAACTATAAACTTTCTACCGCAGTAACTGCTGTTATCATGTACATCTATACGTTACAGTATGTTACATATCTCCACACCTTATCCTCACCATGAACACTTTATTTCATTATACCGTTCGGTATTGCACTGTCCTGTCCTGTCTGTCAAACTGTCTCTTGTTTACTGTATTTATTGTATTTATTGTAGTGTTTGCACTTTATGATGTACTATTGTTTTGCTGCTCCATTTTGCACCTTGGTTCCGGAGGAACGTAATTTCGTTACACTGTGTACCTGTACTCAGATGTAATGACAATAAAAATCCTTGACTTGACTTGACTTGACTAGAGGCATACAGACAAAATACATTCACTCACATATATACACACTCATTCATACACCAGGGGAATTTAGAATTCACTATATATCCATATTTTTGGAATGTGGGGGAAACCTACACAGACACAGGGAAAACATGGAAACTCCACCAAGATAGGACCTCAAACCCAAGACCCCAGTGCTGGGAGCTAATGACAAAAACATCAAAAGAATGCTTAAGCTGTTATAAATGAAATAATCATTTTGTCCATGTTCTACACTTATATCTGACATCTAAACCTCTCCATCCAGGAACTTTCTGACATTCTCTCTCACCCACAGTTTGGAACAGTGTCTTTCACTGTGTGCCTTGGAATGTCCTCTGAGCAACACTTCAAAGACATAAAAACACTAATAAAGCAAACAAATGGAGTTTTATTTCATTTTCTTGGGAATTATATTGCAGGGGATTGAAGACCACAGTAGTTCTTGGAGCTTGGAAGGTGGTTATAAGCCAATAAACCAATCGCACCTACAAAAAGTTGAACACGTATTTAAATAACATAAGCTTATTGGATTTGACTCTTCATTCAGACTCTCCTATAATATCTCCCAGTACCTCTCCATTGATGTCATTTAAGAAAAATGTCAATATAAAGTTAACTGGTGGATATGGCAAGATGAAGCCCCTCGATAGTTGGGAGGAATGCAACATCAAGAGGGCTTGGATAAATTTTGTGGATTTTTGTTGAGTTGGAGGGAAAGATTCTGCAGCTGGGAAGAAAGGACAGAGTGAACATGATGGAGGGAGGCAGAATTAAGAGGTAACATGATTACTGCTGGCTCTGGACATGAGGGATGTAAACTGAGAGGGATATGCAATCTCAGAACATGGCTATCTAATTTAGCTCTTGTGGATTGACCCTGCTGGTAGTCCCTTTGAGCGGTCAGATTACATGGTGACTTAAAAGAATGATGGATTCAGGATATTCCCAATCTGTCAATAATGCAACATTCCTTACACTTATAAAAAAAGGGACTTTTTAGGAGCAATACCACAAGAACACTTTTCACTTTCTGAAGAATCTTTGAATTATTGTTTTTTTTTTCTTTCTTTTTTACAAGTAATATCTGTAAAGGAGATGTGAGTGTGAGAATTTTCCCAGAACCTGGTGTCCTAGCCAAGAACAATTTATTTTTAAGAGTGTAATGCCTGACCCTCAACTCGTCTGTCTCTGTACTTATATTACACAGCTGTTTTTGACACTAGAGATCACCTGGCTCAGACCTTTTACTTTGGCCCACTGTTTTCTTAACTCACCCCTTAAACTCTGTGGTAGTTTTTTTTCCTACTGGTATAACTTAGAAACACCTCAGCCAGTTTGCATGCTTTGCATGTAATAACCATTTAGTTGTCTTTAGGGTGTAAAGGTTACAGAGCATAAGAAGTTAATACTGCATCTAATACGGCATCTCAGTCCAAACAATATACAATATATTATATATATGTTCTCTTAATTTGTTAGTAAATTTTTTTTATAAAGATAATATTGTAGATACTATACTGTATATAATATAATATACTATATTTTATCTATGTCTTGTACTGAGTACCTTGCTATCCATTTGCTGCTGAATGTGAATTTCCCTAGTGCAGAACTAATAAAGGATGATCTTATTTTACCTTATTTATTAATCCCACAGCTTATACCACAGATATCTTAGAATGGGCAATCAGTAAACCATCAATGGAACTGGTTTACTGTGCCAGACCTGGAATTAACAATCCAAAAATAATATGGCACTCAACCCTGAAGACCACAGTAGTGCCACCTACTTATCCAGACTTTACTACATGCAGCATTTCAGCAAACTTGTGATAATCATGAGGTTCAAATAATTAGCAAACGTGTTAAAGTAAATAATGTTGCTAAGGCTAGTGGTTTCATATTTTTCTGTATGGTACTGGTAATGTCTGAATAAAATATGCTTGTGTTGATGGTTAAATGTAGTAACAAATATGTGCAAAAGATAATAAATGTAACACTGGCTGATTGAGCCAGTTCAATAAAGTTGACCTGTATAAGCATTTGACTATCATTTAGAGAATATGAGTTGTAACACTGGTGATGCAACAACTGTTCACAAGTGGCCAGCCCAAGAAAAAGAATTTCCTGGTGGCAGTGTTATATAATTCATACTTGGAGAAATGTGGACTGAAGTGCACACTCAATATCTATTAAATGTTTCAATGAAAGAAACATTCACATATCTCTTGAAGGAACAGAGCAACAATAAACATAATCTGATTAGTATCTCATTACAATATTTTGCATAGGTTGGAACCATGTTTGACATTATCAGACAGTCTTCTTTTGACATCAGTTATATTTTATTCAATATGAGCTCGATGCACATTTTTTCAGTTTTCCTTCGCCAGCTTCTCCTCAGTCCCTTTCCTTTCCAGTATAATTTGGACATGTAATGTTCTGCTGAAAGGTTGGATAATGCATTAGCTTGGAAAAAGCAGAAAGATAGGAGGAGACACTTCAAAGTCAAGGCTGAATTGAAAAAAATGTTGGAAGTTTAGCAGTGCATGTATGTTCTTCAAAAGTCATTATCTTTAAATTAATTAGATTCTTATTTGTTGCTGTTTTGAATGTAGTATTACATTTAACACAATCTTAACACTGTGCAGAAATAAAAATAAACTTACAAATAGGGTGGCTCATACACACTTACACACAAAATTCTAAATTGTAAATTGGTAACCTGGTCCAAGTCATATAAAAAAGAACATTAAGACAAAAAGAAATTAATAAATAATTTGTGAACCTTTCATTACATAAAGCTGAGAGTGAGAATGAGAACTGGATTCATGGTTTCTGCAAAAACATAAAGTAGACAGGTAATGCATATCTGTTGGTCCATTCATAATGGTGGTGAATTTTGATTGGTCCATTCACACAATATTAGAACATTTCTATTCATGTTTTGGATTCATGTTGAGAATTCTAGTCCGTTCATAATGCTGATGAATTTGTACTGATCCATTCGCAATGCTGGTTATTTCTACTGGACTATTTGTAATGTTTGAACATATTTATTTGTCCATTCATCATGAAAATGTTAAACAAATGTTAAAACTAATTGTAAACCACAAAATAAGAAATCCTTTGAAATTCAATTTCTTTGAAAGCAAGACTTTACAGAAGAAAGAACCACATTAATACATGGCAATGGAATATGATTTTTTTGTCATTTTTGTATCATTTCATTGACAGATTCATCAATGTAAATTGATGTTCAGTTGATATGTATTAATTGAGTAGGGGATCCATTTTTGCAGTGCTCCCTATGTGAGGCAGCGAAATAAGTCTCCAAGGTCACACTCCAAGACAAAAACTAGAGCGCTCTCCAAGGTGCTGATCCCTTTCACATCAGCTATCATTCCCTTCAAACAGCCACCAATCATCTTTTTGTGCTTGACCCATTCCAAAACATACCAATGGACACTGTGGGTGCTGTTACTATGCTCTGACTAAATTTCAGCTGTTTATCCTCAGCATGTGAAAATGATTCATTTCTCCACTATGGGACCCTTACTAAACAGGAAGTCCAAAATGAGACATAAACTGCATGTTCCTAGAACAACTCTGTGAGCTGCAGCTGAAGGGCAGTTTGTCACTGACAGCAAAAGGTTTCTGCTGCGTCTGAACGATGTGTGTTGTGACTGCCCCGGCTGAGGTGGCCGTCTTGGAGCAGCATGGGTGTATTATGGACACTTTGCTTTTAATGTTCCTTTGCGCCATCAAGCACAAGTGCGAATCATGACACCAGCACACACACACACACACACACACACACACACACACATACACACACACACACACACACACACACACACACACACACACACACACACACACACATTCCCTTCCTTACCCTCCCTGAAAGATTGTTCTTTCCCCTTTTTACTCTCCTTCCCGAACCTGTTTGCACAGCTGTTTGAAACGTGTGTAGTCTGCTGACACCACCGCTGCTCTCCAAACGAGAGAGGGAAATGGAAAGACAGAATGAGGAGGAAGGCCATGAAGGCAGGAAAAAGAACAGAAAAATTGTTCTTAACAATTATTTCTTTGTTACCACTGAGGCCCCGGTCTTCTTTCAGAATAATACTATAGAAAGCAAAATTGGAAATTAAAATAATAAACAAAATAATATATAGACACATTTATCATGTATATTAACATTCATTGCATATTTTCCATTGTTCTTATCAGATATTCACATGGGCATAACAAAATGTCAGTTAGTCAGTCCATCATTCTCTTATCTGCTTCATCCTGAATAGGGTCACGGTGGATCCGGAACCCACCTGGAGTCATCGAGTGCAAGGCAGGGATACCCTATGGACAGTCCACTGAAGTGTATCACACACACACACACACACACACACACACACACACACACACACACACACACACACACACACACACACACACACACACACAAACAAACTATTAACTAGTACTAGATTTTGATACATTAACCCCTAAAATAGAACATTTACTTACATATTCAGCAAATCCTTTTTGAAGAAACTTTTACACTTTAGTTGTTTTAAAACATTTCTAGTGGTTCATAAATCTGTCTTTACAATACCCAGAAGCTCTAATGTAATACTACAATAAGCACGATAAAAAGACAAGCAAGATGAGTAATCTTTATTTATTTTAGAATTATTAAACTCTACAATAGCAGCGATTTTTGTGCCTTGATTGCTAGACTGAGTGAAGAGAAGCTTCCTCCCTGGGATCAAAATAATCTGTCACAAATTGTAATAGTCATTCAGCTAAATCTTTAATATAAGATGACCAATTAGGCACATTCTTCTAGCATTCCAACAATAGCTTCAGCAGAGCCTCAGGATTTTCTTAGAAAATGAAATACATGCCACTTAAACATCTTAAATCCATCTAAAATATACAAAGTTGATTAATGTAAGAGGCAACAGGCCACATATACCAAAGATAACTGGAAAAAAATTACATAAATCTATTTACATTTCTCCTCTCCACTGCAACTCCATCTGCTATGTTTATAAAATCTGTTCACTGGAACAGTGAGCGGGTGAACTACATGACGGGATTCAGTGATAAAGAAACACATCCTGATACCTTCAAAATTCAGCCAGAATAAGGCCGCTGCCTGGTTAAACAGCATATGCTGCCTTCCAAACAGGATAGTCCTTATCTCAGGAGTACAAATATGCTGCCCAAAAATGCTGCCCAGTTTTACAGAAATAAAAAAAAGATGAAGAACATACAAAACAAAGGATAAAGACAGACACTAAAATAGTTATAACTTGTTTTTCTGATTTTATGATGGATCACGCCTTCAGAGGCTCACCACAGGCTCCCCTGCCACCCCTTCACACTGGCTGACTTCCAGCAAATGGAATTTGATTCCCATCCTGCCATCTCTGACTATATACAAATTTACACCCTAAAAGAGATCCAGAAAAAAATATAGCACTTTGTGAGAAAACTACAACAAAATAATAATAATATAATAATAATAACGTTCAGAACCAAACAATCAGTAAATCCAAAGGGAGTCAAAAAGACAAAAAGGTCATACATGGTAAGTCAGTACAACAAGACAGATCCACTTAGTAGTGCTGTGTAAATGGCAAAACTGGAGTCATATGATCTGGATTATGTGAAGTGTTGTTTGGAATGATGTAGGGAAAGGTAAGAATATTTAATTCTGAATTTGAATAAATAACTATTTAAAAAGTATACTGTGTCTAGTTCAGTATACGTAACGACTTCAAAGATGAACATTGATACTGGTATGAATATTGATAGTGGTGACCTGTCACCTCCATCCATGCTAAAACTGCACCCTTACCAAGGATTACACATGAGCTGAAGGCCATTATCAGAGCAACCTGGGCTTCAGTTACTGATTGCCTACATGCATCACCAAAGTGATGCAGATATTTGTTGTAAAGGATTTGAAAAAAAGTATTATTCCACAAACCAAGCTTTGTGGTCCTCCTACTGAAGCACACCTGATTCAGCTCACTTTTAATTGGCATGTTTACTTGGTCTGTTAGAGCAGGGATATCAGTAAACTGTGCGGGAAGCCGACACTCCAGGACCAGGGTTGCCTACCCCTGTTCTATGTTAATGGGATGTATGTATGACCTCACATCCTGATATTGTATGAAAATAAACCTGTGTGTTCTGCTGTTTGGAGTGTTAAAATGCAAAAAGTGTGAAAAGTGCTTTGGTAGACCTCAGCCACACAAATGCAATGGAGAGATTTCATCAATCCACTTCTAGGCCTAACCGATTTATGATTTGTGTGTGTGTGTGTCTGTGTGTGTGTGTATGTGTAGGAACATTTTTTATATGTATTTAGATTTTACACACAGGATGTGGGTGTGACAGGGTCAAGAAATCATATGTGTTTGTTTGCCCATGTAGAAGTGTGTGAGTGTGAAATGCACAACCACATCCGTGTGTGTATGTGTGTTCATGTGTAACTAAATGAAAGTGCAGAAGAAAAATGTTTCTATAGCAGCACACAGGGCCAGTGTTACTCTCCAGCCACGCAGAACTCATAACAATCAAGCTGCAATAATTCATAATAATTATGACATTTCTGCCTGTCCTCAGCCAATCCCATCAGGGCTGAGCAGTTCCCGCTCGCTCACCCCTATGTGTATGAGTGTGTGTTTATGGCACTCGGTAATAAAATCTCTTGGTGGGTGTGGGTGGCCCACTGACAAACTCTACTTCTTCTCTCTGGCAGTGAACTGGACGTATCATAATAATCACCTTCATCAGTGTTAACTGTAATAAATCTCAGAACCTTCTGACCAACTCACACACACAGAAGCCCCACTGTGGTACGTACACACACACACACACACACACACACACACACACACACACACACACACACACACACACACACACACACACAGGTGGAGTAGCCCAAAGCCATACTCAAGTAAAGGTATTCTTGTCTCAATAACGTAATTTGGATATGCTAATTTTTCCTTTTTTGGATTGATTTGGGTTAAAATAAAAAAAAAGTTTAAAACTTGTGAGTGAGAGGTTTGAACAACAGAAAATTAGTCCAGATGCTGAACCAATGGAATGATATGGAATAAAAAACAGAATAAAATTAGTAGCTCAAGCCCATTTCACATGAGATGAGGCACAAAACCCCACTAGCATACAAAAATATCATGTTGGTCTATTGCTGGTGCATGCAGTGCACAGCATTTTAGCAGTTTCTAGATGCTCATGTACTCAAAACTGTTCTGGAGGCAGCTCCAACTCTGAGGCAGAACAAATGCAATTAGTTCAGAAAATAACCAATTAAAATAACCAGTAGATAGAGCTGTAGAAATCTGCATCTGTTCCTCAGAGTTTTATGAGTGGATGGAAGGTATATAATTCACTTTAAGATTTTGATGTTTGTTTTCAAACATAATACATAATCTATTTTGGTGTTGGTTTCTCAGAAAACTAAATGGGGAATTAGCCAGCTAGCCTCTACAGCAGGATTTGGTTGCTTGTTACCTGGCTTTCTGAGAAATGATGCATGGAAAAAAAACACCATGAATGCTACCTTAGCTATTGAACATGAGCATTAAAGCGGAGTTACATACTTTAATTTATGACATGTCTCTCAGTGTGACACTGTTATATGAAAACATTATGATACTCTATGTGATGGAACAAAGCTCTGCCTACTAGTTATATTAACTGATTATTCTCTGAACCAATTGTGCTTATTCTGCCTCAGAAGCAGAGCTGCCTCCAGAACCATTTTGAGAAATGATTTAGCACAGAAGCTTTATAGACTAAAACTGAAAATGCAGTGCTTTTATTTGTATTCTTCAAAAGCTACTTGCCATCTGACAAAATGCTAGCTAGTTAAGATCATCTAAACATGTAGATAGCGATGAAATGATAGCGATGTAAGCAGCTAATTCAAAAATTATTTTCATGTTTTGTCTATATGAGCAGAAACAGAAACTGCTGGTGCCCAATGATACATGTGTCACATCTGGTGTGAAATAAGAAGTGTTGAAGAAGAGTTCCAGGATACTAGACATGCTCTGTCACTTTTTGGGTCCTTTTCCAACTATGCAGCATGGGTCCCGTTCTGCTTTGTGAACCTGAGTTTGAATCATTCGCACATTTTCAACAACATAAATAATTTCCGGAACCTGAAAAGTTCCTTCTTAGTGGGAACCAAAAATTTGTAGGTTTTTCAGCTTGATGGATCCACGGAGAAGAACAAACATCTGTAACAGCACAAATTCTCGCAGGTCGTCTATACACAATAATAATATCTGGCATTTGATCACTCACATCAGAATTTCATAATGAATGAATACATCCACTAGTACTACAAATCTGATTAACTTACATTAACAATTAAGGATGTTTTTACTACTACATTTAAGGATGTTTTACCTACTAGGGAAGTTACTGATTGCAATGCTATTCAGAAGCAACATACCAGACCTCTCAGCATGGTGTGGTATAGATTCCTAATGGTGTCCTGCCATAATCCATCCCATGCATCTCACATTCTAGTAGTTCCTGCAAATTTTGCAGTATAGGTGTAGCATTGATTTTGCATCCAAAGGCATCTCACACATTTTTAATCAGGGATCCCCTGCCATTCTAAGTGACTTTATGACAGTCTGGCATGACATCATTGCATTTTTTGGCAATGCTGACATGGTGCTAAGGGCATTTTCCTGCATGTAGTCCTGTGTCATGCAGCTGTCTTCCAATTTTGCTGGCAGATTTAGGGAGAACATCACTGCTCACTGTGATGATAACACCTAAAGCAGTACACCAATCAGGTGTATGAGTCCAAATTATACACTGTATAGATTATACAGTACACACTATTTTAGTCCTAACTTCTAAATTATGTAGTTATTGAGGTTGAATGGTTTGAGGTATTAATGCAATCAGAAACATGACAATTTCTATGTCTATATGTCATGAACCTACCCAATGTAAAATGACAAATCCTTTACACTAACCACAATGATGTCCACAATTTAACTCATAGAACCCAAGATTCGAAGTTTGCAGGTAATTTACATTACGTTATTTGTAGGCTTGGTGGTCTCATCATTGTATGATGAAGGATCTACAAGTAATCCAGCTTTTAATACAGCTAAAATTCACTAATTTCCAACTGATTTAAATTTCACTTTAAATGCCAAAGGAGTCCACATGTACATGCTCGACCTGCATGCAGACTACAACTGATCATTGAGAATATCTTCCATATGTGACTGTCTTCTATAAATACATTTAAAATTTTGGCAAATAAAAGTATGCTAAGCTCAAAAACATCTGCAAAAATGCCCTAGGTTTCTAAAACTACCAAGGTGATATTTAACTGTAAAACAGACTGTTGTTTATTAGAGTTATAAACATTTATAGTCCATGACTGCAGTGAGTGGACAGAACTATCAGTGCTATCACGATCAAACTCTTTATTGAACCTGGAAGCCGCAGTACATTGGTAAAGGTCTTTCACCCTTTCTTGTCAAGGCCTAGAAGTGAACAACTGTTGCTACCTTTGGCTGCTCCCTGTGAGAACTACTGACTACTGTCCTGCTCTCTCTCTCTCTCTCTCTCTCTCTCTCTCTCTCTCTCTCTCTCAGACACACACACACACACAGACACACACACACACACACACACACACACACACACACACACACACACACACACACACACACACACACACATTCCAGACTATGCCATGTTTACTCATTCCTTCCCAATAAAATAATCACAGCACATGAGCATGGTGGTAGACGGGAGAAGGGAGAGAGAAAACTGTGAAGTGACTGTTTTGCCTGCTAACCGCACACATACACACACACACACACACACACACACACACACACACACACACACACACACACACACACACACACACACACACCAGCCAGCTTCTGGGACCTGGGTCCTGTTCAAGGTCACTATTGTCCTCCTTCCAGGAAGCTCTTTTCTTCTTCTCTCTGTTGTTTTTATGAGCTTGTGTTTTCGGCACAGAGGGCAAAAACCACAACATAGCAATGCTACTACATCATACCGCTGTAGCAGAGGCTTGAAATTAGAGCTGGGGTTCATACGGCCACTGCGCAGGACTGCCAGAGACTGCTCACTAGTAAGTAAGTTCACAAGTAAGTAAGTAAAGTTCACACAGTGCCTGTGAATGGAACACATGTGGATATCACTATCGTGAAGGGCAAGTGCTTGACCAACATAAAACCCATGGACACAAACACATACTAAACAAAAGTAGTATGGTTGACCAGATGCTTAAGCCCTTTTTCTTTAAACAAACTTTGTGGGCTGTTACATGATGTTTTCTAGGCTTCTTAATTCAGGATCAGAGTAACCTACATACATAATACATGTATCATAACAAACTACATGATCTCATCTTCGTATGACGAAGCATCAGCAACTAATCCTGCTCAGAGAACTAAAGCTAAAACTCACTGATTTCCAACTGAAATAAATCCCACTTTAAATGCCATAGCAGTGTTCCAGTGCATGTTTTCTGCTCTGTCCACATGTACATGCTCAACCTGCATGCAGACTCAGATTGATTATTGAGAAGTTGAAGCTTTTTTTCTATATAATTTGTTCTGTATCAGCCACATCAGACGACAAACAATTTGGACTTTATGATTAAAAAAAACAAAAAGATATTGCTGGTGACATTTGATGGTCAGTTTAGCCTGTCTGTCTGAGACCTAGTACCAGCTCTGGTTTGTCACTAGCTGTAAATGCTACTCTGCTGGGTAACTAACAGACTATGGGCTATACTGCAGAAGTAAGGCAGCACCCTCCTATATGGGGTGGACAGCATTCCTACCTATCAGACCAGACTTGCTGTCAAATTTTCCCACATTGTTTTCCCAACACCACTTGGACATCCAGCAGTTCAAAGCTGTAAATCTGCTGTAGGCTTCAGTGCCATGCCCCATCATGATGGGTCCAGAGCAAATTATGGCATCTGACATCATCTGGGCCAGTTTAATCACTTGTTTAATATTATCCTTAGTCACTTCGCTCTGCTGCAGATGGATATCCCTGGCTCCTGGTAAACAGCAAACTGTGATTGCTGGTGCCCCTAGAGGACTAACAAGTTTCACATGTCAGACAATAGAATCTCCTATGACCAGGGTTCTTTTAACAGGCTCCTCAACAGGTGCTTTGCTGAGCGGGGCAAACCTGTTTGACGTGGATAGGTAAGGAGTGGTGTTTGTGTGGGTTAGCTTTGGCCTTAGGCTTTGGCCTTAGCTTTCGGACAATGCCAGCAGGATGTCACCCATTTGCCCTGTTCTAAGGACTCTGAAGCCAGAGTCGTGAGGGTGCTGGCTCTCCCTGAGGCACCCAGGGTCTGTTTGAATGGTAAAATTAATTTGTTGAGGAAGAAATATGTTAATCCCATTACAGTAACACACAATACCAAAATCCCAAATCCCAGACAACTTTCAAACCTTTTACGGAAGAACTGTACATAATTGTACATAATAAGACTGCTTTAGCAGGATGGATGACAAGTGCAGAACATATATTACCAACTGATACCCATACAGGAAATTCAATCTGTAGATAGTAGAAAAGATTTACCAGGAAAGGAGAGTCCTGATGAGTCAGAATAAAGGAGTAAAGTGACTGAAACCTGATGCTCAAATGTGTCCTACCCTGAGCTGTGGGCCACTGCTGCTTATCTGACTGACCTTAGACCTACTCTCTCTGCAAGGGTTATCTGGGGAAACAGTTAATGGCAGTCTAATGACCATGCAGCTAGGACAGATGTATTGAGTAGACTTACCAAGGGAATTGTTTGCACAAGGCTGCTACTCTTTCTTTACACTTTCAGAGGGTAACAAACTGTGTCCCCTTTCACCATTTGATATGCAAGGTATTTACATTGTTGTCTAACAATAAAGAAACATTTAAACAATTTTCCACTTAATCTAATTGAAGTGTGCTTGTACTATAAAGCCAGTTACCACAGAGAGACATTTGGATGTGCTTACATTTACTTAGAAAACACACTGACTTTAAGCTTACTTATCCACCCTATCTAGATGGAGTTTATATGTTCTCTCCATGTCTGCATGGATTTCCTCCAGGGACTCTGGTTTCCCCCCACATTCCAAAAACATGGATATCAGGTGAATCGGGTACTCTAATTTACCCTAGTGAGTGTGAATGAGAGCGTATGTATGTGAGTCAATGTATGCCTAGATACGGATTTGCACATTGTCCTGTGTGAACTCCTCTAGTGCTCGATGCAGTCCTCCAGATGGACACTCATATCTGGGTGGAGAATATGCTGTGAGCAACTTGCTGGCCGTTCTCATTTGTGTGGTTGAGTGCTGGGTATGCTTGTGAGGAGTGCTGGTTTTGAAGTGTCCTTGGGGATCTAGATAGGTACTTTATAAATGTAACGTATAAAGATTTATTCATTCATATGATTAAGATATCATTGACAGTTACTGAATTTCCAGGATATTCAAATATCCAAATTAGGATATTCATTGACTATGTATAATTGTACATTTCTGACAATATTAATAAAATTATAAATATTTATTTTCAGTAGGGTTTACAAACAACAGTATTGAACATTACAAACTAGTGTACAACATGGTGTAATGTATTTGCTATTGTGTGATTAACAGAAAAAAAGGTGGCCCTTACAGATGTCTTCTACCATATGTGTTTATATGTTAATGATGTAGAAAAATTTGGGGTCAAGATTCAGTTGCCTGGCAGCTGTGGCCATTGTTCAGATGATATGAAATCAGAACTGAGCTGCCACCTTTAAACTGCACAAGTTTGTGTTCTTTGACAAAGTTTGGGTTGACTAAGATGAATTGCTGGAGCTCAGCCGCAGAACCCACCATGAAGTCTGCACTGGCCGCTGCAGATAAAATAAATGGATTCGAGCATGTTGCAGTGGTCATGTACTGTATATACTGTGTTTACAATTCGGTCAAAGTACATGTGAGCTAAGCATAGTGAGTGCGCACCGGCTAGCTGGTTTCCTGGATTTGCTTTATTTGTGCAGACTGTGTGTTTAAGGCCTTTGCTTGTGCTCAAGGCACTGACACATTTGCTGCATTCGGTACACACACACACACACACACACACACACACACACACACACACACACACACACACACGCTTTCACTGTAATTCTCCAGTCGTTATTTCTAAGAAAGTAAGGAACAAGGACTGGCTCGAAATGATATTCAGAAGCACACAAGCCTGCATGGCACAAAAGCAGAGGCGTTCAATATCCTTCATGCTTCACACCCTTAATGTCATGTTGGTGGGGTTGGTTCCAAAACTGTTAATTGGTCTGGGATCCTGACCACTGGGTTGTGATTCCACATCCCTTTTGTCATGTTTTTCTGGTGAAGGGCAGTGCTGCTTGTCTGTTGGGAAATCTGTGGTCAGGAGGGAGCCCTGAAATGTAGGCAGATGCTTCAGGTCTGGTAAGACTGCTAAGGGATGGCACTGAGCCTTAGTAGTGAGAAAAAAAGGAGAGATTTTAAAGACTACTGCATCGAAAGAACTTGTGCAGCTGTGCAAGACTGAATGTACATTTTGATCAACAGTACCATGTGACCCTGATGTTTACAAGCTCTGCAATATTACTATGGCAAAATCACAGATGTCTTTCAGAAATGACTCCTTCCAAGCATTGGATTTATACATACACTTGAGAAATGAAATAAGAGCCTCCCTGTGACTTTGAGTTTGGTTTCAACATTAACAATGGACAAGTACAGTGACTGCAAAACATGAGTCTTTAATACCATGTAAATAAAACTGATGTAACTATTACAAAATCATACAAATTTCCAGGAAAGAATTTAATCCAGTGTTTTAAAGCGTGAAACAAAAAAAGCCACACTGCAAACAGTGTGCGTTTATTCTTAAGTATGCAATGAAATTAACTGGGCCTAACAAAACTGTGACTTAACACCCAGCACTCTGTGCACTTGTAAATACAAAGCACTTTAATTTTAAACTTTGCTTGTTAAACATAGTCATACCAGTATAATACGACCACCTACCTAATAGTGGGAATAACCACCCATTTTATAATCTCCATTTACCAAATCAGAGCACTATTTTCTAATTACTTCTATTAAATACAGACTGTAGTCCATCTCCTTCTCCTGCATAATTTATAATTTTCTTCATTGGTCAGGACCCCACAGTGAGTCCACAGTTTGCTTTCTTCATATATTTGACACAATGTGATTTTTGTTGATATGGTACTTTGACTAAAATCCCAAAGTGTAAGGATGAAACACCTTTGGGGAAAAACAACTCTTTGCCAACACCAAGTAAACTTCAAATAAATTTTTTTTTCTTACAGCTTAGGTGTCTTGTTCCTCCACCATTTTTTGTTCATACTTGCTGATACTGTCCTTCCAGGAAATGCAACCACCCCATTTCCAGGTGACTGTTATCCTTAGATGCATGCTTGTTGTCTAGGGCAGATAATCTATCTGATACGTGCTGGTCACATCCCTGTCCACATTTCTTAATTTTTGGTTTTAATGTTTGCAGAACTGAAGACTTTGCACTTGATTCCCCCTAAGTAGAACTGCAAGTAGCCAGTTCTAGCTTAAAAAAAAGCTCTCACTGCAAAATTTCCATATCTGTTGAAGTATTCTACAAGCTCTTCATCTGTCATGACACCACATGAAATCACACTCATGTCAAACTGCAATGAAGAAAATTATGAGACATTTAAAAAACATTCTGATCTCTCTGGTTTCTGTGCCAGATCAGTGAAATAATATGAAATGCAACACACAAATGATGTTACTTAATAAATAACATAAATAGCATACATAACACACAGAAAAGTATCAACCAGAAAAGCAAAACCTTCTTTACTAGTTATGATATTGCATGTTTTCTTTATAGCAAAACACTATTCTGTTGAATGAACAATATTCTCTTGAACAACACTGTATTTCACTAAACAAAAGTAAATGCCAAGTTCATCTATGCATATATTTATACATATATATACCTTCATACAATATATACCTCTGGAGCAGCCATGGTCTCATGGTCAGGGAACCAGCCTTGTGACTGGAAGGTTGCTGATTTGAATCTGTGAATTGGCAGGACATGACTGAAGTGCCCTTGAGCAAGGCACTGAAATCCCCAGCTACTCCCTGGGCACTGCGGAAAAAGCTGCCCACCACTCCGGGCATGTGTGCTCATGCCACTTGGTGTGAGAAGTCACTAATGTGTATGTGTGTATCACTGTGTGAGGATGGGTTAAATGCGGAGGATTAATTCCCTTGTGTGCACAACATAGTGGATACAAAAGTATAATTACTACTACTATATTACTATAACTTATGTGAAAGCTGGATTATTGGGTCAAATTGTTCATTCTCTTTAGTAACCCATCTAATGTTATTGTCCAACTGTTTTGATGGAAGCAAACGTTATTTGTCACAAATGTTATTTATTCAGTTGTAAAGAGATAACAATGGCTGGAACCAGAATACTTGCATGTGAGCAGGTAACAGACTAGGCCAGTAATTCTGATTCTGATTCTTAAACGTGAAGACATTCTGCCAGTGTGTGTATTTTTAATGCAAAACCCAAAAGCCCAAACTAAAAAGTAGCAGTAGTTAAGCAGTTAATTTGGCTACCTTTTATTGGAGTGTTATAATTAACCTTATATATCAGCCCAGAGCTAACGTCAGCTAGCATCAGCTATCTATGATCAGAAATGCACTTAGTGGGAGGTTTTTGTTTTGCAGCAAAAACCTGTTGGGCTCAAATATTTAGGCTATGTTCACCAAACCTAACATGTAATGTTATTGCCAACCTTCTAGCTCAGTTTGAGGCCATCCATGATTACATGTCAGCAAGGCAAGCTGAGATACGAGATGAAACCTGGATGTTGGAAGGTGGGAAAGAGAGGATGAGTTGAGTGTAATTAGCAAAGCAGTGGTAAGAAAAGCCACGAGATGATATTACTTTACCAAGAGAAGTGTAGAGAGAAAAGAGGACCAAGGACTGAGCCTTGTGGAAGACCAGTGGAGAGTCTGCATGGAGTAGATGTGGCACCCTGCCATGTGACCTGGTAAGAACGCTCTTCCAAGTGTGATGTAAACCATCGCAATGCAGAACCAGTGTTTCCAAGGCTACTGAGGACTGCCAGGAGGATGGAAGAAGACAGAAGAATGTCTCCTTCTCTGATGGAATGATGAAAGATTCTGAACACAGTCAGATTCTGTGCAGTAGTTGTTTTTAAGAGTGCAGAGCAGGTATTCTGTGAGTGGTGGGTCAATCTCAGCACTACAGTGACTCCGACATGGTGGTGATGTGTTAGTATGTGTTGCACTGGTATGAGTGGATTAGACATAGCAGTCCTGGTGGAGTTTTTAAACACTGTAAAAGAACTGTTAAAGTTAAAGAACTGTAATGAAAGGAGGATAACAAAGAGAAACATGTGGACTTCACTGATTGACAAATTGTTTGAATATGGTAAGTGGAGCTGATCAAATGGACAGTGAATGTAGAAACAATGAAGTCGTTATAATGTAATGGATGATTGGTGCAAGCTTTTGGATTTGCATGGTACTGTTGGAACTGTAGTGGGTATGGTTTTAAATAGTAGTTTTTTTATTGACCCCACACACTAAGCATTGTCTTGTATTCAGTGGTACATCTTTAATAAATGTAACCTGCCTTCAATAATTTAGTTGCATATAATGGAAAAGTGAGTGGCATCAACTAAACATAATAGATAGAATTCATCCTTGACCAATGACAAAAAATGGAAACTTTACAAGGTGACAAATCCATTTTCCTGCCCAACTAAACAAAATCCATAAACAAAGCATTACCCTTTCCCCTGCTCTCTCCACTATAATGGGTTAGGAAAGGGGTTTTTGTTTTTTGGCAATGTTACACAACCTCAGCATGAGCTATTATTAAATAATAATAAGAATACAATTTTATGAGTTTAGTGCTTGGTGCTAAGTCATTTTACACTCTGTTATTGAACTTTAGTGTTTGGAATTTATGCATATGTTTCTGTTTTTAATGACCTGTTGAATTAATTTCCCATGTGAAACCTGGAAAATTATAAATACATTTTTATGTGTTTTATGTGCCAGTGTTTTTAAATGCCATTATTTGACTTCCTTTTATACCATGTAATTGCGTTTTTGTATTTACAGAGGAAGGCCTTACTGCCAAGTCAGATTTTACTGTAATATACCAGTAAAGACCAGAGAGAGAGAGAGAGAGAGAGAGAGAGAGAGAGAGAGAGAGAGAGAGAGTGCTTCACTGTTTATTACAGTCTATGGCTATTACATGCCCTCTGGATTCAGGTCTAGGGTGACATTACACCAAACGCTACTACTTGCCTTTCCAGTAACTATCAATAATTTAATGTTTCCATTAATAATTTAATATCAATAATTTAATGTCCACCACTGCATGCTATTAATTACTTTGGACAGCATCCATGCATTCAAACCACTCTACAATAAACACATGTAAAAATATTAATAGAAACAAATGAAATAATACAGCAATTCATAATCGGTAAATGTAACATCAATAAAAGAACATATTTAACCACAATGAAAATTATATTTTTTTCATTATAACACAGCTGCACTAAGTTCTGTTATTTTACAACCTTTTTTGAGTTGTGAAAGAGACATTTGTCTGATTCCTTCAGCTGTATAGTCCAAGTTGTCCCCAACGGCTCAGACATTACATAAAAGCAGAACCAAAACCGATATTTTACCATTCATGTTTCATGATTCTTTATAGACTATTCACCAAGTTATTAGAAAAAACAAACAAACAAACAAAAAAATAATAATAATTAAAAAAAATGAAACAAACAAATGTTTATAGTCTCAGAAATTTGCCATGTTCTTGTTTGGTTCTCTCACATACATTTGGACTAACATTAACTGCTAAATGTTTGAAGAAGACTTTCCAGATGGAAGTCTTCTGTATGGTCATGCACTGCCAGATCTGTTTCCATGGGAGTGGGTAATGACTTAAATTGAACAAACTTAACAAATCTAGAGAACTATTGTAAATATTGTGGCATAGCCGTCTGAGGAGGGAAGATCAACAATGAAAGAGCTATATGAGACCATGGATATCGAGGCACAGGTAGTGATATATGTTTACCTGCAGGTAAAGTCTTGGGTGTTTTACTCTGTGCACATATGGCACGTATTCCCATCAGTAGCAGGATTGGAGTAACTGTTGGGTTCGAATCTGACCTGAATGACCAGAAGACAATGATGACTGAGCTCATGTGATTAGCTGATCTCTGAATTGAACTGGCACATACAGTTTCTCTGCTGGAGCTCCCTCTGGGGCTGGTGATCCTGTAACTCCGCTTCAATAGCCTCATTGACCTCCCATCTAATGGGGGAAACCAGAACAGATGGTGGAAGAATGGCAGCAGGTTCAGTAACCTTCTCCTCTCCCTCTTCAGACTGATGTTGACATGAGAGAGCATCAGCCTTACTGTTTTTGCTGCCTGGACAGTAGCTGAAGGAAAAGTTGAAACAAGAGAAGGGTACCATCTGGCTTGTTGTGAGTTTAGTCTTTTAGCTGAACGTAGATACTCCATTTTTTCCAGAAAAGGATGTAAAACCACCTCTATGGAGGATCCCCTATTGAGGAGTTTATTTCTGTGGGGCTGAGCTTGTGGGGATAAAATGCAACAGGATGCAATTTAAGTGGATTACCACTCCTTTGGAACAATAGTACCCTTACCCATGTTTCAGAAGCATCCATCTCCATTGGAAAGTATTCTGGGGGGTCAGGGTGTTTTAGGCCAGGGGCGGATGTAAAGACCTTGAGTTTTGTGAAGCCTGCCTCAGCCTGGGTAGACCAGCTAATGCACTTAGGAGATCCTTTAAAAAGAGCAGCGAGGGGTGTCATAATACTACTATAATTGCATTTGAAATGTTTATAGAAATGAGCAAAATCCAAAATCTCTGCAATTCCGTGACACACTTAGAAGATACTGTCCAGTTAGTGTCTCTCAGAGTGATGCTGTTGGATGTTACCTCATGACCCAGAAATGACAGACTGTATATGAAATAGCATTTCTCTGCCTTTACATAGACCTTGTTTAGTAGATGTTTGAGGATGTGAGCGTCTAAGGATGGGCAATTAATCAAAATGTCTCGTTTCATGTCTCTAAGAGTGTCATTTATAAAGCACTGGAATACTGAAGGTGCAATGGCCAAACCACAACTTTAAGCACTGGCCAAAACATAACAAACCATAACTCATTACAAAGCCACTTTTCATGTCTTTTAATGTTGGACACAGCCTTTGCTTTATGTTCAGGCTATCTGCTAAGTATTTCACTGTTATTAACTTTATCGAATGTGGGTTTTACCCCAGAAAGGGTGGCGAGTTCTTATTCTGGCTCTGGAGCTTAGTGATGGAAAAAAAGCTAACCTGCACTGCTGCAACCAGAGAGACTGAAATCAGGAAAGGTCACCTACACTAGTAACAGCATTTTGGTGAAAGGTGACTGGTTTACGTGTTGTTCTTTTAGTCCAAAAACAATGCTGTCATCCATGTTTTAGCTTAGCAAAAAGAGTTAACCTATAGAATTAGTGAACTTGTTGGTTTCCCCAGTGCTGCATCACACTGGTGTTGCTGTGGTCTTATATCAAAAATACAAACAATATTCAAACAACCTTTATGTTTCGTGCTGATTTCAAGTAATCCCATACTGTCTATGCTTTGGATGTTTGGAAACCTTACTCAGTGAAGTTGGACTCTACTATCATCATGACCTTTATACTACAGCTCTGAACGGAGTGTCAAATAATAAGGATTACATTATTACATATTATTTAAATCGAAGTGTTTTAGAAATCAAAAAAGATGCATTGACAATTACGTGCACTAACCTCTAAGGTGTTTTTGTGATATTTCAAATGTAGGTATTTAGTCAGCTGCACTTTCCTTCACTCATAAGCCACAATCAAAGTGTAGGGAATATAAGGGTGCTGTTTGGGGACTTGGAATGCAACTTCTATCTATAAAATATGACTAAAGACTCACAGTTGCTTAAATAAAAAATGTTCAAGCTTTGTGTGTGAGGTAATATATAATCTCAGCTGTTCTGAGTATTGTACAGATGTGGATATGATAATTTCTTGTGAAATAGAATGGAATGAATCTGCCCACTTTTTTTCTGTATGCCACATAAAGACTTGTTTGAGAACAGTAAACTTCATGTCTCTCATCACGCCTCTGTAGCTTATTCACTAAACAGGAAATGAATCATTGCATTAGTGGATGAAAAAATCTTGCCATATTCCTGAACCCATGCAGTATTCATCCAGATTGCCACATAAATAAAATATATATTTATTGGTGGCAATGCCATTATGTGGCAATGCTCTGTGATAATGACTGAGTAACAGGAAGTTGGTGGTCTAGTGTCACCAAAAAAAAAAAAAAAAAAAAAATCATTTAAAATAACAGATTAGATTTATATTCAGCATATATTTATATTTGGTACCACTGTAGGTCAAATCAATGAGCAATGGTATTTTTTATTATTTAAACATGTACAGCCAATTACAGGAATTGTTCAAGACTTCCCTTCATACTTAGACTATTACATAGACTTACATAGACTATTCTTTACAGTGATTTTCAGCTGAAGCCCTGACCCCAGGTTGGGCCTCATTGTAAAAAGCCTTAGCCTTTTCAGCCCTCACATTTTGTGTTCTCAGCTTTATAAGTCAGGAATGCCTTGACACACTGGCACAAAACACATATGGTAAGAAACCTCAGAACATACTCTTTGTAATATATATATATATATATATATATATATATATTTGATTGTGGTGCAGTGAAGCATCTGTGAAATTCATTGTGAATATGAAACTATATAAAATTTATAACTGTGTGCATGTATATATTACAGTATATAAGAAAGAGTAGGTTCTGATGTTTCTTACCATGGGTGTTTTGTTTTATATAGTATGATATTCCAACTCTTAGCCCCCCAACCCCAAAGTTTTCCCCACCACTAGAGGGGTAGTCCTCAGGTGAGGGGGCGACTCGAGCATGCCACTTATGGTGCTTCCTACGACCGCTGGGTTTGGCCGCATCCTGCCTCTGCGACCTGTCCCCAAACAGCCTGCTATGAAGAGCCAGTCTGCTCCCAGCTAAACTGGATGACCATAGAATAGGTCCCTCCTTCTGTCAAGTGCGGCCAGATGGAAAAGTAACAAGTAGCAAAATACAAACAAACAACATGCAAGGTAGGTAACAAAGACTGAGACAAAAGGGTCTTAAGTACAACATGACATTGATCACACCTGGGACATGATAATGAGGGGGCAGGGTTACAAATCAGACACAGATGGGAATGGGTGGAGCAAGGGAGAAGACAGGACCAAAACAACCCGAGCACATGGGGAGAGACAACTAGACCACAACAGAAAGACAGAGGTGAACAGGACTGACAAAGTGCAGACATGACAGACCAACTACTTCAGTGGTATCACTCTGGCTACCCTCCTTGTCCAACATCACTACCTTGGTAGTAGCACAACAAGCTTGATAGTTAACTATGTCAGATTAAATTAGGTTATATACTTATTTTATTTTAAACACACTTCAAAAAAGCCACAGCATCAATATTGCAACAGGATTCATACTCTGCATGTTGCCCATTCATGAAAGTGAACACACATATGATTAGGAAACTTACAACAGACCTATAGCTGTGGGCAGCCACCTCATCACCAGGGAGCACCTAGGGGTTACGATTTGAAAAGAGTGAAAAATACAATGAGGCAAATGCATTTGCCAGACTCTGATCAGTTTGATGTGGTAGGGTCCAGATATTGATTGGATGTATGTTTCTGTTCCAGCTGTTGACTGATCCAAGCCGGGGCTCAAACAAGAACACAGTGGCCTCTTACTGTCTGGCAGACAGAGTTTTTTTAACCTACAGATGGCCTTGGCTGGCTACTGCAAGTTGAGTAGTGCAGCAGTAACAATCATTTACACCTTGAACAACTTTCAAACCTAAATTTAGCTCAAATGAATAATGATGCTGAAAGATCTAACCCCCAAAAATGCAGGAATGTAAAAGAATGCTCCATCCAATTCACATTAGTTATTACATTACACAATCATTTTGAGACATTTATTATTTATTTAGTCATGATATTAGCTCCTCTAACCATGAAGAAGCACCTTTTAGTTCTAGAATTGCAAGACTGCAGTACATCTGTTTCTCTGAATACTTTTTTAGCCTCCTGTCACCCTATTCTGTAAAAGTCAGGACCCTACATGACCACTACAGAGCAGATATTATTTGGTTGGTGGATCATTCTTAGCATTGCAATGAGACTGACAGGGTGGTGGTATGTTAGTGCGTGTTGTGCCAGTACAAGTACATCAGAAACTCTCTATCTCTAGAAAACCACTCTATCAAACACGCCTACCTTGTTGGTCAACCTTGTAGATGTAAAGTCAGAGATGGGAACTCATCTGCTGCTGCACAGTTTGTGTTTGTGTTGGTCATCCTCTAGTTCTTCATCAACTCTCACAGGACACTGCCCTCAGGATTCTATTGGATGGATATTTCTGGTTGGTGGACTGGAGTTTTAATGGACAGTCCAGCCTTGATAGTCTCACATAAAAGATACTGTTATTGTCAGGAAATCCTAGGCTACTCAAATTTGTCTTCATTTAACATATACAAATGAACGGAATTTAAATATGAATTTGTATTGTATGAATTTGATCATGATATGATTAAAAAGTAATGTTTTGGTGAATTTCTTGACAAATAAAAAAACACTTTATATCTCAGAAGTCCTGCTGGAAATGGATCATCCAGAGTGTTTATTATTTGATTAGATTGACAACAAAAAATATATAATAAAACGTTTTTCAGGACACTTAGTATTATAGTCCAGAACAAAAGAAATGAAAACAAAACATAACAAAACAAAACAAAACAAAACAAAAAAATAATAATCCAATATCTGGGTCAGTGATGATATGCAGTAAACATGCACTGGAAGGCTCCTTCAGCATTTAAACTGGAAGTGGATGTTTGTGTGGAGTTTGCATGTTCATCCTGTGTTTGCATGGGTTTCCTCCAGGTACTCCGGTTTCCCCCACAGTCCAAAGACATGCATGGTAGGTGAATTGGTGACTCTAAAGTGGATGTATGTGTGTGTGCGCACCCTACGATGGACAAGCGCCCTGTCTACGGTTGTTTCCTGCCCTTGCACTCAGAGTTGCCGGCTGGGTGCTGGCTCACCCGTGACCCTATTCAGGAATAAGCGGTTCAGAAATGGATGGAAAGTTTTTAACTCCCCTGGGCTTACAATGTAGGGAAATGTTTGACCATGATGATATTGTTTCAGTACAGACCCGGGAACCCCTGAAGTCACCATAACACAGTGTGTATGTCTGTTTTATTGAGCTGTTTACTCCTACGTGAGGAATGTGACAGTGGGTGCCATTAACAGACATATTGTGGTTATGTGGAATTGTTTATAGCTTTGTTCATCCTCGCCAGCTTTCCTTTGATTCTAGAAGCCTTTTATCTAGCCACCAGACATGGTACATGCTCAGAAAACAAGTATATTTCCATTCCAAGATGCTTCCGGGTTCAGCATCTTCCTTGCCAATGGCAGATTTTCCATCTATGGACTATATGCACTGAGGAGTGAATGATATATTATGAACAGCGTTTGCCAACAGAATGCCTTTTGGTCTTTTTACTTAAAGACAGGAGAATATAGTTTTCCATGATCACTTTAAAGGTGTAATTTAATCTACTCCAAGTCCTAGCACACTTAGTCCACAGTGCTGCTCTATTGCTTATGCAAAAGAAGGGAATAACTATCAACACCCCAACGTGACAGATGCAGGCAGAAAAGCTGGAGAAGTCTGATATAAAGCAGCTCTCTGTGAGAAGGCGCCATGAGGCACAATGATCTATTGGTTTGGACGAGGGTGCTCAGGGAGAGAGAGATGGGACCAGTGAAGGTCCAGGATGACAGCATTTTCCACCTGTAGCACTCAATGAGGGGACAGCCAGAGGTTAGTCTGTACTGAAGAGCACACAGCACAAATAAACACATCAGTAAAGGCAAATAAAATATTATGTATGATTGTGCTAGCTGTAATAGACAAGTACAGCACCATGTGTGCACACACATTGTGGATTATGTTGAATATATTACCAGTCAATTCATTCCTGCTGATTACCATAGATTACTATATACACTATTATATTATATATATTATATATATTACTATAGGCACTATTACTGTAAATCTAAAGTGTAATATAGTTATGAGAGTTACTAAAATGTTGCCCAACATACAAGCCCTACATAAAACCATATGTTCTGTATATAAGATCACATAGTCCTGTTGTTGCAACATTCATCTAAACAGAGGCAAACATGACATTCATACAACATCTGTACTTTGGAAAATATGTTGAAGAAAAAAGCAAAAGTGTTTGTCTTGGGGGTTTCACAGGGGGGCTCTAAAATTCTGCTGCTGGATGCTTGGGTTTGTGGTTCAACTGTCGACCTGCTATTCATAGAAACCCACAATTTATCACTAACCCATCACAAGGGCATGAGGCCATATGTGTGTCTGGGTGTGTGTGAGAGTACACAAAAGTAGCATGAAGGGGTTTAAAGAAGGTTGGTAACAGTACGTGCACTCCTTCTGCTGAACGACTGGCTTTAACCACATGGGTAATTATGATAGTTGGAAAATTTATGGACTTCTTCTGGAAGTAGCTGTGTGCCTGGTCAGGAATGATTTTTCCATAAATTCATTCACAGTCATAAACTATTATACCTTGCAATGCAATTATAAGCAACAAACATACATCAGTGTGCACTGGGGATAAAGGACAACCCCACAATTGTAACACATCTGGACACATCACACACACACACACACACACACACACACACACACACACACACACACACACACACACACACACACACACACACACTGTTCAGTGTTTCAGATATGAAAGACGAGTTGAAAAAGAACCCATGATGCATTTCCCTCTCACTGACTCATCACCTTGAGTTATTTATTTATTTTTTTGCTTCAGAGTAACTTATGGAAACCTTATCGATCCTGAAGAAAATGCTTCTTGTGAATTCTGTGAAGGACATATAACTCAGTTTGAGGAAATCTATCTGACCTTCCTCAGTAGCAATGGGTACATCAAAGTAGTCTCAATATCTCCAAGCCTTTCCAAATATGTTAGCAGTTGTTACAGGGAGGTTGGAAGACACACATCAAGGACCAAAGGCAGGCCTGAGCCAGAGAGGAAGAAATAAAATGATTTAAGCTTTAATCAGACATGATGTTTTGGTCCAAACCCTAACAGAACTCAATAAACACTATGCCCAAAAGGATACCTCCAGGTTTTGAATCCAAATGTGACCTTAGGCTGAAATATTTTCTCTGACCTTACCTTAACTTGACTACTACACTCAAGATTGTACAATATGGCTTTCCTAATGATGATGCAAATGCTTTAAAGGCTCTTTTCATGCTGGTCTTTCATGAACCTTGGTGGACCTTACAGACAAATTCATATTCCATATCTAATGGAATGGCTTTAATGATATTTCATACCATTTGAAATTTGCATGCTTATTTATAGAACAACTAAATGAATAATAATAAATGGCATTTAAAGCATTTCTTACACAAATGTCAAATAGAAATGGCAGAATAAGTCTTTTTTAAGCCAATGATCTGGATTCTGATATGAGTAATAATGTCTCACTAAGTCAGAGAAATTTTTCAGTCTTTAAAAGCAATCATGTCGTCAGGTAAAGTGAAATACAGTAGGGCATGCAAGTGATCTCCCATTGTTTAGAACACTGCAAAGCCTTGTAAAGCAGCCAAACACACACTGTGCTGGAGTCTGTTTCTGAGAGTTGAGAGCGAGGTCACTGTGCATGGAGAACCTCTATAATCAGTGCTAATCAATGCTAGAGTAATCAATGCAAAACCACAACAGCCCCCTTCATCTGCACCAGTTACACAATACATTCTGCGGTGTGAGTCTCTTTCCCAGAAAAATCATAAATAATAAACATAGCTGTTAAGTGCCACAACACGTTACATAATGGCTTATGGATTATTAGCTAATTAGGGCACAGGGGCTCGAGTGGTGGCTAAAACGCTTCCCAGATGCAGATGAGTACAGCTGTAGCCAGCATGTCTGCTTGCTAAAGATGCCCTGTGATTGAAGCAAGATTTCCTTGAGTCCCCACGATTTTTGATGTAACCAACTAATGACAATGTGGTTTGACAGGATTTGGAGACATTATTCCCTGTGGAACAAAAAGACCAAACCAGTGAAAAAGTACTGGGACATTTTAAGATCCATTCTATTGGTGTATATGCTTTGGAGTTGAGAGAAATAAAAGGAATGAGGGTCCAAAAAGCATGATTATCAAAAGTCCCATGAGTCTGGAGATCCTTGAGAGACAGAGAGAGAGAGAGAGAGAGAGAAAGAGAGAGAGAGAGAGAGAGAGAGAGAGAGAGAGAGAGAGAGAAAGAGAGACAGTATCAAAGTCCTACTTGGCCCATTAGCCTGAAATCTAAAGTTTTTGTTGTTTTCACTTTCTTATTTTTTGCTACATCCACCATGAAAAAAACTTCACCACTAAGCAGCAAATAAAGCTAGGACCGCAAGCTGAGGCTTTCAGAGAATGCTTGCAGTAAAGAAAGCATTTCATGCTTAATCAGCTTGTTCTTTTTTAATGGATGAGGATGGATCAGGGGGTGGTACTAACCACAAAAAATGGCCTTTGATGACAAAAATCAATCTTTTGAAAACCAAATACAATTAGTTATGCATAACTGACTAAACTTTGGCCAATTGATAGTCATTAAATGCATACAGAAACTCATTAGTTTACAAATTAGCAATTCATGCTGGAAAATGGCATTAAATTTGATAGATTTGAAGTAAATGGCTTGTCTAAATAGATATTTATGCCAATTTAATGAATGCTTCTATGTGAACACCTCTTGGGAACGCATCTCCATTTGCATCTCTGTCAATTTTGGTGTCCGGAGCATATTCTTGGCTTCTGATCTGTGCAAGGTCTTTTTTGGACCAATTGTGGTATTGCTCTTTCCAAAAGAGCCAGAGGGGTCTGAACCACTGCAGAACAAAAAACTCAACACATCTCCCCAGCTAACAGACTTTAGCTGAGTGGAACAGATTCCATGTTGCGGTGCAGAATGGTGAGTGATGGGTTGCTTTGTTTGGCTCTTTTCTGTGCAGCATCTCAAAATACAAAGGTCTCCTTATCTGCTTGAATACAACCCCTTTCTACATATGATTTACAGCAGTAAATCATGAGAGGTCAAGCAGTTCAGTGATTTTAGCAAATTGAAATTGTTCTCTAAGGCATAATAATGAAACAGTGATGGCATACAATATGATAAACTATGCAAATCTTCAGTAAAGGATTGTTAATGAGCTACCCAATTAACCTTATTTTTGGTGGCTGTTGCAGGATATACTTTTATTCACCAATATTTAAAAATACATTTACAGCAGACAGTCATAAATGCTAGATATTCCCAATGATCAGTTGGAGTCTGCTGAAGTTATTGATAAAATAACTGTCTCATATTATGCTCTCATTTTTTGCTGATCTGAACATTTTTGCTATATTATATTGCTGCTATTTTATGTTTGCTTTTAAATTTAAACAGTGTATTTGTATATTATTCATATTCATTGTCTTAGCATTGTTACTTAGCAAATGAATAGAAAAAGCTCAAACTAAATTTAAAAGGTGGTAGACATAAGCATTTTTGATCAATTATGAGTGAAGAATTTTGTTTAATGAGTAATAGAGCAAATCGATTATCTAAATAATTAATTATTCATATGATTTACACAGTTTGCCACTAGTTTCCCAGTTGTATTACCTCAGAATTTAAGAATTAACAAAACCTCATATTGTACACACCTCATGTTGTAGTGCATGTTAATCTCCAGTGGCCTGGGGCTGTGGGTTCAATTCCTGCTCAGGTCACTGTAAAATAGTTTGGTGTTTTCTCCCTGTGTCTTTGCAGGTTTCCTCTGGATAATCTGGTTTCCTCCCAAAAATATACTTGTAATGACACTAAAGTACATAATTTCAATGTTGATATAATACTGATTGTTTTCTGGGTCTGCACCACCTGGGTGAGTTGGCAGCCAGCCAAATCAGATCCAACACCCCTATCTGTCACTAGATATTTTTTACATACTAGTGTGATCATAGTCAGAGCTGGAATTTTATTCATTAGTCATTAGTGTTTTACAAATCCTTCATTTTTTTGTTTATCACAATAGTCATTAAACTATTAATTCTTAACAGTTAACTTTAATCATTATGTTAAAGTTCCCAGATGCAGATGAGTACTGATGAGTACAGCTGTAGCCAGCATGTCTGCCTGCTAAACATGCCCTGTGATTGAAGCAAGATTTCCTCTAGTCCCCAATATATATTTTTTTTTTATTGTTTATGCCATTTTTTAATTTTGACATTTTTGAATTTAGACATACCAATTACCCATCTCTCTAAGATTTCTCCCACATCACATGCCTGCTCCCAGCGTCAGGGGGGAGATATGGTCCCCCGAGGCATGTGACGATAGCCTACCGCCTCTTTTCGAACTGCCACCATTTGCATTGTTGCAGGGCAAGATATCGCGCTTGGAGGAGACTGCCGGATACCCAGTTCTGACGCAATTGTCGGCAGACGCCTGCGCCGATAGGCAGAACACTTATATGTGATGTGGGAAGAGCGCCAACTACCCACCACCCGAGAGAGAGCAAGCCAGTTTCTCTCCCTCTGGACCCCAGCTGCCAATGGTTGATGCAACCAACCAATGACAATGTGGTTTGACAGAACTTTGAGACATTATTCCCTGTGGAATGAAAAGGGCAAACCAGCAAACTATTAGTTCTTAACAATTAACTTTAACCAGTATGTACCACACTGAAGGAATAGCTAAATATGGATGTTATGAAAATGCCACACTCACAAAAAGCCATACTCACAAAATAGCTTAATTGGTGTGTCTGTAGTTGGTACCTCACAGCTCAGGGGATGGTCAAACAGCACTGGAATGAGGGATGAATCACTTAGCAGTCAAACAGAAGTCAGAATGACAAGCCACAGGGTCTTTCTGTGGGCTGACCCCTCTGCCGGGAAGTGAGCACCATGAAAGCATAAGTTTTTTTATGCAGAACTTGCTCACAGAGCCAGGAGACGGCAACAATTAAACAATTACCCCAAGAGCCACTTTACTTGAAGCTTCCCCAAAAGATCTTAAACAAAAGCCACGGATTGTGGTACTTCCTCCAAAGGAAATCTTATTACTACAGCCTGCCAACTTCTGGATTTGACATTACAAGCTTAGAATTTGATTCTGATGAAGTAGTAAAGGCTAGATTGAAGGTTTTATGAAGGGATTTTGACATAAGTCTTTGGACAAACACATTTGTCACACAAGACATTTGTTTCAAGGGGCTATGCTAACTTGCAGACTCGAACGACAGTGACATATACAGTATTTGTAAAATATACTGTTTTACTTTACACCAAAAGGTATGTTTTTGAGGTTTATGAGACAGTCTTAATGAGGAAACATTAGAATTTGGTACTACTGCATTCTGAGCAGTTCTTTAAAGTCCTTATAGTTAGATTTATGTATGGAGATAGAAAAATCCATATGTTAAAATAAAAAAAAAACTCATGTCACAGAACATTATTGTTGTCCAATGAAAACCATGCATCACCATTTGTCCATTTTTACTTTTCTTCCTGGTGTCAACCCTGTATCTGCTCTGTGAAGTAAATAATACTGGATGAATAGAACAATACAAATGCTCTAAAATTATCAAGGGAAGCGGAGGTAAATGGGGTTGAGGATTTAATGAAAAAAGGAAAACAAAACCTGGGATACTAACAAACAAAAACCGGGGCACTCAAACTTACACAAAAAACACTAACTCTTGGGAAAAAAACACAACAACAACGGAACAGACTTGCTTGACAAAGACAAGCCAAAGGGTAAATACAACACAATATTGACCATTTTGGGACATGATAATGAGGGGGCAGGGTTACAAATGAGGCACAGCTTGTAAGGGGTGGAGCAAGGGAGGAGACAGAACCAAAACAAACATAACCCATGTGCTTAGGAGCAACAACAATCAGAACAAGACAGGAAGACAGAAGTGAACAAGACTGACAAATGACAGACATGACACTGAAATAGAAATGCTCTAGAGTTACTCTTATATTACATGAACTTTCATACAAACTTAAGGCTATTTTTGCCATTTGTAAAGTCACCATTTCTGAGATATTTTTCATGGACAGTGACAATATGTATATAACTCAATTTTTGAGTAAAATGTTTAGTTAAAATGAACAAAACCTTTAAGAAACTATACATGAACTGTTTAGAACAGTGTAATTTGTGCTGAGCACATGTAATTCCCATTTTGGGCAAGCAGGCCTTTATCAAGGCTTTCTTTTGCTTGTAACATTGACTTCTGCCAGTTCTGACATTTTTTTGGGTGTCTGGGAGCTAAACATTTATTTTTCAGGGTTGCCAAGAAAGATTTCAGAAAAGTAGTCTTAGACACAAGCATTCATAAAACGTCCTTTTCTGTTTTGTGGTGTACTGTTACTATTTACAGATGCCAAATTAGTTGGATGTCCATGTAAGTAATACGGATTTGGAAACCATACTCTAAGATAACAAGATGTGTTTTATTCGACATTTTAAATAAATATGAGGAATGTTAGGTCCATTGTGCTTACTGGCTGACTGGAAGTGAACTGATTTCCATCCAGAGCTTTTTTTCCTCTTTCTGGGATCTGAGAAGTAGCTAGTGTGGCTGCAGCTTCTTGCAGTATGTGGTCAAACCAATAAAAGACTGTATTTGCTCCACAGAAAAAATGGTGCAATTCCTGTCAATAAACAACAATCTTTGTCATAAGAAGTGTGTCTTAAAAGAAAAATAACATATGAACAAATATTTCTGTGTCATTGTTTCTTTTTACTTTCCCTTTAATTTACTTTCACTTATTTTGATCCCTATAAAGCTATCATCCATATTATATCCAAAATCCACTAAGAACACAACTCTTTGAAAATTATTGACACTTCTAATTCTAATAACCATAAATTATTGCAATTTAAACTTCTATTTCATGTGTATAAGATGCATCTGGGAAGTAGTCACAGTTTTCACTTTTGTACATTTTGTTATGTTACAGCCTTATTCAAAAATAAGCTTGGCACACTTGATTTGGTGATGTTTCTTTCATTCTTTTTTTGCAGAACCTCTCAGATTGGATGTACCATGTCACCTGCTCATTTATTATTTCTTCTGAAATCAAAGGTATTAAATAGCTTATGCTGGAGGAGCTACCCTACTGTGCAGGGAAGGTTATTAGATTTTGTAGTGGTGCCATGAGGATTTGATTACATTTATCTTCAAGACCATCATGGTGTTGGATGATCACCACCCCACCTCATGGCCAACTACCCATCTCATCTGTAAGTTACTGCATGGAGCACCTTCATTTCAGAGAACACAATACCACTGATCCACAGCTCAGTGCTGGGGAGCTTTATACCTCTTTATCCCATGCCTGGCATTAGGCATGATCCAAAAAAATCATGTTTTTTATGCTCCAGAGAGTCCTATTCTATTGGCAATACTTCTCAAAAGATGTGTGTACATTTGCAGATCTGTGTCAGCAATGGGAATAACTTAAATCAGTTGAGTGAATTAATTAGGTTATTATGTCCCCATAATAGATTATTATTTCTCCATTTGGATCAATTTGTTTGTGGCAATATAATCTAAGGCAATATAAATACCCTCCATAGTTGCCCTTTCGTTCATTAAGCACCAGCACAATTACCAAAAATCTTTCAGATTTTTGATACACCCATTTTGTGGTGCAATTAAAGCATATAGCACTTGAAATAATTAGGTGCATACATTTTTAAAATACTGAACAAACTTGACTATTGTGCCTACATTATGTAAGTAAAAGTACAATGATTTCACTGCTCTTCAAAAGCATTAAAGGCTTATAAATATATTATGTCTTGTGTGATGAAGTGTGATATGTTGAGCATTGGGTATCGAGGTATCCGTTCTGACATTTGTATTTGGCAGCATCTAAGTTTGAGGTATCTCTGGATTATAGCCTTTACAAACTAGTTAAGAATATTTTCTTAGTCAGCAACAAAGCATTTTTGTAATTCGCTCTGGATAAGAACATCTGCCAAATTTCATGAGTGAAAATCTAATAATTATGCCAATAATGTAGTTAGGGTATTGCATTAACTGTAAAAGGGTAGTAAGCATATAATAACTACATAAAGACAGGCTTAATTAGATATTTGTCCATTATATTAAGTTGCATTTTCAGAGTTGTACAGATATCTAACTTACAGCTATATTAGTTTAATACATTACTAGCAAATAATTACAATATTGAGGGCTAAAGTTCTATTTAACATGCTAACCACACCTCTAAAAGTGTTCATTTAGACATCAATGGGTGAGCCATTAAGCAATAACTAGATGAGGTAGTTTTACTGAGACTTGCTTTGTTTTAGCAAAGTTAAAGTTTGCTTACTAAGCCAAATTCTCTCATGCACAAAAAGGAATTGAGAAAATGACAGTGTGGACATGGCCAGTTGCAATCGGCACATTTTTGGGTCCATCTCCATGGAGACAAACCACTGGGAATGTTATCCCACCATGTGAGTTCTAATTGTGGTTAGGACTTCAGTTGGGAATGGAGTTGAATATCCTTGAATTCTTTAAATAATTGTGACTATGCTATTCTTTTTCTCTTTTCTCTCTTTTGCTCTGAATTGGCTGTAGCTATTTCATTGTGTCTAAGCTGTTATCCAGAGCTTGCATGAATGAGGGATCCAACCAACCGTCACGTGCCGACAGCATTAAAATGCTTTGAGTTATTTACTCTCTCCAGTACCTTACTCTGTCCCATTTTTGCTCTTTTCATCTCCCTCCCACTCTTCTGCCTTTTGTCTCAGAGTAATCTTCAGTCATAATACATGACTGAATATTTCTCAGTCCCTGTCTCTCAACCAGGAGCAGAATATCCCTTTCCATCATTCTCGATCCAACCTGTGTGTTAAAGCCTCAGGGAAAGTAACTTTGAATAAATAAAAGTGGGTTTTTGGAACATTCCTTCTAACCATAATGGTGGTGTTAGCCTCTTTTGGAAGACATCACAAATGCAAACAACAAAATAAGGAATGCTGAAAATCTCAAGCTATTTCTTGAAAAAGTTTTCCGTGCATTAGGGAAACTTACACTTGCTAGTGAGGCAGATCTGAAATCGATCGGGCAAGTAACTGCCATCATAATGAAGGAATAAATTAAATCTAGCACAGCAGACTCCAGTTGAATTAGCCGTGTTGTGTTGAGAAGGTCTGGCGCTAAGTCTTCCAATTGTGGTGGTAGATTTTCTTAACAGTTCCAGCCCATGCCTTGAAACATGCTTTGTCTAAAGCTGGGAGAAGACCACTTGAACACATACCACACAACCATCACTGAGAGCTACTCAGGTTTGCTGGTTGGTTGAACTAATAAGCATTTTCATCCTGCCAGAACATGAGGCATTAGACCTCCACTAAAGTTCTGGCTGCAACATCCCTGTAGAAATGTAATGCTGTCATATCATGTGTTATTGTTATGATCACTTAGAAAATATCTTTTTACTGTGAGTGGCAAAACACCAAGAGTGGTTTTCCCAGTGTCTGGCTTAAAGAGTTCCAATGCGTTAAGCAAATTTTCAATGTGCTTCATCTCCAGGCTCCTTTTCTCTCCCAGTCTAACTGTGATAATGAATTTTCCACCACCCCTTTTTATTGTGTTTTTTTTTTAAGTTATAGATGGGCAAGAATGGAAAACAAAGTGACAATGAAGATGATGTTAAGCTGGAGCTTTTTCATTGCATTCCTGTCTCCTGTGGCCTGTTTGGTCAATATACTTGTGGAAGCAGAGGGACACAGGAAGAGAATGTACTTATACTGAGACAAACATCTCCCTAATACCGAACACATGGTCAGAAGCACTGCTTGTCTGCAGAAGACATTGAAAATCTGTCTTGGAAATCTCCCCGCTCAATTTCCTTTGTTGGCTCCTGAATCTGATACACATAAAACAATAATGAAACAATACTTGCTGCTATAAATACAGTATGTCTAGAACTTGTACCGCCTCACTGAGAATACAGATACAACTGATCTGTCATGGTTATTCACATCCATATATTTATATTCCTTAAGGATGTAAAGAGCATTCTCATCCCCGATGAGAGAAACAATAGACTCTATGGCTCATCATTATTATACTGTATTTCTGATTCTGCAAATATAATGTCCATTAACAAGGATTTACAGTTAGCTGGATGACATGACATATCTGTCAGTTATTGCTGTGAGGCCAGTGGAAACAATAATTCCCTCCAAAAGTTATAATTGCAATTGCTATAATTGTACAATTATTGGCACAGCTTATCTTCTATTAAGATAACCTTTTCCAGAATAACTGTTAAAACAGTTAGGTGTAAGAAAACATCTTGTATGAGAAAGGTTAATAAAGCTTTTCCAAGTCAGTGACTTTAGTATTTCTTGAAAAATATAAAACAATTGACACCATAATTTCTCAAACCCTTTTCAGTATCTGAAACAATACACATGGCAGAGACCAAAAGACCAGACTTCCCTGGGGCCCTAAAGATTCTTATAAGTGGCCCTAAATGTGACCATTTGTTGACAGTTGCATCACACAGTCCATCAATTATGTCCTTTGTTTGTTGGCTTTAGAATACAGATGCAAACTAAACAAAATTAGGTATTAAACAAGCAAGATTTATTGGACAAAAACAATATAAATAAACAATATTACATTCCATAAATTAGGCCTAAACAAAAGCTTGGGAAACTGGATAACCAAAGCCTTGTATTGATATAGGAAAAATGTGGCTCACCCGTTGATAGAAATCCACTTGTGTTCTTGTATTTTATTTCTTGTGTTGACCTGAGAAGAATGGCTTCTTGCTTTTTTTTTCACTCTGATAAAGTTTGTTCATGCTACTGTCATGTTTGATTTGCTTAAGAAAGGCATGGAATTCTGTGCAACTGATTTGTGACAATAATAATTGTAAGATGCACTTTAAATCTACATTTGCTAGTTGAGATAATGCCTTTAGATAATGATTGAGAAGAGACTTTAAGAGAGCGGGAACTCAAAGGACATTTGGGCTGGAGCCTAGGTGGCTACTGTTTGCAGTATGAAGCAAGTACCCTCTGTGAGAAGTGGAGCCATGAAAGATTGAGAAAAGTTTTAAAAGGGAGGAGATGGAGGGTGGTGGAGGGTTACTAATACTTATAAGGGCTTTATACAAGTCTTACTCTGAGAAAGCATAACAAATCTGAACTTGCTTAATGCATTGATGCTAATAAAAGTTCTTTTGACATAAGGTTTCCTACTTTTTGGATAGTGTACCTGTTGAAGAGAGATCTGCTCTAGGCCTCTAGGCATATCATTTGAGATGGGGACATCAATGCACTTGCAAGAGAAACAGGATGGATGGATGTTTAGATTAACTAAGCATTGTTCTGACCAAGCCAGCATAGCCTTCATTTGCAATGGTGTCATGAACGAGAAAAATAAACTGATGAATGGACTGGAACTATATATTTTTAAACTATGTTTTACGTGATGAACCCTGGCTCTATTTGAGTTTTTGATTATGTTTGGGTTTGAATGTGGAGGCCACTTGGTGAGTGATTCAGTCCTGCCTTTACTGTGTAGCAACCACTTGTGACATCAGAATCAGAAATACTTTATTAATTCCAGAGGAAATTGCAATTATTACAGGTGCACCCATTTATATAAAATAATAAACAGAATAATATAAAATAATTAATAGATAAACACTGTGAAATATATACACGTTATATTCCTCTGACAGTGGTTTTGATAATAATTAAATATGAAACATCTTGTGTAGTTTAAATATGTTTAAAATAATGCACACATATTGCGTTATTGCAAAAAAACCTAAATAAATTACAATTGTAGAGATTAACCATTATGGTTCATAGTGGTCACCCATTAAGGGGGGAGTTATAGACTTTGATGGCCACAGGTAGGAATAATGTCCTGTGGCACTCTGTAGTGCATTGCAAATGGAATGAGTCTTGTACTGAATGTACTCCTGTGTCTCCTCACTGTTTGGCATAGTGGGTGGGAGCCATTGCCCATAATTGTCTGCAGCTTGGATAACATCCTGTTCTCTGACACTGCCATCAAAGAGTACAGCTTAACTCCCACAACATCACCAGCATTTTGGATCAGGTTGTTGAGTTTGTTGGTGTCAGGGTCACTGTCAGAGATGACTTTGGCCCTTCCTATAAATGGTGTTCTTATTCAGTCCAGTCCAGTTTATTGTCAATATGTTCTTCAAGATATTTGAGGTCCTCTACAGTGTTAACACTGTCCAGCCTGATGAACACAGGGACCATTGGTGCCTTGTCCTTCCCCAGGATCTTTTTATGTTGAGCTGCAGATGTTTCAGCTCTTACCATGTGACAAAGTCCTTCACCATCTCCCTCTCCTCATTTTCCCTGCTGATACATCCAACTATTGCAGAAAAAAAATTACTTGGCAAGTCTCAGTGCAGTAGCTGATGTCCATGATATAGATGATGAATGAGGAAGAGAGAGAGGATATAACATCATACAACAGGTCCAGTGTTCTTTCCCCTCGGGGTACAGACCCACAAAATTATGTGAAATCTTGCAAATAATTGGCTGTTGGTCTCATCCATATTTGCAAGGTTTCACATTAGACAGTTCCATGTCTGGGTAACAGACACATTCCTTGATGGTAATGAGACCAGGGTGACACCAGTATTTATTAATGAGCAAAGCAAGCCCTCCTCCTCTGTGCTTACTGCTCTTGGTGTAGCTCCTGTCAGCCTGAACAGTCTGAAAGCCATCAATGGAAACGTTGTCACCCGGAATATTCTGGTGTAGCCATTAAACTACATTAAAATTCTCCCTCTGACTGCAGGCTAATGCTGTGTTCATTAGCCAGCAATCTCATGTTGCCCATGATGACAGAGGGGAGACATGGCTTATGTCCCATCTTCTCTGTAAGACCCCGTTGTCTCGCCCTTACTATTCCTTGTGTTTTGTTCCTCCTCTGCAACCCCTGTGCACCTTCTCCAAAGCTCCTCAGGAATGTTAGCTTTCCTGGTTGCTACACCGGCTGGATTCAATGTGATCAGCTGATCCTGGGTGTAAAAAGCACCCATGTGCAACAGTGGTCTAGGAAAATGAAAGAAACACTTTCACTGGGAAAACTAAGTTGTCTTGTCAAAATAAATTAACTATTAGAAAGACAAATAAAAGTTAAGAGGAAAAGCAAAAAGCACAAACAAGAACATTGGACACTGGCCTACATGCCCAACTGTATCAGCTAACCCAGCTAGAACATCTGTGAACAAATGTGACACAGGATGCCATTTGGAACCTCTATGCTTCTGTGCCAGAGTAACTGTATTTCATCTTGTATCCTAGCTAGAGGTGACCCAACAGAGTATTAGAAACCCCTTTTATTTGTCCACCGTTCCTCAATAAACATATCCTTTCACCTATTGTAAACATTTACATATATCATCATAACATTTACCCATAGTTTCATGCGATTCCAACATGTCCATCTTGGTGTTTTCTAGAACCATAAATCCATTCCAAGAAGCAATTATACTCTTACAGTTATGAGTGTGGACACAAAAAACAACCCTAGAAGTTTTTGGAAATTCTCGAATTCCGTAATTTCTCGTGCTTAATCTATTAAGGAGCTAAGTGTGTGGTAAGGCCCAGACTATGACCTCTGGGTGCCTGCTAGAATTGCTACAGAGCCCAGCACAGACAATGTGGATCCTGGAGCCCCTTACTGGGAGCCTTTCTACTGAACTCTCCATATTTTTAGACAGATCTGCACTGCCGGCGTCTTGCCGGTGGAAACTACTGACATAGAAAAACAAATCAGCAGTCAAACGCATCAAGCCAAGAGGAAGAGGCGGCCCAATAAAAGCAGAGAGAGGGAGAGGTAGAGAGAGATAGCTCTTTCTGTTTAAACAGAGGAATGCATAAAATCTTTGCCTGCAGCCGGGCAGCTGGTAGCTAAACAGGGGCAATGGCAGATCAGAGCCCAGGTTTGGAGTGACAGGAGATGGTTTGGCAAGGAGAACATGTGTGCCTCAACCCACAAGAGGAGACACCACCCTGGGGAAGAGGAGGGGTCAAAAAGGAGTCCATCAGAAGCCAACAGCAATGCATCATCTAATTAATCTAATTAATATATGGCATTATCCAGCTAAATATTACTCTTTGGAGAGATGCTATAGACAAATTGCTGTTGATTTGCACTGGATGGTTCTTTAAACTACTCAGCCAAAACTGATAATTGTGTGGCCTGGCTCAAAGGAACCCTTTGAAGCAAATTTTTAAGGCTCGAGTAGAACTACTGACTTTCCAAATAATGATGGTGTATGCCAAGTAATATTAGAGATATGTGATATTGTACATATGTGAAATCAATGTGACTGAGAGATAAGTGAAAAAGATCTATGGTTAAATGTTAAAAGCAACATCTTCTAAATATTATATGAAGGGCATCCTGAATCTCTGAGTCTTTTTGTTATATTTCTTTAAATTCAATTTCTTTATAAGTGACACTCTACTCAAACTCTCTACTCCACCAATTCTAGCTCTAATATGATTATTTACTCTTTCAATAACTGAAGATAAAGCCAACAACTGGTGGTAGAAGAATAAGGTAACAGTTTTGGTCATATTGGATCTTACCTCCCATTAGGAAAGGACACTGGTTTCCCAACACACATTCTTCAGGTTTTGCTTAAATCACAATTATTTGGTGGCCAGAATATAGTGGTATTAAGGGGAAGAAAAGGAGAAGATTAATGATTTGTTCTCCACCGCTATCTGTGAAAAGCCACCGTAATTGGCTCATACACAAATGTAGTAATTGCAAATCTAAGACAAAAACAAACAAAAACAAAACAAAAAAGCCAGCATGTGTAGAACACTCAAACAGAGAGCACACACATACACACACCACAGTCTTGAGGGAACTTATAAAAACATAACCTCTACCAGCCCTTCTGTCTTAATGTCATTATAAATTCTTTCCTAAAGCTGTGGTGATTAAAATGATTATTTTAGATGTTTATTTTAAACTTTCTCCTCTGCTTTCATGCCTATCCAGGCCCTTTTTTCTCCACTGAGTGAAACCATAGGGGAGACTGCAGTTAGAGGATCCAAAGACTTTCCACTTTGTGGACAGTCAAGTTAAGAATGGGGCAGAGGGTAACTATAGGGTAATGGACTACACAGGCAAGGGGATAGGACCATGAAAAAGAGGCTGAGCTTACTTTCTATGTTCTATAGACCATTCAGTGGGAAGAAATGTTGGTAGAGGAGTCCAACTAAACATTACCTTACCAAATCCTAGGCACTTTATCTTGCTCACTGGGATACTAGGATCATTATGTCTAACAACAGTAACAGCAATGTCAATGCCAAAATCTAAGCACTTAAAATGCTATTGACAAGAAATTACCAAGCTGCTGAAGTAATTTGTGCACAAGAAGAATTTATTCCTATTCATGACAAACTGAGGAAGACTAACATAAACGTTTATGACTCAGTGCCCCTGTTCATAAATGATGCGTGTTATGTGAGCTTGTGTTGTTGAACAGACTCTAAGTAGACCCAAAGATTCACGGGTGGCCTAACAGCAAGATGGTCTATAAAATTCACACCATTGTGGAGCCAAGTCTTGCCATTTGTTGGAGCACTACGAAGCAGGTATCAGGTTTAAAGGACACAGTAAATGGTTACCATCTCTTATTTAAACACCTCTACCATATTTGGTTAGACTCTTTCTCCAAGAAGTGTGAAATCTTGTGGGCTCTGATGTGACCTTTGAGATTACTGGATTTGGACCTGAGAAAGAGGGCCACCTTAACTCTGCTGATATATTACCACAACTCTTCCAGCTGTCCAAGCCTCTTTTCTCAAATCAAGACCACACAAGGTGTACTACTCTCCACCTAGGCCTTTAATTTCTCAATTGCTGGAAGGGTTTGGCAAAGCACCAGCCTTGGCGCTTGGAGAACCCTGTTCTTGACATTGACATTTCCAATAAAATAACTGCAAATATGGGGACACCTGAATGAAGGTCTTAAGTTAGTAAAGCATAATTATTAAAATGATTATTTTCAGCATTATCCCCAAGCCCACGTTTCACTGCCTACTGCTCCACATCCCTCACAAAAACATATGTCATAATCTGCAAATTTGCAGAGGCTCCCCTAGAAGGAAGTCTTTTATTAGGCATTTTGTTTTTCTTTGCTGCAGGCGGCAGACAAAATAAACTCGACCTGAGATTTATTTCATGTTCCTCTTGGCGACGTGGCATCCAAGAATCACACGCTGCTCTAGGTTCACCAAGAGAAAAGAATCTTAATCATAACAATGGGCTCAGCAATAGCAAGAGACACTGTTGCACTAGATGCTACAAGCTAAAATGCACGGGAGGGAGCAGGGGGAGGGGTTCGAAAAATGAAAAGGCATAATGTGTTTCATTGTGCCACTGAGAGAATGAGAGGGGAAACTGTTGATTTAGTCTTTGTTTCAGTATTTTCATTCATTTCTCCACAAGACAAGGCTGAATATTCAGTGCTCAACTCCCAAAGACTCCAAGGTAAACAGGAGTCTTGCGGTGAATGACCCCTGCTCCACATCTCTAGGCCAAACTGAGAGGAAAGGAGTATAGAAAGGAGCAGGTAGCTGGAACAGGAAATTGCCCAGTTTTAGTGCACAGCATGCAAAATGTGAGTTGTAAGCAAAAGGAAGGCTAATTTCATGTGGGTCTGCAGCAGTGCAAAGATGCTTGGTTTTGGTCATATGACACCCTGCCTCAGGTCAGGTAATCCTATCATTGTGGAAAGCTGCTGTCAGAAGAAATCACTTCTATGCTAGTTAATGAGCTGTCAGTGGACTCACAATCTTTCTGCACCTAACAGTTCAAATAGAGAACCATCAAGTATATGAAGAGCATTTCAAAGAAGTAGCAATTGCAGATGTATAGAAACTGCATTTGCAAAAGAAAATTCACCTTCAATTCACTTTTCATGGTAGATGTTCATGGATTTTCTTTTTTGTAATAAGACAGATAGATCATACAATGGGTTGCTAACAAATGTTCTGTTGGAAAATTACCAGAAAAGCTACTTACTGAACATGAGCAATAAAGCTCTGTTTACATAGTGGAATTGAAGACATACCTCTTAGTGTGACACTGTAACATGAAAACGTCATGGTACTCTCCATGTTGGCATGTAGAAAATAAAGAATTTCTTAAAAACAATAAAATCTCAAACTGAATTGCACTTTTATGCAATGCAATAACATATACCGCTCTGACGAGCAGAAAGCTCCACCTGCAGGTTATTTTAATTGGTTATTCTTTGAACTATTTATGTTTGTTCTGCCTCCAGAACTGTACTAAATTGTGATTTTGCACATGAGTGTACTGGACAGGAACTTCTGGTCATCTTCAAAATGAGGTTTGGAAACTAATACCTTCACATAAAATTGTAATTTTTTGTTTATTGGTTCATTTGCATTGATGCTCACATATAATCTATTATTTTCTTAAATGCCTAAAAAGTTTGTTCAGTACTGCACATTAATTTTAAATTCTTTCAAGTACTTGTAGCAGCAAAATTCCTATGTTTCAGCTCTGACAGTTTGGTCAGTCCACTTTTTCCAAATATACCACAATTTTGTCAGACACTTTCTTGGTAATGTTAACACCACTTCCAGATATCCAGTTCATTTTGCTGAAGTTTCCAAATTGACTTACAGGAATAGAAAGTCATTACATTCAGTCCAGAAGCTTGGACGTTCTATTATTTTTATTTGAAGTTGTTTTTATATCTGTTTTTGCTGTTGTACATGTTACTTAGCCAATAGTAGAATACAATGAAACTGTCATTTGAGTAAATAAAGTGTTCTTGCATGCTATAACAGAGATATCAAATCATCTCATGAACAGGGAAATGGATTATTCTGAATCTTTCTCAGTCTCCCTGTTTCATCATCTGATTAGTGTCATTGTTCTTTGTTCTGCCTTCAATTATCATGCATTGGGGACCCATTCCATTAAAAACTCCAAATTCCTTCCAGGTGACAAGAGTTGGAGTAAGAGAACATTTTTGGTGGATTTGGCTATTGTAGCTTTGGTGGTAAAAAAAAAAAAAGTTTCCAAGCTCTTGGAAGCACTTTAGACAACCTTGAAATGAAGTTTCTAGGCAAAAGCACAGCATTGCATATCATGGTGGAGTTTCATTTTTGAAGCTACCTTTATCTCTTTGTGGGTTGATTTACTGATGTGGTTTACAACAAATAAAAAAAAAATCTCTCACAAGTATTTACAAACAATCAAAACTTACAGGAGTCATCAATTTTTCATATATTATAGGTTTAGACCTGCTCTTGCATCACTGCATGTTGTGTAATTAGCTTGTTCGTATTAATGAATTTCATTTGTCAAGCTCAAATGACTGCAAATGCCGTCCAAGTGAAAGGGAGAGAGGGCATCCGTGTATCTAGACCTTGATAGATATTTAGAGGGTTAAATGAATGAATTGATGATGTATATGGATTCTCAAATGATCTGAGAGGAGAAATACTATTTGCAATATTTTGACTTTCAGAACATGTGTGGTAGGTCAACTCCTGGACTTCAGCCTTTAAACTCAGGGTACATCACCCCATCTCACTCCAACGTCACCCACTACCTGATACATCCCCTCCCACTGCCTCATAGCCTGCAGCTAAAATATTGGGTACATTACATGCATTTTAAAGTCATAGCCAATATTTACATGATCTGCTATCTCACCTTTCCCTATTGAGTTTTTCTAATATATGAATAGGGATCACACATGACAAACTGTTGGTGAACCAAACTGATCAAGCCAAAACACATATATGCCTTGTGCTACCTTGCACTGACCCAAAACAAAAGAAAATGCCTTTGGTTGAGGTCACAGGTAAAAGACAGACTCAGCATGGTCAGTACATACTGCAGAGGGAGTTGGAGGTGAGTAGCACAGTGCATATTAGATGCTACCCTATGTATGAGGCAGATGTTGGCTTCCTACATTAATTTCTCCTCTACCTTGAATGGGGAAAGCAGTATAGAACATGTACAAGCACCAGAACATTAAAACAAAAAACACCTGTCTAAGAACTGCATGTTTTGTCCTCCATAGCAGGATCCATTTACACTGATCACTTAGTCAGGTTGGGTTGAAAAAAATGTTTGATATGCTTCTATGTGATTGGGAGGCATCTGTTGACTCTGACTGAAACATTTACAGGCTAATAATTGGATGCCTCTAAGTGATATTTTTAACTTGGTTCTTCTTCTTCTTCTTCTTCTTCTTCTTCTTATTATTATTATTATTATTATTATTATTAGTATTATTATTATTATTATGTATTTCTTTACAATTAATTTATTATTCCTCACAATAATTGCTTGTTCAAATTAAAAGTCTATATTTGTCTTTTTAATGAATAGAGTAACTAGCCTACTTTAAGAACAGTTAATCATTTAACACATACATGCAGATAAATCACACAATAAAATAGTACAGTTGCACAGTTAAATGTTATTTTATGTTATTTTATGATACTTCCACCACACTATGATATCAAACAGCTTCACACCCTACACTTTCCCGTCACCACGCTTTAAATCTCTTTCTTTGCACCGCGCCATGGGGGCTTTGGCTTCATGTACCTACCCTGAAGCCACTCAGAACTCCAGCCCAAAACATCTGATCATTTGCAGTATGATCAACCGTGCATTTGGATCAAAGCAAATTCAACATAAATTATTGATGTTAAACCTAGACATCATGTAGAGGATCTTTATGGAATTTCATAATTTGGATTGTGACTATCTCTACCAGCATAAACATGTGGAAGAACGTGAACACTTTCAGTGAGGATGTGTGTGTGTGTGTGTGTGTGTGTGTGTGTGTGTGTGCGTGTGTGTGTGTGTGTGTGTGTTGGATGGCTGGGGGATAGTGGTTCGCTCTAATTGTAACCATGTGATATGTGACATGCTGTTAATTCTATCTCCTCAGGCACCTTTAGGCCTTAAAGAAGATGTTATCCCAGTTGTGTAAGGTCAGTACCAGTGTGGTAATGAAACCATTACTGCATCAACTGTGTGGATTGTGAACTCCAAGACTTCTCTCAGCCCCCCACCCCTACTGTTTGTTTGGTCTGCACTTTAAGAGAGGGCACTGTGAGGTTTGCGAGAAACATCACAGTATATTACCGTAGAAAAAATGAACCCCATGGCAGGAAAAACAGATTTTAATGAACAGGGCAAAAAGGAGGGGTGTGGAGTCAAGCAGAGGACAGAGAAAATGCAAAATTGTGGTTAAAGGTGTAAAAAGGGCAGTCATAATGCTCATATTTGCCATGACATAGACGAAATACTTTTAAGAACCTCTATATAATGTAAAGCTATTATACCAGCTTTTTTCCCTTCAAACTGAATAATTGGCCAGGAACTCATTTGGAACCTTTACTGTTGTGCAGAATACAATGACAGTAGGATGAATCACCACTATCATGGTGTGTCTAAACACCCAAGTGAAGCTCTTCAGTGTAAACCACAGGGTTTGCCAGAGAATGTCTTGACCCGACAATAAAATATGATCACCAGACTCTGTCTTTGTAAGCTCATTTGAAAATATTTGCTCTTAAATGACGTTGTGAGAAATAAAACAATAATTTATAGCTACACAGGAGGTACTGAGTAAATGTTATTGGCTGAAAGTGTTGCGCGTCTGTTTGTGTGTTTGAACTGTCCACACGGCTTACGGGAAAAAAGGATGCTAGCTATTAGTTTTGTTCACAAGAATGTTTGGAATGTCAGCTGGGTTAGCTTAGAGCCACACTATGAAGGTTCTTGTGAGGAAATCTTGAGAGTGTAGTAATTATTGTTTTCAACACACTCAATTAAGGAGCATTAATGCTGCAAGAGGGCAGGAATGTCACTAAAAAATATGACTGTAATAATAAAACATTTCACACAAGCTTATTTTTCTTAATGACACCTTCAGTTACATTTCATTACACTGGCTTTATTTTATTACTGCAAAATGAAAAATAGTGATCTCGCCCTCATTCACTTTCTGTTAACTTCTTCCTACTGTTCTCCAATAAATCAAATTCTTTTTCCACCTCATTCCACCCTCTACCATCTTTTAACAAGCCACCAGACCCTCTTTTACTGTCTTTCTTCATCTGCTTCTTTGAGTGTCTTTTTCTAGTTACATCTCTGTCTGTCTTTTTCATCTTCTCCAAGCCAGCCCAGACACTCTGTCTTGCTTTTCTTGGACATCTCACCAACTGACTGATAGATGCGTCTGTCGTTCCTGAGGTTTTTCTGGCAGTCCTCTGACCATTCTATTCACTCGACTCAATGAAGCGCAAGTGTGTGATGATTTCAGTTTTAAACATACCTCCCTGATCATCCTACTGTTGGAGATGAGAATACCAGTATCCAAAGCCCATAAATCTACTGACAGCATCTTCTGCACCAGCGAGTGTGTGTGTGTGTGTGTGTGTGTGTGTGTGTGTGTGTGTGTGATTCTGAATGTGCGTCTGTGTGGTAAGGGGCTCTGGTGGTGGGGTGAAATGGAGCTGGACCTCAGAGAAGGGAGGGCGGGATAGATGGGAAATGAAACTTCAGACATTCATGGAGGGTTCCGCAGGGACAACTTTGCTCTGAATAATTATCTTGTATCCTTTTCTTTCCCTCCTTCTCTCTTTTTCCTCTTTCACTCTCTACACAGCATGTTATTATGCTGTCCCCCTAGTTGTGCAGAACAGCCACTCTGTCTGTCTTGGCACACGATGAGTCTAAGGAAGCAGTCATTGACAAGTCATAAAGTTTACAAAGTTTGGTGTATCTGTAGAGTTTGGCCTATCTAAACAGACACATTGTACAATACTCCTGCTCGGAACTGGCAATGGCCAATTTGGCATGCCATTCTAGAAGCCTTATGAGCGCTGCAGTGACTGAAAAGATTTTCTAAAGAGAGCCAAACCCACTAGATCTGCAGTGTGTAGGTTCATTCATTCATTCATTCATTAATTCATTCATTCATTCATTCATTCAATCATTCATTCCATTTGTGATTTTAATATGATTAATATTAACTACCTTAATCTCTGCCAGTTTTCACCCTTTCTATAAACAATTAACTCAAGTTATGAAAGTGTAGCTGTTGCTTTTTTCATTTAATAGTATTTAAATAAAATTGCACTTAATTATGTGATAAGTTACATCATGTAATACATTCCATTTATTACAATAAAATGCAATTACAATATTATATGGAAGGAGCATATAAAATATTACCAGTTGAAACTGGGAACACTAGTGCATCTAAAAATGCAATACTATGAAAAAGGTTTTTGATAATTTAATTCACAAGTTAAACAGTCATATATTTAATATTCACTACATTTAAAGTTATATATTTCAGACTCTTTTAGTTGATATTACGATTAGTAATCTTTTCAAATTTTAATGAAAGGATTCTAATATTTTGAGATCTGGTTTTCGAAATCTATAAGAAATACTGATCAACGGTAAAACAAAAAAGGCTTGAAATGTCATTTTATGTGTAAAGAAAATAAACTATTCTACCTAAAAAAAACAATTTGGATGAAATTAGGATCACAAATGAGCTTATAAATAAATCTATTTTTTTAGATGCACTAGTATTTATTGGGCAACACATACAAAGGCAGTGTCTTTCCTTATGGCATGTTTGCTAATGCAACATTTTAGATGTCTCATCATGGAATTGTGAACATTGAATGTCAGTTATTTTGGTGTTGACCACAGTGTATCCACACAAGGATTTGATTTTTGTCTTAAGACAAAAGTGGGACTCATCACTGAAGATGGACCTCTGCCATTCTGAGTGACTCCATAACAGACTGGCACAACACCACTGCAGTGTCTGATAATGTTGACATAATGTTAAGGGTAGTCATATTCGTCTGCATGCACGCCACCATGTAGCCAATGTCTTTGACACTACAGTTTGACTGTTCGCAGTTCAGGCTGTTTGGTCACTCTGCACATGTTGCACATTCCTGTGGTTTTCTCTCTCTTTGGTTTGTGTACTTCTCCTGAGATACTACATGTTGCTGGTGCATGCCTTTCTCCATTTCCTGCTGCCAGCAGCATGCAATTGTAATATCCACATGAATGGTATGGTACACAATATTACCATTCCCTTTCCTGGAGTCCTTCGATGCAAAATGTTTTTGAACTCTTCTCCCAGGCAACAACACTTGACAAGACTTTGCAAAAGGACAACCTTATTTAGTCAGACAGCGATAAGGCCCAATCTTGCTTACATCACATCCAGTCAGAGCAAGAGATATGAATCATTTACATGTCTCGCAATGTCAAACCTACCCAACAAGTTTCATTCCTGTTGGTTGAACTTCTTCTGGTACAACTGTTTTTTTTTTGGGTTTTTTTGAGTGTACTAAGATGTTTCATTATCAGAAATGGCATAGGGATCAGGGTGACTCATCAGTTATGCTGCTTGCCTTTGGCAGCCATAGTCTGAGAAAACAAAGTAGCCATGCTCTCTGTGGGTGGGTATATGGTGCTCTCTCCCAATATCACACCTAGTGTGATGCTGGTCTGCACAGATGTCTCTTAGCCATTGTATCGGAGTTGGAGACCTGCCACTTTCCTCTGAGTGTGGTGACTTCACATATATTGGAGGACACATATGCTTGCCTTCAACCTCTGAGTGTTGTAAGGGTTCATTTTGTAGGGGGAAGTTCTAAAGGGGTTGGGTAACTGGCTTTGCCAAATTGGGGGAAAAAGAAATGCCATGTAACAATAGAAAACAATAATCAAATCAAATCAAATCAAAATGTATTTGTGTAGTGCTTTTCACAACTGATGTCACAATAGAAGGTTTGATTAGATTTGCATTATACTAAAATATCTCTTTTACTAGTAGACATGTGAAATCAAATTTTTTTATGTCTTTTGAAAGTTTAGAATTCCATGATCAGAATTTATCCACTTTCTATGAAAAATATTTCATATAAAAAAAATCACCTCACTTTTCTCGTCACTGGCACAGACTGTGACACTTATGGGTTATTTGGATATTACTAGTGATGTGCTGGCAGCTTTCCTGGTACATTTGTAGATATAATGTATACACACACCTGCACTGTTGGGTTTGTGTGAGAGAGCTTTTCTACAGCATCTCTGGCTTATTTGCCATAGAACTTGTTTCTCGTCAAAGCGCCAGCCTCCTGTCATCACTACTCTCCAAACATCCTCGACCTTCGCCAGCTTTCAGCGGTGGTGTTTCCACCTGTAGTTAGTCTGGGGGCTTGTGTGGTTAACCGAAAAACCCTCCTAACCCCTCCTTTCTGCTTTGCTCTTTTTCCCGGGACAGAGGGAATCTTCCAACCCTTCTCCCTTGAGAAGACTGCACTGGATAATGGTTTAATTAACTGAAAATGATTTTAGCAGCTGCTTGCTAAGAAATTGGGGGACTGGTATGTGCTGGAAAGATTACATTTATGGTCCATAACTGCTCCAGTGGCTGAATGAGTTTGAGTTGCTGAGACATAGGTAGGACTGAAAGTGTGTGGTACAGCCAATTGCACATTTATCCAGAATTGTTTCCCAAAAACTTTAGATTTACTCTCTTTGTCAGTTTTTTATACCACACTTTTTAATCACAACAAATGGTCTATTAAACAAAGCAGTTATCTCTCTGGGAGTAGAACTACTGGGGGAGCCAGGGGACAAACTCTTCTTCTGTTTAATAGAGAAGGCCTCACTCAGCTGGGTCTATGGTACAATAGATATTTCATGTGGAAACACTTAAACTTTAAGGCCACGGAGAAACCCTTTCATTAATGCTTAATTAGAGCAATAAGCAATGAGAACACGTAGTTGGCAAGGTATTCCTTTCGTGAAATACAGAGCCATACATTTTTCCCACCAAACATGCAGTTACTGATTGCTGCTGAAGAGTTGATTTTTGCCTTCCATCTACAACACTTCTAGACTGTCTAGATGTTCTATAGCATGTTTAAAACAGTGAGTTTTAGCTTTATTTCCTTATGACTTCCAGTAGAACTGTACTCCACAGTCTTGCAAGCTAAACCTTCATGCAGGTTTTTGGCAGTCATCTTTTCTTTCTTACTGGTAATTATTTTGCTTTCCAGATCTCATCTTCACCTCTGTAGTTCTCCTGAACTGTCTGAAATCTGGTAATGAAATGCAGCATTTGTAATACCTAAGCTCAATGATGGCTTTAGGTATTGTTTTGTGTGTTATGCAGTACAGTAGCAGTGAATTAGGGTTTCCTGAAAATATTGTGCTTTTTTTTTACTGGATTAGCTACAGCTCATGACAAATGGTGTCATTTGGCAATGGGTATTCACTTTTGCATAAAACTATATTAAACTATATTAAACAGTATGGTTTAAAGGTTTCTGTGAGTGGCCTATGAGAAAAAAAACAATTAGTTACATCCTGCTTTTGTTTTTGCAGGTGACAACAGTGCTTCAAAGAGTTGATCTCCATGGGACTTTGCTAAAATGCCTCTGTTTCTCTGTTGCGACTCTCATGTTTACAGGGCAAGAGGAGAACCATGTGAAGAAAAGCTTGCCGCTGCGTGTCACGTCCACTTCCCGGCACCACACACTGTGCCTGTTACCACGCTGCACTGGGACCTGGATCAGACCGCCAATCATAATACTATTCTAGGAGCAGAGAGTGAGAGGAAAAAAACACAAAGCAGAGTAAGATATAAATACCATCATAGTGTCACATTGCTGGAATACTTTGGGAGATGGAAGGAGAGATGTGCTGTTACAGAGAGAAAGGAGAAAGAGAAAGAGGGGGCATGGCAGGGGGCCTGTTTAGATGAATTCTAATAGTTTTTGCTGGCCCCCAAAAAGCCAGCTCCAGTAGACTGTTTGTTTAATGGCACGTTTGCATGATTTTAATTATATAATTAGGGGGGTCCGACAGAAGCTGGCAAATGCACAATCATAATGTATCCTGGAATATCAGATTCAGTTTCAGAGACCCTGGAGGCTGGGAGGTCTGGCTCATGCACTGCAGTCAAAACTGTCCCCTTGTCTGCTGAGGTAAATCTTTCAGAGCTGAAATCCACAAGCATTATTTCCCCAGGACCTCAGGAGACAGATTTTTCTGTTGGGCTTACAAATTACTGAACAGATTTACTGCTGAGTTTATCTACATATTTTGACACAGACCATGGAAAATGCTGCATTAGAAAGAGACTTAAGTAATAACATAAAAATGTAGCCATCTGTAATGTGGATAGTTGTAGCTATGCATTCATAAGCATATCCTACATTATTTTTTTTCCATTCCTCCCTTGACCTCCCTTTATATGGGCTTATTTTCCAAAAATAATCAATACCTTGTTTTTGTGTACATAATTGTTTTATAATTTAATATTTAACAGGCTATTTTTAGTCCTTTGTCATTAAAATTGGTATATTTATATATTAGTCAAATTGGCTATCCGTATTGTGTAAAAAGTGGGCTTTACATTATCTTAACTTTAAAGTGTCAAAATATTTGTACCTTTGCTTTCAGGAATTAAAAAAATAACTAATTTTTCTTTAAAATTAATTGGGTGCTTAGGAACATTGTCTTGCTGCATGTTCTTTTGAAATTCCTGTAGAATGGTAGAATGTACAGGAAAAGCACACTAAAACACCCATAACTGTAATTTAAATGAATGGACTATATTGTGAATCCATTTGATATACTGATACACTTTAAGAAAATAATCAGCTTTGTAATTTAAGGTGTTTACAACAGAACATTCGAGAATGGCCATTAGCTCATCTGCTGGCCTTCTGACCTTAAGACATTGCTGTTTTGTGACAATCTACCTACACCTACAGCTACAACTAGGTGTAGGAAATTCTGTACTTTTTATTTTGTAAATAATTTGGTTTGAAGTCTGCCTTTTAACAGTTGCTGAGGTATGGAGCCTCCAAACTGACACCACAACATCACAGGCTCACCATACACCTGCACTAAAAAAGGGGAAAATTTCAGTATAGTAAGGTATTTTTTTGTGCTGGAAAACAGTGATTTCCTTTTTCCAAACATAATGCTCTGTAGTAATGACCTTGATATGGACATGATCTTTGTTCATTGATCATTTCTAGGGAGAGTAATAATGGTCTTAAATTTTTCCATTAGTCCAAATTCTAAAGATAGTTTTGTAACATTTTCCAGCAACAACTTAAATAAAACAAATTAAACAAAACAGGGCACCAGCTCACATCTGAGTATTGATTCAAAAGATTCACATGCTTTTGCCACTCGTTTTTTTTTTTTTTCATATATCATTTGTTTTAATTTTGTTCTCCTTGTCTACTTTTAGGACTTTTTGTGAAAAGTTTTTGGTCGAATAAATTGGTAGAATTCATTGTGTGCTTAGGGTTGTTCTTTTTCTGCATGATCCATGTTCTCTTGAAATTCCTTTAGAATTTGTTAGCAAAATTCCAAATTAATTGTTCCATTAATAATGACTGTCCTAGTCCAGATGCAGCAAAACCAAACCATGATACAACCGACACTTCTTTTACAAATGATTATCTTTATCTACTTTCAGGACTTTTTGTGAAAATTTGATGATGTTTTAGGTCAAATTTATACAGAAATGTAGAAAATTCTAAAGGAAAGAAACTTTAAAGTATTGATGTACACTTGTTCTTTATATTGTTTCAATATATTTACATATAGAAATGTACCAGTATTACTTGGAATACTTTTTTGAAGTGTTTTATAGCTTGAGTCAAATGTTTTAAAATTATTTTACCTTATCTTAAACCATAAAGCAAAGAAATGTTCAGTTTTTCACAATATGGGCCCTTTAAACTATCCTCTTTCCAAAGCTCCTCCACCCTTTTCCGTCTGACCTCACCCTGCACCTTCCCCAGTCCAGTACCCTTTCTTTACATCTACCCTCTCTCTTTTCATAGCCTATGTTTTCACCTCTGTCTATTCCCAATTGCCCTGCCCCCCTCCCCCACCGCCTGTCCCAGGACCCCACCGGCCTGCCCTCCTTGCTGCCTGTAATTCAACCACTTATTTTCGTTTGTGCTGAAGGAGCCGATGACCTTGGAGAACTCTGTAAAGGCTGCCAGTAAAACACTGAAGGATTACCGGTATGTAACTGCACATTCATGTGGTTTGTTTGAATAACCTCGCGCTATGGAGCAGAACACAATATATTACATTTTACGAGCCTCAGAAATGCACCATCGCTGCCCCTACTGTCAGTTATCCACAAATAGAATTGCAGCTTTTTCTCTCCCTTCCCCTCCACTGTCTTAAAAGTTCTTAAAAGTACATACTCTAACACAGTTGATGTGCTATCCCAAAACAGCTTACACTGAACACTTTACACTTTCACATAAATCATTTTGACAAATAGATGTAGATATAGCTGCGAAAAATTACACCACCTCCCCTCGTTCTCCGTCCAAACACTTGACATGATATGTGATATTACCTGCTAAAATTGCAAGCACCACAGTTTGTCCTTTTCATTTCAAATAAATGGCACTGTCTGGATCAGGTGAACTTTGGTGAACTTTAAAAGAATGTAAGTTCACTGTGTGGAAGCAATATGACCATCTGGTATGTTGCGGCCCATCATGTATATTTTAGCCTTAAAGGACCTCTGGAGGTTCCCTCGCCAAGTCCATTTGAATCACAGGTTTGGTCTCTATAGATTACTTCCCTGATATCTATACTAACTGTCCAGAACTGCAAACCAGATCTGCTTCAATAAGATTTTCCTTTGGATTCTGGATGTTTACCAAAGACCTGTGGATTAAAGCGCAGAAGCAAAGACATGACCATGAAATATATGCCTTAGAGAGCTGGTGAATACATATTAATAAAAAGATCACTCTTTAATGTGGAGATATTGAATTAATTATGCTGTTTGTCTCCTTCTTTCTATTCCAGAGTAATAAAACACAGCATTAAAGATAACCCTGTCAGCAAACTTCTTTGTTTGTGTTATAGCTTTATTTTGCCCCTGTAAAACTTATTACACCAATGGTTGTAATAAGACATGAATTCTATAATTAATCACTAACTTTTTTTTTACCTTGTTCTGTGAACATTCACAAAATTTGTAAAGTCAACTAATCCTATCAAATTAGTTTATCGTGTAGTTATATTTTCAGTATATCACCATGCATATCACAACAGCAGGATGTTGAAATGTAAATGTAATATAGTGCCACAAATTAGTAATTCAAATTAGAAATAATTCTCCATATGCTCACAATAAAAACAGCAGCCAAATCAACTCTCAACACAGATGGGGCTTTACACATTACTCAACAGACCCCACAGGGACTGAACACTTGCTGGGAAGTTGCATCATCCATGGGAAATACAGTGCTCACTCATCTCAGTGTAGATTGTCCTCGATTCATGACAAAGGTGTCAACTTGTTTCCAATCAGAGGACTATTGTCCAACTAGAAGACCCAAATACGAACAAATCTTAAAGTTTTAAAGATAAAAAAGTCAGATTTTTATCTACATTCTCCAAGAAGAAGTCTTTGTATCCTACTCCCAGACTCACAGGCTATTTGAACAGCCCCATTTATCCACCACCATGCTTCACATGGCATCTAATTTCAGGGCTGGAGACTTGTGACCAAATAAAGTTACTAAGTTCTACATCTGTTTTCTGTGATACTGGAAAACATTTACCTGTTGCATAGAGGTACAATACACGATTACAAAATGTTGTCTTCAAAGGCACATTCATCAGATATAACCATTCCCTAATGCCATGAATGAGATTGTGTGTCTTATTTCATTGTCTTGTAAATTGTAAACATATTTAATATATGTGTCATGCATCCCTCCAACACTCCGGACTCGATTACCCAGGATCCCTCGCTCATTTACACTCACCTGAAATACTGATTATGTTCACCTATGTTTATGTGTTTTAAAGCCTGTTCATTGTTGAGCTCTGTGCCTACCTTTGCCACTGCAACTCTTAGCATATCCAGTGTATTAGCTTTATTGTGTTTCCATGTATGATCCTTTTGTTTTTTTTTTATCCTGTCAAGCTGTCTAGTTGAGTCCTCAAGAAAAGCCTGTCTAGAAAACACAGTATTACAGGGAGTCAGGAGGCTTAACTTACAGAGAAACTGTTTGACCTGGCATAATGGAATTAGCATGATTTATGGAATTGTCATGACATTGATGATAGGCCCTGCTGGGATATTTCAGTGTCAAAAGCCTCTTAGCATAGAGAAGAAGGCCACTGGAGCTTGCAAGTTGTGTAATAAGTAGTAAGTACCAGGCCTCATCCCTGTTTAATGAAACAGTAGTTGGAAATGTTAAGGAGGGGATCACATTTTTTTTAAATATAAGCTTCAAATATAAACGCATAGTAGATAATAACAGATATTATTTCTATTGTCCACATCAGAAGTTTTGAACATGCTAATCACAAACCAAATCATGAAGAAGATTAAAAGCCGCTAACACAGACCTAAATTTAACTCATGGCTTTTGGCTGGACTTCCCCGACAGAAAGAACAACACTGACCTGCATAGAACTTTCCATCAAATGTATATGTACAGACACAGAGCAGGTGAAGTCAATCCAGACAGGCCATAATATTGTGTTAATGATATCTGAAACTACCACGTCAGGAATTCAATAGTACAGTGCTTTAGAAAGACCTTTCAGCAACCCTGAGCCATAAGAAACGTCCAAGATACAGATATGTCCACAGTGAACAGTGTGATTGTTTATTCAGCAACATTTTAAAGACTTGGGCAGGTACACTGATGAGGTTTAAAGTTTCACCATTTCGTCATTATAGAAGTCAATTAAGAATTTCTACAAGTGTTTTTGAGATTTGCAAATGTTATACACTCATATATAGCTGTACCCAGAAGGAATGAATCCTATTGCTTTTACTACAATCAAGCCAGGATGTCATGGAGTCAGAATGGCAGCAAGTCATGTTCAGTGACAAGAGATGACCAACAAATTCATTTGTGGACAATATCATGCCAAGGTCAACAATTTGTTGTAATGCCTCACACTTCCAGAAGACCTGTTGTTATGGGGTGAGGGACATTGATATGATGCCAGATCAAGTTTGGTCTTAATAAGGCACTTAAATATGTAAACAAATAAATAATGTTAAAGATGCCCTACAAACAGTAGCCCTACATTCTCTGAATGCACATTCTAGTACACTATTCCAACAGGACAACACTCATCCATACAGAGCTTGAAAGAGACTTGAAACTACAGATACTATGCCATGGTCAGTTGCATCACCAGATCTATCCCTGATTGAACATGTCTGGGATGCTATTGGATGTGCTATCAACTTTGATATGTTGAGATATACCCAACACCAAACTGAGATACACTATTGCACATATCAGAAATTTTTTTTATTGATCAGTATTTTTTTTTTATTGTTCTGGTAACATTGATCTAGCTTGTGAATAGCATTGCAACTTTCTATGTAACTGTTTTATTTCTTTCATAATTTTGCCATTTTTCCAATTTTCACCCCTACTAATTTAGACATGCCAATTACCCATCCCCCCTAAGTTGTCTCCCACATCACATGTCCTGCTCCCAGCAGCAGGGGGGGAGAGATTGTTCAGAAATTTCCTTTGAGTCATTGAACTCCAGGTTCCTCCAGGCAGCCATCAAGCTTGGAGGAGAATGCTGGATCCCTAGATCTGACGCAAGGTTTGGCAGATGCCTGCGCCGACCAGCAGCACACTTATGAGATGTAGGAAGAGCACCATCTACCCACTTCTCCTGCAGCAAGCCAATTTCTCTCCCTCTGGACCCGGCTGCGGATGGTGAGATGATGAGCAGCATGATCCTGGATTCGAACCCGTGACCCCAGCATCATAGTTGGAGTAGCTTAACCACTCGGGACCCATAACTGTTTTATTGATGGTAAGTGTATGCTAATCAGACCATTAGTAAAAGTCGAGAATTATGCATTCAAAGAAATATAGTGACAGCACAGGATTTTAAGAAGAACAGTGTATAACTGAGTTTAAGAAAGAAGAACATGCCTCAAGTCCCTTCTTCTAACAGCCCAAATTCCATCTCTACCTTGGTCACATATTCAGCTTTCTAAATGTACCACCACTCCATTATGCTTCAACTCTGTCTTATCTGTCATTCACAGCTTCAATTATGAGAAATTCTGGCCTTCTACCACAAAGCAGAAGCCACTCAAACTCCTGGCCAACATTTTTTGAGATCTCTCTATCTCTTCTCTTCTCTTCTCTTCTCTTCTCTTCTCTTCTCTTCTCTTCTCTTCTCTTCTCTTCTCTTCTCTTCTCTTCTCTTCTCTGTCCTCTATCTCTTACAGTCTCTTTCCTTATGATCATATGCTGGTAATCTGGTCCAAACTTGCAAAAAGAAATTTGATTTGATCACCTATTTTCACAGATTTTATTTCTTAAACTTTCCAGTTAACACAGATATGTGTGGATTTTGGAGACTAAATCAGAAGTATCGTAATGACTAGTGAGGTACTTTTTCCAGGAAATAATAACTAATCCATTACAGTTTGAGTAAAGTAATGAGTTATTTGTTTTTCAGTAACTATCCCAAAATCAGTCACATCTACTAGTGTTCACAAAGTCCAGGATCCAAAACTGTCAGTTTCTGTTTTCAGTTATTTTACAGATATTGGACTTCATGCCAATGTTCAGAACTTCTCCCACAATGCTGCTTCTATCAATGCTTCAACCACAGGATCTGTAAATGGTGTAACTTTACCACCACAAACACTTTTATCACACTGATGTGTCATAAACAATCATGCCATGTCATCCTCTTTCTTCCATTTTAGGAAACATACAGTGAATCTAACATTAACAGGGCAAAGTTTCAATGTTTAAATGTTTAAATGAGAACTGCGGCCTTATATTTCCTAATGCAAAGTCATATGATATGGAACTTCCCAGATGCTGGCTAAAGATAACAGGATTGCTCTGTCCTCATCTTCGTTCCCCTTTTGTAATGGAATGCAAACTGTCCACATAAGTTAATCTGTCAAGGCCCATTAGTGGAACCCACTGAGAATCAAAGCCACACTATAAATCAAAGAGCAGCATCTGAACTCCAGGAATCTTAATGCATCATATCACGCAAACACCTTCTCTATTAATAAAACACATGCTGGCCGAGTTAGACAGCGCTGAATTGTGGTGCTCTCTCTCTCTTCTGGCGAAAAGCACTTTAAGGAAAACAGAAAGATAAGAAATTGAGCAAGCAATCATAACAATAGAGCAATATTTCAGAAGTTATTAATTGTACAGTGCTAACAACGTTCACGCGTCCAAGGTGTTCTGTAAGAATTTGGACTGGATAACAGACACATTCTCATATTAAAGTGAGGTATTATTATTCATATCGGATGTGACACTATGGATAAAAGGATAACACATACAATATGTGATACATTCTTCTTGACAATCAAGATTTAATGGCCTTGTAGATTTCTGCAAACTGCCCAGAGCAGAATTTCTGCCAGCTGTCCGCAGTCGAGACTGTTAGGAGTCAGAAACCCAAAAGTGTGTGTGAGTTTGAAGTGTACATGGTGACTCAGAGCCATCTGAAATAAATCCACTCTTAATCATAGCCAATTTGGAGCCCTTAGACCACTTACAGGTTCAAAAAGCATCTCCCAGGGTTATGCCCTGAGTGTGCTGTCAGCAGCCAGGTTTACAAGCACCTGGGTGAGAGTGAGAAAAAAAAAAACTCAGTAAATAAAACTTTTGAAACAGCATAGTAAAAGAACAATGAGGGCATTAGGCACATTCATAGGATATCAATCCTTATTATTTACCAAGAAACGCGTGTGCTAGACACGCAACATAAAACAATGCCATAAAAATAACAGTTTCGTAATGTGAGTGAAAATTCTTACACTCTTACTTGAAATATTCAAAGTATTTTTGAAGTTCTTTAAGCTTTGTTATGTTCAGTAATGATGACCTTTCTTTAGTCTTCTCTTCAAGCCCTAAAGATTTTCTTCTTTTAATGTTGGCATGACTAAGCTATTGTTATATAGCATTATTCCCCATGTCTCAGACAAACCGATCCAGGGTCTGACCTATTCTGGGAGCTATGGATGCATGGTCAAGTTATCAGCAGATTCCTTGTTTTGTGAAACTGATAAGGCACATACCATTTGTGCCATTCATAATATATATTTGAATGTACCAATAAATCCCAATTAATACAATTCTAAGCTTATAATAATGAAATATAAATGTGCAATATGTATGTTTAATTGTATTTGTAGCTTCATCTGCTTTAGTAGTGTGAATAGTTTATAAAATTCTATTTTGTCATATTTAATGATTTGGCTCATCAGTGTATTTACAATGGTGGAATATAGATAACAAATACAATATGCCACCTTTAAATTCAGCTTGTTAGATTTTGGTATCCTCCTGGACATGGTGCCAGTCCATTGCAGGTTACCACACATGTACAGTCACTCACACACTCACATCAAAGGGCAATTTAGCATATCCAGTTTACCCACCTTGGATTTTTTGGACGTGGGAGTCAGTGCTAGGAGGAAACCCATTTGAGCACAAAAAGAACATTCTTCCCAACTCTTCACAGACAGGAATGACCTGCAGTTTCCTCAAAAGTAGCCAATGTGATTGGTTAATAAATGTATACTTTATTTAATTTTGTGTTGTTTTATTGATTGTAATATCAAGTTCAACAGCTGTAGTTGTATACATCACTGTATACATCACTGTCCTTTATGTAATGATAAGAAATTGCACACAATAACTGTGAAATTAACTAATTAACCTATCAGTACATTTATACAACTGTGAACAGATGACATCATTCTTTTCTACATAAAAGAAAATATTTGCCCAGACCTTCGCGTAGAATTGGAACCATCCACACTGAACCTGCTCAGTCTTACATTCTTTTGCTCATTATCAAAGCTAATGTTAGATTTATTAGGTTACTATAACATCATGGATCACTTGATGAGAAAATGTATTGCTGGATTGATACTACATTAACGTCATCGTTTATTCCATGCCAAAATGATTCTGAATGTTTTCCAGGACTTTGATATATCATACAGTAGGATTTGGAGAGACAGTCTCACGTTATCTGGTGTTTGATCCAGAAAAGCTTATGATATGTGATGTGTTCCTGGTGTAAACTTTTGTGGCTTTATCTGCTGCATGGCTGTGACTGCGCTGTCTTGGTCTGACCTCTGTCATGAACAATGCATGCAGGACATAACAACTTGTAGACAAAACAGTGCTGAAGAAAGACAAACTTCAAAAGAATTTGTAAGCTGTTTGTCTTGATTTGGCTGATTTCATTGTTATGTGTTTGGGTCTTGACCTTTTGTGTTTTGGTTTGTGCTGATTTTCTGTAAATGATAACACAATGGCAATGATAAAGGAGAAGACAAGTGGGTTGTGATGAAACCAAACCAAGAGTGCAAATTAAACCTATTGTGTCACTGCTTTTTACAAGCCCAGAGACAGTTATATGTTTTTTTTCTACATTAAATACAGGATTGTTGGCTAGAGGAAAAAAAAAGTTAACATTGTAATATGAAATGATGGAATAGGGATGTTGTTTTTGGTCAAAGCAGGGACTGAATTGTTTTAGTAAGTCTGGTTGGCAAAATGACGAGGTAACAATGCTGTATTTGCATATTTTACTATAAGATAAAGACAAAAATGCAGCTTTTAAATGGTCATTCAATTTATTGAAGATAATGTTTTCAAAACAATTAACGCACAAATGCCCTCTTAAAATCATTAATTGGTCATGCCAGCTTGTACCATTCTTCTTTGCAGATTTTTTTTAAAAATATGGCTTCTTTGGAGGTTTTTGACCATAAACTTCTTGCCACAGGATCTAAAATCAGAAATAGACTTGCTTGTGTGCATAGGTTCACTGTCCTGGTACATAACCCAACTACACTTGAACAAGGTACCATCCTTTATGACAAATTGTTCATGTCCTGGAGAAGCAAAACAAACCATCATACTAGAACCACCATGTTTGACTGTTGGTAAGATGTTTTTAGGGAGGAATGTAGTGTTACCTTCCTTCCAGTCGGAATGTAGATTGCCCAGTAAATTGAGAACCTTGCCTTTTGGATCAGCTCAGCTCCCAAACAGACCAGATCAGAGACCACAACACTGCAGATGCTGCACCAATCTGCCTGTTAACCTCCCATTCTATCTTTCCCTCACATGTGAACTAAATCCCAAGGTACTTGGACTCCTCCACTCAAGGCAGGAACTTATTCCTAACCCAGAAAGGGTATTCCACCCTTTTCCTGATGAGCTGGAGGTCCTGGCTCTGTGAAGCCAACAGGATGACATCATCCACAAAAAGCAGATGTGTAATCCTAAGGTCACTGAACTGGACACCTTCCACTATTTGGCTATGCCAGGTAATTCTGTCCATATTGTGAACAGAATTGGTGACAAAGGGCAGCCCTGATGGAGTCCAACTCCAACAGGGAACCAGTCTGACTTACTGCCTGCCATGTGACCTAAGCTCCTGCTCTGTTTATACAGGGACTGAATGGTTCATAGCAGTGAGCCCAGTACCCTGTACTGCCAGAGCACCCTCCACAGGATGCCCAGAGGGACATGGTTGAATGCCTTCTCCACAAAACAAATGGACTGGTTGAGCAAACTCCCATGCCCCCTCAAGGACCCTAGCAAGGATATAGAGCTGGTCCAGTGTTCCACAGCCAGGACGGAACCTGTTTTGTTCCTCTTGTATCTTGTGTTAACCATCAGCAGGACTGTCTTCTTCAGTACCCCTGCATTGACCTTGCCAGGGAGGCTAAGGAGTATAACACTCTCAAGCTCCCTTCTTAAAAAGAGGAACCACCACCCCCATCTGCTAATTCAGAGGCACCATCCCTGATGTCCACATAATGTTGCAAAGACATGTCAGCCAGGACAGACACCCCTGGTAACCTGCCACCAATGAGTTTTCTAATTACCTTGGTGACCTCGCCCTGTGTGATGAATGAGTCCCTACTCCAGCTCCCAAGCACCACTTCCTCCATTTAAGACTTAAGACTTAAGATTTAAGACTTGCTGTTAGAGGACATCTTTAAAGTGTTCCTTCCACCATCTGATGACATCCACAGTCGAGGTCAGCAGCCCCCCATCCCCACCATATTCAGTGTGGGTTGGGAACTGCTTTCCCCTCCTGAGCTGCTTGACACAGTTTGCCAGAATCTTCTCAGAACCAAATGAAGTTGATTTCCATAGCCTCACTGAACTCCTCCCACATCAGAGTTTTTGCCTTGGCAACAGATAAAACCACAGCCTCCTTGGCTCTTTGATAACTTTCAGCTGCCTCCAGAGTCCCACAAGCCAACCAGGCTTGATAGGATTTTTTCTTCAGCTTGATAGTCTCCCTTGGTGCCACAAGAGGCACCAACAAACTTTCTCACCCACCACCTGATCCAACTCATCACAAGGTGGTGATCAGTTGACAGCTCAGCTCCTCTCTTCACCCAACTGTCCAAAACACATGGCACTATAAACTATGAAGTCAATCACTGAATCGAAGTCTAGGGTATCCTGATGCCAGGTGCATTTATGGATACCCTTGTGTTCCAAAATGGTGTTTGTTATGGACAAACCATACTGAGCATAGAAATCAAAACAAAACACCACTCAGGTTCAGATCAAAGAGGCCGTTCCTCCCAATCACACCCTTCAAGGCTCCTGCTGTCATCAACCACTTGAGCATTGAAGACTCCAATTAGAATAATGGAGTCCCCAAGAAGGGCACTTTCCAGCACCCCCCCCAAGAACTCCAAGAAGGTCAGGTTCTTGGTGACAAACAACAGTCAGGGCCTGGTTCCCAGTCTGAAGACTTAGGGAAATAACTCTCTCATTCCCCAGAGAGAACCCCAATGTACAAACAGAGAGCTGGGGAGCTATAGGTAAGACCACTCCTGCCTCATGCCTCTCTCTATGGACAACTCCAGAATAGAATATAGTCCAGAACACCAAGGCCCACGCTTTGGGTCACTACCTGATCCACATCACACTGGGCACCAATAACTACCCCTCCCAAGGGTGGTGGGCCCATGGGAAGAGGGATCCATGTTAATCCTTTGGGCTGAGCTCAGTCGGGCCCCATGTGTAAAGACCCGGCCATGTTAAGTGACCTAAATCTTTCAAAACATGTTCCATCTTTGACTCATCAGTCCAAAGATTATTGTCCCAAAATCTTTGGGGTCATCAAAATTTCTTTTGGAAAATGCAAGATCAGTCTGTTTGTACCTTTTGTTCAGTGGTGGTTTGGTCTTTTTTATCATGTACATTGACCTTACCTGAGACAAGTGAGGCCTGCACTTCACTTGTTCTGCACATTTTTTGCATGCACACCAGTTTCACCCCACAACATCTCAATAGGATTAAGAGCTGAACTTTGACTTTGAGAACTCTCCATTTCATTGGTTTGAGACCTTTCTTGGTGGATTAACTGGAATGTTTTGGGTCGTTGTCGTGTTGCATATTCACTTCAGATTCAGCTTTTAGACAGATGGTCTCACATGTTTCTTAAGTACCCACAAATACAGTGAAGCTTATTTACAGTGAATCTTAGTTTTGTCCTGTTAATTTCTAGTTTATTTTTTTACAACAAGGGTTCTGCCCCTTCACACTTCCCATGAAATTAAACTTGTTTGGTCTTTATCTGTCATTTTAGGATTGTTGTAGAATTCTTTAGCATTTTGTGGTCTGCTCTTGGGCTGAACTTGCTAGGATGGCCTGAGTTGGCCATGTTGGCTGTTGCTTTATGATTGTCTGGACAGTAGAATGGCTGATAGTTTTGAGATCTTTATAACTTCCTGCCCAGACTGATATTTATCTATAACCTTCTTTCTGAAGCCCTCAAAGAGCTCTTTGGATCCGGACATGATGATCCCACTCTCAACAATCAAGTAATGTCTGAGTTATAAAGTCCTCTGTTACAATGGTCTATCATTTGCAGTTGATGTGCTGCACCTGATTCTTATTTAAGGTATTTTAAGTAGTAATAAATTCTAACCTTCTCCTCACAATAAAATTGCATTTCTAATAACTTTAACAAATTATTTAAATACATTTCTTCCATTTTATTTGTTTAGTTACATCCTTCAATGTTGTCACAGGTGTCCTATTTTTTACAACTGTACATAAGATTGTACTTAGGACTGTCCTCTACTCCACACACAACCCATATCGCCAAGCACATCATATTGTATTGATAAGAGTCCTTGGATTAAACTTTAATTCCATGTTTGCCTACCTGTGCAACATGATTACACTCTAAATTTCTTTGAATATCAGCCGTAATCTAATGCCCAGAAAGTATATGTTTATATACATTAGGTGTTTCAAAGTGGTATACATTTCAAATGTCTGTTTTTGCCTCTCCTTATTCATTTGAACACTGTGTTCCCCTGTTTTGCCCCCCCCCACTCCCTGCCTCTGTGAGGCATGGTGAGTGTCACCCTTGGGCTGAACTCTTGAGCAGCAGTGCAACAAGTCAGGTGTTGGGTTTAGCCTCGGGTCAGCCTAGCCTGGGAGCAATCTACCTCTCCACAGGGGCTCCCTCCCCGACGAACACAGCATTCTTCTCTTTTGTGTGTGTGTGTGTGTGTGTGTGTGTGTGTGTCTGTGTGTGCCCATGTGTGTGAAGTAGTCTGTAAGCATATGAGAACAAGAGAACAAGACAGAAAGGAAAAGAACAAGTCACAGTGTGTTTGTGTAACAATGTGTGTGTGTGTGTGTGTGTGTGTGTGTGTGTGTGTGTGTGTGTGTGTGTGTGTGTGTGTGTGTGTGTGTGTGTGTGTGTATTGTGGAGACCAAAGTCAACCAACAATATCAGGATCTAACTGAATGAAAGTGTTTTTGCTTTTTAAAGTTCAGAATGCATGCTTAAAACCTTTATTTTTGGTTACAAAGGTTAAGGATATGCTTTGGAAATTTTGTAGGGCTTTGGAGGGGCATTAATTCTAAATAACACCCACATATGTTTGTCTGCTAAATGACATAATGCTACACAAACATTCATTTGATCTTATCTTTATCTTATCTTATCATTATTTATCTATATCTATCTATCATCTTGGGTAGATGATTAAGTAATGCCCTCAGCTTAGTGTTCACTGTAGTTGTCACAAATTGTCACAAAAATTATAGGATTGTGTTCGCTGTAACCAGTGGAAAGTCAGCCAGACTGGAATTAATTTAAACTCCTACACTCAGATGTCCTTTTTTGGGTTGGCATGAACTTCAGACACACTTGAGGATTAATTGTGAAGGAATAATCAGTTAGGTGACATCATGGCAATTGAATTACTTGGGATCCAACATTAGAGCAAATGGGAGCATTACCATGGTCAGAACACATTATCATTGGTCCATAATTACATTTCTTTAAAATTCGTCATAGACATATGTACTACATATATATTCTTTATGCTGGAACTAAAGCTTGTACTTTAGTTCTGAAACAAAAATAATCCTACTTTGTAATATAAAATCCAAAGCATTTCTATTGATCTGTTCAAGATAAAGTTTCACACAATGCAAATAGCAACATGGGTTTTCAAATCATGCAACAAACTTAAAAAAATGACAAAGAGTGAAGACACAATATTCATTATATAATACTTACAGCCATTTACACATGCCTTGTATCTTTAAAAGGATGAATTTACAGGAGACAAAATAGCTTTTTATTTTTTAAGTCAATTTTTATGTTTTTAAGTAAATTGGGAGTATTTATATTGGTCCATTCATTATGAAATTATGAAATATATAAATGTGTGTGTGTGCCCCTTGGCATGCCATTGTATAAAAACAAGTGCGTATATGTGTGTATGTGCACATATTCCTTCTCTAGCTTTTTAACAGACTCCCAGCCCCTGGTAACCCAGGCATGACTCAAACACCATCTGGTATCCAGATGCAGGCCTGAAAAGACTCTTGCTCCTTTTTTCTTTCACTCACTCACTCTGCCTCATATATGAGTGAGTGTCAGTTTCTGTATGTGTGTGTGTGTGTGTGTGTGTGTGTGTGTGTGTGTGTGTGTGTGTGCGCGCGTGTGTATGAGTGTGAGGCTGTGTTAATATGTCTGAATACTAATGTCAGAGCACGACATTGCACATGCATGTGTTCTTCCCTTTCAGTTCAACCATGACCTCCGACACTGTGACCTTGCCCTGTTCTTCACTACTGGGAGTGTAAACAGTGGGGTCGTGACCAGCACATCCCTGACTCCATCTGTTTGTCCAGCCTCCTCTGTGAAGGTGACGGGTCACTGGAGTTCAAGTTCATTAATCGACATCTTCTTTTCAGCTCTTCAAAGCAATGCACCACCACCCTAATAATTTCTCACTTACTCTTTCACTGCCCTCCAATGTAGTTATGTTAAACACATTTGATCTCTTCTTGTCTTTATTTGAGTCTTAATTGTGGAAAAAAAAATTGTATATTGTATATAAACTTTTCAAATGTACTGTTCACTCCACAATCCCTACAATCTATACATTACAATAAGACCACTTGTATAAAGTATATACCATTAATTATCCTTATAACTGTGAAATTAATAAGAGTAATATTAATAAGAGTAAAGATCAGAGGGAGTCAAGGCATCTCCAAAACAACAGATATTATGAGGGATTTCCAGTATGTAGTGGTTATTGTCAAACAAAATTGTCTAACAAAGTCCCAGTGAACCATGGAAAGGGTCATGTCAGACCAAGACATTCTGATGCATGTGCTGAACAAGGGCTGTAGCACAAATTGCTTAAAAGTGCTGGTATGCTGGTTAAAAAATCCATGCTTCAATTGGTCAGAGTTGTTCTGGTGGCATTTGGTAGGTGATCTCTGATTGGACTTGGGAACACTACAAATTGTAACAAATTATAAAAAGACTGGGTATTTCACACTTCCTGACTGAGTTTTGCACATCAAATAACTAGGGATCACACGCTAGACTTCAACTTGCCATTGAAATGAAACAAATACCCAAAGTACATATTTGCTTCATGTTACTTAAATCATGGTTTCTCAACCTGTGTGCCGGGGACCAACAGTGGGCCATGAAGCACTGTCTAGTTGTCCTCAGGCCCATCCTCAGGGTGAGGCAGTAGTCTATAGAGGGCAGGAAATTTTGCTTTAAATCATACATATTAAGTCTAAGTGGAAAAAATAGAAAGATTTAGTAAATAAAAGTAAATTATTAAGCAAAAAATAAGAGATCAGTCAGGTCAGTGTGGGGACAGCTTTTAGACCTGTTTACTTTTCATGCCAAGTTTTCATTGGCTGTCGATGGGATCTGTTGAGATTGAGTCACTGACCAGTATACAGTACTAGATTATGCTCAGAGTCAGGTTTAAAATTTTAAACTATATGCTCTGACTAGTTTGAAGGACAATCAAAACACAAAAAATCTGTGCCCACCATACATTACTTGATTCTCATTGCAACTGTTACCTTCCAGTCATGAAAATATCTAGAGCCAACGAGCACATTCTTGGCCAGAATGACAATTAAGGCTAAAATTGTGATAAAAATTGCAATATTCAGTGCTGCAGGTATCTTAATCTTTTTGTGATATTATTGGATATTTTAAATACAGCATTTCCCACTATTATATATACAGCACTTTAGCTCAAACATTTATGTAGAAATATTAAGGAATGTGTCAACCTGATCTGTTTAGTATAAAAATAAACCCAACCAAAGGCCATTAGTGGACCAAAGACTTAAAAGTTTCAAAAATTAAAATATTAGATTATATCAGATATGGTCCCTGTAAAGTACATTTTTACCCTGGGCTGGTGGTGTCCTCTTTGATGTAAGCCAGTGAGAATTCTAGGCTGATTCTTAAGGAATTTTCACAGAGGCCTTGTGTGTTTATCGATAATGCAATCTGACAAAGTCTCACTTATCGCTGTATGTTGCCTTCCGAAGCCTCCGAGGTTCACCGGACACACAATTACTCTTAATAAACTAGTAATTGGCCCATTTTCCAGTGAATACACATGCAGTGCAGACAGGGCTGGGCATTCACACCAGAGTGCACGTTTGTCTAAAGGGGTAAAAAATGATTTTGTACAGTATCTGAAGAGATAATTAAAATGTTTAAAATTTTCTTTCATTTTCTAAACAGTGTGTGCTTTTCTTCATATACACTGTTCAGTTCTTGTAATACTGATTGAGTGAATGCCTCATGCAAGTGGTAATAATTTCAATCTCTGTATCACATTTACCAGGCTCTGTGAACGTCAAGAAATAATGCAATTCCTCCAGCGTCTCTGGTCATTATCAGACTCATTTTTTCTCTGGTAACACTTCGTGCTCATCAATAGCATATGGTCTCTTTCTGGCGCAGATCTACTGAAGCGCAGTTCCGAAACTTTCCTGTGAACCCCGCGATTGAGGCTGGAAATGTGCAAGGCAGATGATCTCGTTTGTTTCCCAGAACCACTGTGTGACCGCAGGAAACTTTCCGAATCCCCTTTCTGGTGCACAGCAAAACTTTACATCTCTGTTTTCCACTTTCGCCATGGTGCATCATCCACAAAAATGCCCCCGAGGTCTATTAGTCATATGCTTCCCAACTATGGTAAGATGGCTCCAGATGCTTTTACCATGTTTAAGAGGTGGCCAGATTTGTCAGAAACCTAATCTGGCAATGATCTGGATGTTTTACACCTGTCAAACAAGAGACCATGTTTGGTCACAGGGAAACTGGGGGCCATTAACTGTAAACTTAGTGCAACTACACAGTGACGCAGAAATATTTCAAGTCAAGCAAATTTTAAATGTAGTGCAATGAAGACATCCTCTTAACCTTTAGAACTCTAGATCAATTTTGTGGAATGTTTTCATAGTTTGACGTACTTTTATTCACCAAATGTAACTGAACAGTATTTACGAAACAGTCACACCTGCCAGATGTTGTTATTTTCAGGAGATCTAAGAATTTTAAAAATTGTACTCATTTGTATAAATTTGACAATGTTTCAATCAAATATTTACTTGCAGCTGTTTTTGTGTTTTATTTTCCTTACAATGACTTAAAACACTTTATTTCCCAGAAATTGATCATCCAGTGTTTTTAAATTGGAAAATGCAATCATTTGTATTGATTAGATTGATAAGAATATTACTATTAATAACAAGTTCTTTAAAATATTTGACAGTGGTCCCAACCCCCCCCCCCCCCCACACACACACACACACTCACACACACTCACACACCCCCAACACACACACAGTGTAAACATTTGAACACAAATAAACTTGCTTTGCTCCACACTTGTCATTTTTTTTCTATTACCCAATATATTGATCAGTGATATTCCTGGATTCCAGAAAACAGTTTAATGACAGTAGTATACACATTGTTTTGCTTGAATAAACCAGGAATAACTTAAAATATTATGACTCTATATGTTAAAGTCTAGATCCTTCAGTAGAAAAGTGAAGAAGAAGAAGAAGAAGAAGAAGAAGAAGAAGAAGAAGAAGAAGAAGAAGTAGAAAGAAAAAAGAAAAAGTAACCTCTGGTAAAAGTTCTCTGCATTAGCAGTTGCATGATTACTACTTTTTACTAGTTGTTTTAAAAACATAGCTGACTCATTATTTCCATAGTTAAAGTTAAAATGCTGATTGACAACAGCAAAGAATGTTTCAAATCGTATTTCAAATAACAGCTAAACACAGGCTCTAAATTAAACTTGCATCTACCAGGTGTCTGTAACGTTGTGAGGTGTGACTGTGATATATAGCTCCATACGGCAAGATGTCCATAGATCAGTAGTGTGCTCTTGTACTCCACGGTGATTGTATTCCAAAGCATAGTGCTGTATGCAATTGTGTAGCTTGCCTCAAAAAAGTTCAGATCAAATCAGTCTCTGAACTCCTCTCAAGAAACAGCAGGTGTTCTAATATCTTTATCAAATATCTTTAAAAAGCCTGACTATTGGCATTGGTTTCTAAGAAATCTGCTTGGAAAACTAACCAGCTAGCCTCTAAGGATTTTCTCTGGCTGTATGCTTAAGTATTAGGTAGCTAAATAATGCTGTGCAGGCAAAGTTTCAAGAACGCTAATTTAACTACTGAATATGAGCATTAAAACTGCATTTTCAACTGTCATTAACTTTTAATTAGATAAGAAAAAACATATTATTGAACGTGGCTTGCTATTATGGCTTGTTATTAAGTGTTATATAATATAATGCTAATTTCTATTCCTTGTTAAAGTCAAACACTTCATACAGTTCATTTATCCTTTAGTTACATTCAACTTAATATATATTTTCCTTAAAGTCTGTATTTCCTAACCTTAAACTTAACCCTAATCTAAAGTTTACCCTAAATCTCAATTTAACACTCATCCTATTTCTAAACCTAGCCATAATCATTATCCGACCTTAACCAAAACACCAGAGGATTTGTTAACAATTTGAACATCTATATATAATCTATATGGGTTTCATGTATATCCATATTATGTAACTTGAAATGATAAGCCCTTACTTACTGTGTGATTCATAAACATTCCTTTAATCCTTACCTAATGTTATACGATTAACATATTTATGCTCTCAAGAAAAAAACATTATATCCATATCCATATATTTTGAGTCTGACATTTGTTCTTTATATTGCATCCAATTTTATGATGTAGGGGCCAAAAGAAATGCCACAGAATTACTTAATGACTTGTGAAAATATTTGTACAGTGACTTACATATAAAAAGTGTGTTTGTTCCTTCTCCAAAATGGCAACTCAACAATTGCTATTTTGAATTTTAAACAGTGGTACCTGAAAATTATTATTACTACAAAGTTACAACTGAAACCTATAATATAGTTAGAAACATATTGTTACTGTCATGAAAAATTTGCAAAATCCATCTTCAAATTTCAACTTTATAGGAGAAGAAAATAAATTGCTTTACATTGCAATACAATAAGCATTCATGAAACATAGGTATTTTCTGTCTTGGCGGTAAGACTAATATATTAGTTTATATAATATTGATTGATTGATTGTTAATGAAATGCAGTGTTGTTTACATTGCAGTGTTGCAGTGTTATTGTGACATGGCAGTGCGTTCTGACTGATATTTTTACTGGGTAGGTACTGCTAAAGTACCCTGTGGACAAGGCAACTCCTATGAGAAGTTTGTTGTATTGTTCATCCATACAGGTTTCTTCTGTGCACTCTGGAAATGGTTAATAATCAAATCTCATTATCAATGCATAATGAATGATCATTATCAATTAACATTTTTTTCAACTGTCATTAACTTTTAATTAGATGACAAAAACACATTATTTATTGTGGCTTGTTGTTATTATAAAGTGTTACTCAACAAAGACACATAATATAATGTGTTACTTCTGTGCCTTGTTAAAATCAATAAGTAAACATTTGAAGTGTTCAAATGAGTAAAAAAAATCAATAAACAAACAAACAAAAAAAAAAATCACCATGCAAAATATCTAAGGTGAAGATTTGGTCTGGTGATAATGGGAATTTAGTAGTTAAAGAAGCCATCAAAATCCTGATCACAGTCAAGAAACATGGCTGTTGAACAGCACATACAGTGGAGGGGTTCTTTAAACAAACATAACCTCACAAATGCAACCCACATGGAGATGAGAGGACTGCTGCCAAGGACATATCTGTGATTCTACTCATCCTTCTCTGAGTTCAGTTGAAGGTTACCTCTCCTTTGCATTGAACCCTGAATCTCTCTCTCTCTCTCTCTCGCTCCCAAATTTGCACTGACAACACTTGAAAATGAAAGTAAGATGATGTTAATCTAAGTCAAATGAAGACAAAGTCTGACTTTCTCACGACCTTTCTTATGAAGCAACAGCGACTGTATCCAATTAGTCCATGATGTCCCAACAGTGAAAGACATAGTAATTCCCAGAATGCTTACAAGAACATAAAATGATGTCATACCATATGATTATGACTGTTTTTGTGTCATATAACCAATTTAAAAACTGAGACTCGATTGACCAATCAAAAGCCCACAATCCTGATGCTCAAAGTACTCAAAAAGGTATTCAATCCCACACCCACAATAACTTGAGATTCTTATGTGTGGATGCACACCTATGACATATTCCCACTAAACATTCAGTATAAATAAAAGCGTATAAAGAAACTGTCATTCTGATCTACTCTGTGGGAATAGGCATGTATTTGCTGGTCTTCAAAAAGAACAGGACTTATTTTAGCAATGAATAAAGCAAATGTTCTTTCTCAAGGCAGTGTTCTCAATTCCACAGTAAATTGGATCAATTGCCCTTATTTCCTGCTTCTCCTCTTATTTCAAGCAGCTTGTCCATGGATAATAGATTAAACTGTTCTAAACCCCCTTCTTTATACAAAAGTAGTCACTAATCTGGATGGGAACCTGTAGATAGCTTCAAACTAGGGCTCCTATAATGATGTCACTAGAAGCCTGAGGTGGAAAATGGGAAGGTGCCGTTAAAGCAATTGGAATAAGATGTCTAATTGTTCTAAGGTGCTTGCCATGGGTCCACGTCCAGAAATGGCTGCAGACTGAATCAAAATGGCCTATTATAAATATAGTACTGTATGTGCAGTGGCACAGAGTGAAGTTACTTTTTTGCCATCTTTTTGAATTTTTAGGTTTCTATAATAATCTAATTCTTACAAACATGTTACCTTTTCAGTTGAAAGGGGCCTGACAATATCAAACTGTGTGTTCTTTGACTTAGTTGAGTGGATAGAATTCCGAACATGGAACTGACATACTGTGAACTTGTTATATCTTCCTTCAAAAGAATGTCCAGCATAACCAAAACAGTGCTGGAAAATGAGCAAAATAAAGGGGATGCACATAATGTCAGAGCTGGCAGGAGTCACTGCGGTCATGCCTAATGAGTGGCAAAAAGACTGACTTTTGTCAGAGTGCTGTAGAGCGAATGACTGTACAAACAGATACAGCAAGGACTCTGAATTCAAGAACAGACAACTGTCAGTTTATGAGAAGAGGAATTACTGGATTCTTGCAATTCACAGATACAACTGGAATCCAGGTACAGAAATATAGATTTACAAAATAGTACCTAGTTAGCAATGCTGGATTTAGATATAATATCATTACATAATGTATATGCCTATTGTATTGATACTCATTAGTTACATATTTAGCATCTCCATCTATTTATGATTAACCTTTTATGATGACTACAATAGTTTATATTTTAGATGTCAGATTTTATGGTAACATCAGAGCAGAGATATTCTAGATATTCTAGCTAAATCTTTGCATGCTTTCAGGCTGTACTTGTGCAGCTGTCCTCAGTCCTTGTCCTGGAGTACCACTGCCCTGCAGCTTCTAGAGTTTACCCTAAATCCAACCATGCTACACAATGTTTTGCCACTCATTTGAACTCAGGGAGCCTGTTCAGGCGAGAATGTGATGTAAATGCATATCCTTAACTCTAAAACCCACAAACTGTTACTTAACATTCTTAACTCTATTTATTTTTACCCATGCAAAATTTGGGAAAGCCAAAGTCAAACCTGGCAAAGTTTTAAAACCTGTATTCCAATAACTAGCAGAGTTTCACAACAGAACATGGTGTTGTTGATACTGGAGAGCAGCACATCAGCACCAGATTCTGCTTTTTCTGTGCCAGTGTCAACAGAAGAGGAGCTCAAATTTGGCATGCAGCAAAGCAAAAGCCAAAAAAGGCAGCATCGGTTTGCTAACAGTACATCACAAAGAGAACACATCACAAGAAGAGAACACCATACACTAAGACAGGAATAATTATTAAAAATGTTTCATTTTTTATCCAAAATAACATGTACATAGATTTGTAAATAAATTTGTTACATGAAAGTTACAGACTTATTGTTTATACATAAAAAAACCCTAAAATACTTAGGAAATCTATTATTCTGCACCTTTCCCAATCAGAATGTTTGTCTACCCCTTTTATGAAAAGCTATAACTATAACTATAACTGTGTTTAAAGATTGTATTTCATCAAAGTTTTGTTTTATCTGAAGGAACCAAAACACATGATAATAAGGAACTCTTTCTATACATATAGACCATTTGTATTGCATCATGCTGCAAAGGTATTATTATGTACAAATGCATAGTGTACTGTTTACTGTTAAGCTGAGAAAACAACTCTCTGAATGTTGTTTTGCCCATATTGGCATGTTGAGACTACTTGTTACTGGAGCCAGACATATTTAATACTAGGTCAGACACTGAAGTCTCATTATCAGTAATGGATATTTTTGAAACTCCACTGGATGGGAAAACTTTGAGAGAGATAATACTATTGTCATGTTTGTTGTTGCGATGGTATACAAACACAACATTTTTTGACATATTGGAGAATAAATCTTTGTGTTGCTATTGGCGCCATTGCCCGTCACTGCGTTATATGACTTCCAATAAACATACACAAACAAGTGTTCAAGTCAGTGTGTAATGGGGGAATTTCATTCTGTGCACTGAATGTAGCCTGTAGGTCATAAATAGTTCATGTAGTTTATCTGTGCTCTGTCCAGACATGTTATACATGTCTTTCTACAAAATGCTTAATCATGTCTCCTCTGATTATTAAAGCATTTAGAGAAACAAATAAACAGACATGCTCCTGAGATCTAATATATTTTGCTATTGGTCTATCTTTAGCCACATGCGTGACATGCAAAGCCCATCTCATGGATGGATGGATGTGTTAGAGCCAGGTCTATCCCAATAAGCCCCCCCAGTAAATTCAGAAGTGCATTAGCACATTTCTGATGCTGCGGGCCAGCTTGCAGGTCTGGGGAACTCATAACAATCATGTATAATGAGAAAAAAACCCAGCAAGATCATTCAGAGGCCAAGAGTCACCAGACACTGTATGCTGTGAAACCGATTCAAAGAGACAGATGATCACAAGAGAAAGATCTTTTATCTTTTACTGTAATACTGTACATGCATTAATGCCACATAGCAGAAGACCCTGGAAGAATATGCTCTTGTATCGTGACATGCTCTGACACTGAGATCAGAGTGTGCTGTGATAAGTTTACAGCACTTTCTGCGGTTTGATCTGTGAAGACTTTTGGATCCGCAAAGCCGGCAGATATCCCAGCTGCTCACTGGAAACATCTTTTAAGAAAAGTTCAAAAGATCACTTCTTGGATGGAGTATCAAAAACACACTGAGGTGAAGTTTTGCAATTGAATAATGATCAGGGAGTGTAAGGTCTGACAGAATAGCTATAGATGAGGGTCTGTATAGCAGAATGAAAATAGTAGAAAACAAGCAGGAAAAGTCATCAATAGCTATGATGGAAAATAAGAAAAACATGCTTGTTTTTCTCAAGCTACAAACTAGACAGCAAACGTGTTCACACTATTAGAGTGAAATGTGAAAATTTATTGGATAAAACTTACAATTGAAATGTGGCTCTGGTGCTCTGTTTGGCTGCCTCTAGCCTGGAAACAGTATAAGACATTGTTGATCATGGAGGCATACAGTTTCTGAATGGCATCCTCCAGCACATTTGTAATTGACATTTTTGTAAATAAAGCATTTTATGCTGAATTGACTGAAGTGTAGATTACCAGCTTTAATTCACAGGGTTTAACAAAAATATTGCATTAAATGTTTAGGAATCACAGCCATTTTACTTTAAAAACTAATAAGAATTTATACTATCAACATAACTTATCTGCTTGAATTATAAATGGGAAACAAATAATATATTCTTCTTTACTCTTGTAGAACATCTTTGCTCAATTTAATCACTGATTTGTCACTGATCTTATAATTGAGTCTTTAAGTCTTTTGTTATAATGTATCTCTACAGATACAATTCCTTAAAGTTAAGGTGACAGTTTCTTTGTCTGGTAAAGAAAGCCAGACATCGTCTTTACTTCCTCAGGTGCCTTAGGGACTTCAGAAGGCCCTCCACGGTACTGCGGAACTTCTGCTCCTGCACCATCGAGAGCATCCTCACGAGGAACTCCGTGGCCTGGTTCGGAAACAGCACCAAACAGGACAGACAGACCCTGCAGAGAGTGATGCGCTCTGCTGAGCGCATCATGAGGACAATACTTCCAGACCTGCAGTCTATCTATAACCAGCGGTGCTGGTTGAAAGCCATGAATATCGTGAAGGACCTCAGCCATCCTAAAAATGGGCTTTTCGCTTTGCTGCCATCAGGAAAGCGGTTCCGCTCACTGAGATCCACCACAGAAAGGATGACACTGAGTTTCTTCCCTCAGGCTATTCGGACTCTGAACCAGATCCAACTTCAATTTTAATCCTAAATCCCATTGACTCTCATAGGTCACCAACGCTCTCGTATACAGCAATATGTAGCAAAAATTGCACATTGCACTTTATAGAAACTTAAACCTATTCACACACCTATTTACACACCTACCTCCACCAAGTTATTTCCTTGCTACCTCAGAACTATTAGTCACACCTGCACATATTTATTCTGTTTTTCATATTTATTCTGCCATTTATTCTGTTTACCTTCTCCCTACCTTCTCCCCTCTCCCCTTTTGATCTGTGGGTGCAGACAGTTGTAAAAAAGCATTTCACTGCATGTTGTACTGTGTATAACTATGTGTGTGACAAATAAATCGAACCTTGAACCTTGAACCTTGAAACAACATATCCAACATAGCCAACAAACCAGTTCTTTTCTCTAACATGGAAATACAGACTAATAAAGAGTGCTAACATGCTGCTTGTAACCATCAAGACAACACTGTAGGTCAGACCCTAGCTTTTACACACTACTACCTTTATGTGCAGAGAAAACAGAGTGAGGGCCAGGTCTGTGACCAGACGCCCGTGACAGCAATCACATGGACCCCACCCACACAAACAGGCCATTTCCATTTTACAATATTTTCTCTGAAAACCCATCAGCACCCATATGTGGATGTCCACACAAGTCCTCAAACATGGGCAGTGGACAAGAGGCTAATGAGCATGGTTTGAGAACACTTTTGGGGGAGAAGAAAGGGGGTGTACAGGGCGTGGAAAAGGATCCAACCTTGTACATCTGCTGGACCTTAATAGCTTGGGAACATTGTATGGAGTGGATCCTGTATAACATCTTAAGACCAGTCCCACTGTTTTCAGAAGGACTTGCGGACATGTATAAAAGCTTTATACAAGGTGCCAGTAAGGCTGACCTTTGACCTTGCTGGAATGTGGGTGTACTTAGGTCTGTATGTGAGCACCCCATGTTCTGGTGCCCCTGTAGCCCAAGGGGGCAACCCCAGCCATGTGCTTGTGTTAAAAAGAAGGCCCCCTCAAATGCACCAAGGTCATTACCCAAACCCCGGGCATTCTAATACTGTACACGACAGGAAAGCGCGAGGGGTGTTTTAATTCCCACGTGAAAAAACACCTTATTAAGCTCACTCCAGATGTCTACCCAAGGCCTCTTTAAAGCCCCTGTGTAAAGATGAGTTTTCAGATTCCTCACCTCTTGAATCACCAACTGGCTGGCATTCTGAACTTCGAGCCTTACGCCGGCCTCAAAAAACCACAACTGAACCTCTGGAGTAGATAAATGATGGCTGTACAACTTGTACAGATAAATGATGGCTGTATGACTTGTTATTGGAATTGTAAGACAGAAATATTCAGTGCAAGATTCCAATGAGAATTCCATTATACACAGGTCCATAGAGTATTACTAAAGCCAAACACTTATTTCAACTTTCTCCATTTCCTTCATCTGTCTTCTCCAGTTTGTCTTATCCTTTAGATTCACAATAAATAACATAGAATGCAACATTTCTAATTTTGTGGGCAGTTGTGTGTAGTGGTAAAATATGATATTTATTATTATGCTTATTTGTTGCTTTAATACATATGAGAAATTTTTGCTTTTGTATATATATATATAAATCCAGAAATGTACATATATATTGTAAACATATACAATCATGTGAAAATGTCAAGACACCGCATGGCAATGTTTGACTTTGACTAAAATAATGTCAATTAAATGTTTCCTATAAGCCAGTCTCTGACATCTAAATTCTAATTGTTATAAGATTTTTTAAAATGCCTTATTTGTATGTATCTGCAACCTTTTTTCTGAAGGCCTCAGAGAGCTCTTTAGTTCCCACTATGGTGATGCCACTCACAATCAAGAGCAAACCAAACTAAGATTAAATAAGTTAAAAAAGTATTTTAAATATTTTCCTATCTTTTTCACAGGACTGTAAATATGGATTATAGTACACATTTTTGCATAACCTTCTTAAATTTAGTACATTTCACATACTGTTAAATACAGTCAATCAGTTACACAAATACGTGTTGATACGCATATGTCCCACATTTAAAAATGACTAATTTACAATAAGTTGGCAAAAATATGATTATATCACATATATTTCCACATTCCACAAAAATGACATTTCATATATTCTAGCAATCTTGTTAATTTTAAATCTATATATTGTCATAAATTAGATTTCCTTATATATTTTTTTTCATCTTTGAACAGAACAGTTCAACAGAACAAAGAACAGTTCAGAAGTGGAACTTTGCACCTATAAACACAAAATGTTAATTGAATGTAAATTAATTTCATAATTACATATATCTGAACAGTATATCAAAATAATAAATAATAAGTCTTCACCTATTGCAGGTGACAGCTTTACATTCCTTTTTATCAGGCCTAAGCCCTTTCACACCTAACAAAGAATGGGTGTTTTAATGTAGTATTTGAGGTCAGAGAGAGAGCGCCGACATTTCAGCATTTGCCCTCACATTTTTACCTGCGCTGACTTCCAACAACATTTTTCTTTGGCTAAGCCGAGAAAAGAATTGTGCTTTTTTCTTTGATCACAACTCAACTGTTCATTTCAAAGGCAATGTGTCTTCTTTAGAGAGCTCACCCTGAGGTAGAAAGGGCATGAGTATGGTAGACAGACTACAGCAAGGCTGCTTTTACAAGAAAGCAGCAGGTGGGATATGTTTCCATTCATCTGTGTAGGAAAGCATGCCAGTTTTTTGTAGAGTGTTTATGGACGTCTTTCCCCAATAGTTTTATTTATTGTTCGGAGTGCATGCCTATGTATGATGTTCTTCACTGGCTTGTAACATGTAACATGGATACTGTAGATGTTTGTATATGTGTATAAATTGTGTATGAGGGTAGTACTGTATACAGCATGCAAGTGTTTGTATTGATATAATTAAACAGTTCTGTTCTAAACTCTCCCATGTGTAATCTTACATTAAAATACACATAAATATAGTAATTTGTTATATTTATAAATCACAGAATGTATACCTATGATATTTTAATGGGCAGTATGATGGGTTACTCCTTAAAGTGCTGTGTACTCATTGCAGGGTTGTGGGTTTGATTTGTGGGTTTGCTAAACTGCAACTGTTTGGCTCTAGACCAAAGCCCTTAAACCTTCTTTCAGTGGTTCCATAGCATGTCTATCTCCAACATGCTGAAGAATTTCACTTTAATGTGCAAGTGTGATGACAGAAGTCTGATTTAGTCTTATTTAGCCTCTTGGGGATGCATGTGTAAACAGGGTTTGGAGTGTAACTTTAAAAATACATTCCATTACAGATAACTAAACGAAACAAAGCAAAACGAAACAAAACGAAAAATAAAATGAAACTAAACTAAACTAAACTCTTACTTTAACCCTTGCCCTAAACTTAACCATATCCATAATCTACACTGACTCAAAACTGAACATTACCCTGAGCATAACCATAATGTAAACTAAATCTAAACTCAAACTAATTCTGACTGTTAATTTTTAGAACCTCCATATCAGGAGGTTCATTTGTGTGCATTTGGCAAAACAGGGCCATCAGTGGAGTGGAGCTTATTGTGAATTGTAGTATATGTATAAAATAAGTGTGTTTTACAAAATTCTTGTGGTACATGTTAACCATACATCTATGTATTTGTGGGAATATAAGATTTTATATAATAGTTTACAGGTTATTGTGTTTAATACTGTAGTACTAAAACACACTGAAACACCTGGAAAAAAACATTTCTTTAAATGTGAGTGGAGACCTTTGAAGGTTAGACATTTTCTGCCAGAATGTCTAATTTACATTGAACATTGATGTAATTCCTTTTTGGTTTTAAAAATTTATTTTGATATTTCCTTAGTGAATGCATTTTTGCAGTAAGCCATCCAGGGGATGTAGTCTCAATAATCTTCAATGGGGTGCTGTTACACTCAACAAGCTTTGTGTGTGTGTGTCAACAACAGGAGCATCTCAAACATAAATAGATTAGAAACATGTAGGGATCATTCTAAGGTTATAATGTAATACTCCTTGTAATTACTATAAAAAAATTTTTTTTTTATTATATATTCTTACTTTTTCAATGTAACTAATGTATTTCAGATTATTTTTTTGTACCCTAATTATGTAATGCCTTTACATGTATTCTGTTACTGCCCAACACTGTGGGTAAATGTTATGACCCAGTCTAACAAAAACAGAAAACTTAATATCCGTGTCCTCCAGGTTCCCCAATTACACACCTGACCAGAGCTGCCAATAATATCTTGTTATTATTTCTAGGATTTGTGTACATACAAAAACAAAAAATCAAAAGAAAAATAAACAAACCAGATCTGAGTATCAACAAAGAATCTAAAGTCTGTTGTACACATTTTACAGGGTCAGTATACAATAAGAACCTCCCCAGTATTGTCCAGCTCTTTGTTTAGGGAACCAGGTAGGAAACCGGAAGGTCACATCAGAGGCAAGCTTCTCTCTTTCCCCTCTCTTCCTTCCTCCAGGATGTGTCCTTTTCAAGGGAGCTCTCCCCCTAGTGGTGACCTCCAACATGAGCCCTGTAAAGAAAATAACACAAAAAAACAACCCCAAACCATTCTGACCCATATCTGAAGAAACCAAAATGCCAAGACCTAATAAAACATTTACCAAACAATCAATGAACACAGCTGCAAACCGTCCATTCCCTCTGTTATCTTGGGGAATGTAATCTCGCTGCCGAACAAGATTGCAAGATCTGTCTGCACTGAACAACCAGCAGATTTACCGTAGCAGCGGTAAAAGCAAAGGTGGGGGGATTATCATCTATGTGAACAGTCACTTGTGTAACCCAGTGGGAGGACAGAGAGGATGATACTGTCTGGTGGATTATCTCAACTTCTGTGCAGACATGGTCTCCCCCATTAAGACTATGCAGTGTTACCAAAACAACAAGCCATGAGTATCACAGGAAGTCAAAGCTGTCCTCAACAGGAAGAAAGCAGCCTTCCGGAGCAGGGACAGGGAGGTGATGGAAGCAGCCAAGGCTAAGGCTAAGGACAACTTGGAGAAAGGTAGAACTGAAGCTAGAGGAACAGCATGAGTATTGGGGGGACAGTACAGAATGTGAACAAAATAAATGACTTCTTCAACTGGTTCAACCAGCCCATTTCCTCCCCATCCTCTCCTTCACTGCAGCCATTTCTCCATTTTACCTTAACCTCCCCCATCCACCACAACACAGACTCCCTCATACATCACTGTGCACCAGATCAGAGTTTAATTTATGTGCCCAATTGCTGAAGACCAGCAGTGCTTAACTGGATGCACCACTCCAACACATCTTCAACCAAATAGAACCAGCACAGAGAACCGGTTCTGATTGAGGGAGTCGAGGTGGAAGCTGTGGATTCATACAAGTACCTTTGACTGTGGCTCAACAGCAAGCTGGACTGGATGTATGATACTGTCAATTTGTACAGAAAGGGATATAGCAGACTGTACTTTCTGAAGAGGCTGTGCTCTTTTAATATCTGCAGGAAACTCCTGTGGATGTTTTATCAGTCCATGGTCGCTAGTGCCCTTAAGACAATTACCACACATCCTGCACCATCGCATTAGTATTTTTGCAGTCATATAAAAGTCTCGGTGACCCTGCACTGACTCTGCGACCCCCACATAACATCCACACACACACAGAACCTGCCATGCAAAAACATTACTTGGAACTGCATTTGATTTGCACCCTCTCTCTCTCTCTCTCTCTCACTCTCTCTCTCTCTCACTCTCTCTCAGTGCTCCTTCTTGTTCCAAATCATTGTTATTTCATCCCTTTCTCAAAATGGTGGCTAAATAAACACAGCCGCCAACTCCAGGGGCTTGTTTGACTGGAGCCACCAGTGACGCTGCCCTGCTTTTGCCCAGTGGCTGTTGACAGAGTAAGGGTGAGGAGTGGAGAGAGAGAGAGAGAGAGAGAGAGAGAGAGAGAGTTCATCTTGCACTCTGAGCTCCAGGCCTGGAATGATGGAGGTTTCAGAGAGAGATGGGTGACCGAGCCTGGTGTTTTCACTGTAACCTCTCCTTAATTTGAGAAAATATGTTTTGCAGTGGGAGGAATGTTCCAGGGCTCAACATAGGCTAATCAGTGTGTCCAACTAATTCTGGTCTAAAAAATACAAGCAGAGACCTCTCACGTCGGCTTGAGTCAATACAGCAGAGCTACAGGGGCAATGTGGGGCCAAAAAGGCCCTGAAGGTTCTATCACTATTTTTCCTGGTCCAATTTATAACCAAGTTATTTTCTTTTCTCGCTCTTCCCATCTCTCGGCCTAGCAGTGAAATAATTTCTGCCTTAAGCTTTTAATCTGAAGGGAAAAATGTGCCATTTATATGTTTTCCATGCTTCATCTTTCTGGTTGCGAAACTTTAAAACTTTTTAAAAAATGAACGCTGCCATAAATGTTGAAGAGCAAGGCTTCATCTCTGATCCTTCCAGGCTGGAGCCATGCCCTGCTATTGTACTGAGACACACTGTGAGCTCGGCAGTTCAACCATAATTATAGACTGGCCTGAGGTTCAACCCAGAGCTACAAAAGAGCCGTGCCTGTATATCTGCTCTGCAGTTTCAGAACAATCGTTTGTGCAGTCCCTCAGTTCTGAATGGAAAAGCAAAGGATGGATCTTTCTGGAGTTGCCAGCCAAAGGAGCAGCACGGCAGAGAGACGCTGCCTGTACTTTATTGAAGTGATGGATTATGTGGACCATGAACAATAAATCTGCTTTGATTTGTGGATATAAACCCTTTTGCTCTTGAGTCTTTTAAACTCTGTTAAATTAGTGGAGTTACTAAACTGGCTGCCTCAGTTCAGTATAAGCTCAGTCTAACCACCATAGTTTACTGCAGAAAGGGGTTAATGCATAAAGACAGCAAGACAGCAGGTTAAATTGTAATTGATTCACTAATGTCAGTGCATTAACCCTTTAGAACCCTAGGCTAATTTTGTGGAATGTTTTCATAGTTTGATGAAGATTTATTCGCCAAAAATTAGAAATGTATAGGAGACGGTCAAACCTACTATATATTGTTATTTTCAGGAGATCCTATGCTCCTCAAATTTGTCCATTTCAGAAAATTTAGATATGTATATGAATTTAACCATTTTGATTTAAAAAAATCGCTTTTATAATTTTATGTTATTTTTTCACTTCTTTTTCACAGGACTAAAAACACTTTATATCTTAGAAATCCTTTGGGATTTGAGTGTTTTTTATGGAAATGCAAGAATTATAATGAATTACTTATAATGAATAAATTCAAGATTTTTCTTTAAAAATAAAATGAATATTTGAACACTGTGTAAGCACAGAAAGAACAAACAGTCCATTTCTCCTCACTTTCTTCTATAACCAAATATCTTGGTCAGTGATGGACAAAGCAGTAAACATGCACTCGAATGCTCTATTTGCATTTGAAATAAGATTTAATTCAGTTGGAAATAAATGAATTTTAACTGTTTACTGACAAAAGGACAATTCATCATACAATGACATGGATAGATTGCTATGATATGTGTATGTGAGACCCTGAGTAACCTACAGCCTACATCATGCAACTCCCTACAAAGTGTGGACCTCAGGTTCTAAGAATTAACACTTAAATAATTCTAGTAACACTTAAATAATTCATTTTTTGATTTGAAAACATAGTGTGTAATCATGAACACTGCTGTGTTTGCCATTCAAAGGTATTCTACTAGTTGATCTACTAGTTTCAACTACTTCTCATCCTCTTCTTCTTACTCTGATCAGACAGGTGTATGGCCCAGGTCCCTCATTTGTCTCCTTTACCATGTGCCTTGTCCTGCTGTGTAGGTACGAGAGTGGACTTAATAGGGCAGACCTTTTCACCTCCAATCAGATCATCTCTTCCAAAGCATGACCATTCAACCGTTCACACTGGACAGCCTCTATGGCTCCCTTCATAACAACCCTGTCCTTCACTCTTATTGTTTGCTCCTTTACCTTTTTTATTCTTTCTCTACTGGCTTTTTTTTTAATCGCTTGCTTGGCCGAGCTCTCTGTACTGACATTCTCTGGGGATTAACTGGCTGAAGTGATCTGATAGCTGATTCGTTGACCTCACAGTAGGGGACGGGAGATGAGAGGAAGTGAACATGGTCAGGAGGGCATCACCACCCTGCAGAGTTCAGACACAATCCTATTAGCCTTTGACTGCCCCTTTCACAATACATTTCTCATAGTCGCTCTGCTGCTCGCTTACTTTTTTTGCCCTCTCTTTGACATAAAGATATACACGTAGACAGAAGGTCATAAGGGTAAAATATGAAGGAGAGATAAAGGTGAGAGGAAACAGCTACAGCCATGTACTGTAATAAAAAGAAATATCTACTAGAAAGGATTTGCTCAATTCTCTATTACATTCTTATGGCACTTGTTAAAGAGTATTTCCTTTCCAATCGGGCAAGAGGGGATATGTAGGATTTTCTTTTTCTCTTACATACCTCTTGGATCCAATAAAAGCATTGGCAGCAAGACCACTCTAATTTGATACTTGATAAGTAAATGATAGACTGGAGGGGATTTGAGGTTAATATAGTTTTACTTTACTAAGCACATTTTGCTGATTCAAAAGGCTTATTGTATTCTCCAACAGCATATTCTTGTCAAATTAGGTGCACAGTCAGAATTGTTCAAATAAACATAGTGATGGGATGAAACCAGGTGCTTAATTGGGGACTTGGAACATTAGGACCCCTGTAGGACCTGCGGATTTGGCGTTCACCCTGGATGTCTGATGGATAGCTAATTAGGCACTCTAGAAGCACTGTTACTAAAGAGTTACTAAAGAGTTCAGGTGGGAAAACAGACAGTTCCCCGAGAAAACTGGTAATGAGCATTCAGTCCAGACACGACTGGGCTCAACTGCACTGATTTATTTCAGAGCAGGAGAGGGAGCATAAGAAATGTGAGTGCAAAAACACATTGTTGTACAATCCCCACAGTGGATAAAAGACATGGACCATTTGTTCTAGCCCTGTTGCGACACAACAAAAACCACAACAGGGCTCAGAGAGCTTTTTTGAAAATTTAATGTATCTAGGTATCCATGCTGACTTTTGTGGTAGTACTAAATGTACAAATATATATGAACTCATTCAGAGTAGCTAGAGATATTTTCATAGAGGTGAGTAAAGCATATCTGTAAACCACTTGGCATAAGAGCATTTTCATAATGCCTTAAAGTTCTACAAGGAGACTCAGATGCCATGCTTTCCTTCCTTCCTTAACCATTCACTTGTCCCCACCTGTCTTTAAAATGTTTTTACTCACATGCCCCTTTGCTGTTTTACAAGTATTGACATCTGCCTTTCCCTCCTTCCTCTGGTTGGTCTCATTGGTCTCGTTGGTCCAGGGGTTTGGGTCCACCCCTTCCATACTCTGCAAAATCTGAGAGGGTCCACATGTATCAAGATCTGGCCACACAACAAGGCCAATGCCAAAGAATTTAACTCATAAATATTAACCTTTGTAAACTGTACACCTTTGGTCAGAATAAAATGTTTCTGCATACTCCTCAGAGTAAGTTCAGCAGGATGAGACCACACAATGAGACCTTTTGGCACTCCAAATACTGTAGGAGGTCTATGGGCAGTAGAGAAGGTTGTGTAGGAGTAATTTTATTAAAATGCTATGAAAATATGATGAACTATTGTTTGTTTGTTTTGTGTGTCTCAGTGATCATTGCACCAACAAGAAAAATCAGACCAAGAATTCAAGAGACCATTCTGAATCTATAGTATTTTGTGTTATCACTTTATGAGGCTAAATTGTGAAAAATTATTATTTGAATTTAATAAAATGTGTTACAAACATTCTACAGAAAAGTGATTCTGTTGGACTTTAACCCATTTATTGAAAATAAATAAAAAACAAATTTGGAAATCACTAGTATTTTTTCTACTGGGCATCATTCATTAATATCATTAATACAAGACTCTTCTTAGATCTGTTCTTGAGCAAAGTTCAAACAAAAAAGTTTATATCTACACTATATAGATATTCACAGTGCTTGTAATGCTGAATTTGATGGAAAGTTATATCCCATGACCATGATCCTATGTCCTATGGATATGCAGGATATGCAGAGGAATGTCCACACACTTCAGAAATGGGATGTAGTATTCATCTGGCATTTAATATTATGCCTTGTTCAAATAGGTGTGGGTGTGCCCAAGACATTTCCTGAAGTAACATGCTGCTACACTATGTCTTTAGGCATATCAGTAAAGACTAATATATCTTAGTGGAAGTAGTCATATATCATCATAATCTCATGAAATTGTTCTACAAGGTTTACAAATTGTAACGATTTATAATGAAATTTGTCCAATCAGTCCAGTGTATCAGATCAGTGTATCGCTACTAGGATCACTGGACTGGACCTCATTTAAAGCTTTGCATTTGAAAACGTCTCAAAGACGTGCACACTGATGGAGAACAGCAGACACCACATAGAGGGGAGGAAAGTCTAGGGTGTTGAAAAGATTGCACCTGATTACCATCTGACCTTTGCCTTGGGTTTCTTAAGGGGGTGGTGGTTTACTGTAACACATAAGCTCCTCTATTCATTCATTTTCTTCCCTCACTGTCTGTCCCTTTTCTTAACGTTCCCTGTCCTGAGCCATGATTCACCCATGTTCTCTCACAAGTTTCCATCCTGCAATCTTTGCCCACTGAAGGCACCAGAGGGGGTAACAGATTTCCTCCAGGTAACCTTATCGGACAGTTGCCCCATTCACCAAGCGCATCTTGTGGCTTTACCCTAGAGGAAGAAAGAAAGGAGAAGAGTTTGGCATTCCTGTGTCCATGTCTCTTTTTCAGTCAATGGTTTTCCTTTCAAAGGGTGTTATTTTTTGACTGGGACCACCTCCAAACTGCAGCCAATCTGTGTGCTGGATCTCTGGGGTTGGACAGGGTGTAATCTGGAAGTGGTTGAGGGTCAGGTGGGTTGACTGGGGGTGGCTGACAGATGAGACTGTAGAGAGGGGTAAAAAGGGGCAGGTGAATCTGGGTGCAAAGTTAACATAGAGGGCAGACATTACCTCACCTATAGAGCGATAAACAGCCAAGGGCTTGCTTTTCTTCACGTACAATTCGATAAGCCTTCTAATTAAACAGCCTGATGAAACAGCCAAAGCAGTGGATTCCAAGCAGGGTGCCATAATGACTGGCCAAGGCTGCTACAAATTCTCAAGGCTGTTCTATTCATTGCAGCTAGTAAAAAAAAGGACAAATTACTGTAAATAGGAAAGTTAGCTAGTTTTGTCATTTTTTTAACAACATCTCATTAAACTTCACATAAAAAGTTATGCAAAAACAGACAAAATATGGTTGTTTAAGACAGATACACTATATGGACAAAGGTACTGGGACTTCTCATTTTTGTTCTTTCTGTAACCAAGGGTGTTAAAAAGAGTTAATGCTATTTTGATTGAGTAACAGTCTGTTACTCTCAAGGAAAGGCTTTCTACTAGATTTCAGATGCTAGGTGATCACCTCCCCACCCCACTTCATCTCTATCTTCCATGCTCATTCCAGTAATACTGAATGGAGCACCATCATTCCAGAGAACACAGTTCCACTGCTCCACAGCTCAATGCTGGGGGGGCTCTTTCCCACCCCTGGCATTAGGCATGGTTCATGACTAAGTTCATGATTATCTGCTCCAGGTAAGCTTCATGATTATCTGCTCCTATCCTTTTGGCAGTACTTCTCTTCTAAACAATGGACTAAACAAGCAGTGGATACAACTTAAAGTATGCACTCATTTGAATGAGTGTCCACAAAAATTAGGACATGATAAAGTAAAAATAAAAAAAAATTAAAAAAAACTTTGCGAATCTTTACTTTAAGGGGAGTATCCTCTTTGGCACTGTGTAACTATGTAGAGTGCTTTTGTTTCTTACTTGTTTGTGATGTCTGAAAGTGGTCTCATTATCGAAAGGTGAGACATAAAGTGAAATTACTTGCCCCACACTGGAAAACCTCACATACAGAAAAACTCATACGAAATGGCAGCGGTATACTGTGTAATATCAGAGACATTTGGAACTAAACCCCCTCTGACAGTAGTTTAATATTACATACTTATTTCATATTAAATTATTGAATAATTGAAGCAATTTAAAATGGGAAATACAATGCACAATATATTGTGTAAGTGTTCCTGGTTAAGCTCAGTAGACAAGCTTCTTGTTGGCTGCTTCAAGTGAAACCTTTTAATGCTGCCAAGTTGCTCATTGCTCAAACTGCCAGCTTTCAAGAATGCTTTAGAAATACTCCATTGCTGAGATTTTCAAAAGCTGTTGTCTGGAAGCAGTTTCAGGATTGCTGTTAGTTGAACCCTGGAGTAATTAGCATTTTTAATCAGTGCACATGTGTATATCTAAACAACAATCAATACGTTGTCTCTCTCCTGAAATCAGCACTAAGAAGTATGAATTTGAAAACTGAGCTGGATTAATTACATGGGGCAGAAAAAAGTTTAACACATTTAAGTTTACTCATGCTACCATTGTTGTGTTGTGGTGGTATTTATAGCCCTATGTGTGAGTACAACCTATTGCTATATACTGTACAAACACTCTTGAGTCATGATACATCTAACAGACAACTATGAATGGTACTGTAGATACCCACTGACCCACAGACAAAGATTACGTTAAGCATGAACATACATATACATATAAACCCACTGTGCTTGCACACAGGGGGATTTGTCATCCACATCCACATTATTCATTACTGGAATGAACAGATAATACCCTCTGAACTTTTACAAATACAAATATGAATAGCATGAATTTTTTTAATTGTAGGTCCTGGTGGCATGGCGATGTAGAAGGTAATGTGTTTTCTGCAAAGCTCCAGGGGACTAGGGTTGTGAGTTTGATCCTACTCCAGCCTGTCTGTGAGGAGTTTGGTGTATTCTTCTTGTGTCTGTGTGAGTAGACATAGGTCCACATGGCTACCAGATCAAGCAGAATCTTGGAACGGGTGTTTCAATAAAGTATTAGGGCAAAGTCGGCCCTCAGGAGTTTGCTCCAGTAGATCCAGACACTGCCTTGTTGAGCTCTAAATTAAAACCATATTTCTACACAAACTGGCCTGAAGAAACAATATAATTCACAAAAACATGTTTAACATGCATACAGAAATACAATTTCAGTTTAACATTTACTGTTTAAAACAACTTTCCATTACTTTCCAACAGAGCCACCATTATATATTACATATTCAGATTAGGCACTGTGCACAAGGCATCAGGTCTCAGGTAGAGTCCAAAATATAACCCTTTAACAGGCATTGTTAACACATAATTACCATAGCGTCAGCTTCAGGTTTTTTAGATAGGTAGTTATTAACATTAAATGTATTTCTATATACTACATATATGCTCTAATTTAAGCTGAACATATTTGTCCATGTTGAACACTTGATACATTTGATTATATTGCAATTATTTGGTATTACAGTGACTGGACACATCAGCTGGGTAAGTAATGTCCAAAATAAAGTGGAACCTAAAGGACAATATTAATATTAAACATATTTTTATATATTAAAAATGTAATATTAATAAATATTATATCTAAACCTATACGAACATAAGTTAACGTCAGCCATCTACACCCCTACAACAGGTAATGTACATAAAGTCCTGTTTTTGCACATCAATACCCTTTAGCACCCCAGCACTTATCAGCAGACCAACTTAATTTTTATAGTTCTATTTTCCTCACAATTATACTTATTGAGTTTTCTGAAATTCACACAAATTCACATTAACAAGAACACACTGTTGATTTTATCAATGAGGCTTGAGTCTGTGTAATAGCTAGATACACAGGAACAGACACAGTAATTTATCTTTGTGTTTATGAACATAACTGTGCTGTGCCTTTGTCTCTCTTCCTTCATGCTGCTCTTTACTCTCTCCTGCTGTTCATGTGTCTCAGGCTCTACAGGCCATCTATTTTTCAATAGAATAATAATCATAAAATGTCTGTTTAATTTACCTGCTTAGTCTGCTGCTGCTGTCAAAAACAGTTTTTTATGTGTGTCCAAGACAGCAAGTGACAGAGCTGTCCAGTGGCCTGCAGAGCCAGATATGCTCAGTTTGTTTTTTTTCCACCCTGTTCCTGTGCTACCTCTCTACTCACTCTGACTCTCTTCAACCTTCCGTGCTGATGGATCTAACACATGGGCAGCCAAGTACACAAGTGTGCGCCATGAAGGATATTGAATGGTCAGAGTCACTGGCAATTTGCCTTCTAGTCTCTCTCTCTCTCTCTCTCTCTCTCTCTCTCTTTCTCTCTCTCTCACACACACACACTCACACACTCATATTTAGTACTTAGGCAGTCATGGAATGTGGTTAAAGATCAGCATTAACTGTGTCTTTTTTGTCTGTTAAACACTATATTATATTAGAATGCAAACAAATAAAAAAATATGTGGTTTTAAGTAGTTATTGATATGCTGCTCATACACGTTTGGTGGCTGACAGTGGATTTGTTAAGCTCCACTAACACCTTTATGTTAATTAATAATTACCATTTAAACTAGATACTAGTTGCTAACTGTAAAAAAATGCCTTTCTCGATTAGAGTACATCTGGCACAGTACTGTAAACATATAGTAACAGAATTGCAAGCTATGCACATTGATACTTTAAGGTTTTCATACACAGATATATGGACTATATAGGAAAATGGACTGACTTCCAGTGGTCCCGTGACTGAAACCAGCAGGGTGTTCAGTACTGTACGTGACATCCAGCACCCTCGTCCTCATCTCACCACAGGAAGAGACGAGAGAATGAAAACCTCCAAGGGCTCAGAATTTTAACAAGAAACACACCATCAGAACACAGTGGGGAACCTGCATGTGGCTGCTGAAGAGAAAAAGGCAGACTTATACACATTGAAAACATAGTGATGCAATGAGTTAGAAATAAAGGTTACTTGGGATGTATGGTAGTCAGAAAGCCCTTTAAATCTTAGAACCCAAGATCCACACTTTGCAGGCAGTTACATGCAGATTTTAGGCTTCATAACTCAGGATCAGAGTAACTATATATATGATACACATATCATAACACTCTACAAGACTTATATGTAGTTATCATGTAGATCATGTGGTTACTCTGATCCTGAGTTATGAAGCCTAGAAAACAGCATGTAAATGCCCACAAAGAGTTTAAAGGTGAACAAAATATACTACATGCATACAGTAGATACTAAAAGCTGAATTAATTCAAAATATTTTTAATGGGAAATTTACATCTGAATCAATTAAAATTTGGTGCACTGCTTTGCTGAGCTCTACAGTGTTGCTCTTCCCTTGCTTCATTGTTTCTGAATGTTTCAACCTCTTGGTGAACTTGTGAAGTCACACCTCAATTTCCAATAGCCAGGAATGAGCATGATTGTGTTTGTGTGTTTGTGTGTGTGTGTGTGTGTGTGTGTGTGTTTGTTTGTGTGTGTGTGTGTGTGTGTGTGTGTGTGTGTGTGTGTGTGTGTGTGTGTGTGTGTGTGAATGCATTATTGCATTATTTCTCTCCTTCAGGACAAAGCAGAAGTCATGCCACTGCCATGAAGAAGTGTTCTGGGATACAGTACACCCACAGCAGGAAGCCAGAAGGTAGTGAAAGAAAGAAAGAAAGAAAGAAAGAAAGAAAGAAAGAAAGAAAGAAAGAAAGAAAGAAAAACTAAAGCACAAGGGTCAGCAAGCAAATTAGAACAACAGAAAGTGAGAACAGATGAATGAACAGAGAGGCGTCTGGGTCTCTGTGGCCTTGAGAAGCTTTCTGTCTCCACGCCCAATTAAGGGCACGCAGATAAACCTGCAAAAAAGAAAAGAGAGGGAGGAGAAGAAAAGAAGAGAGGAGAAGAAGAGGGAGGATCTTTTTACAGGCTGGAGACAGTTTTTATCTACTAACTACCCCACTTTCAGGAGCAGACCCATTGGCCATTGGCCTCCCCCTCTCTTTCACGCTCTCTCTCATTCCCTTTTCTTTCACTTGCTCTGTCTCTCCATGCCCGCTGTCCTCCTCCGGCTGGTCTCTGGTTACTCTTTAAAAGGCAAATGGCAGGGGACAAGGCCGAAAGGGCTTGCAGCATAATGCGGCCACTTAAACTCAAAGAAAAAAAGAAGAGTGACACAAGAGACACTGCGACCTCTACCCCACCCCTCTCTCTATCTCTTTTTTGCTTTTTTTCCTACACTGCATCAGTCCCACTTCTCCATCCCAGTCTACCATGTTTCTGTGCTGCCTCTCCACTCATTGGCCTGTAATTGGTCTGTAATTATGGTTAATCATGAGGGTTATCTCACTGATAGCTGGAAGCTGTTAGTGAAGCTCTGGGCTGTTCTCATGAACTGATCCAGCCTGGAGGGGCAAGTTTGAGTAATGGTGAAAGTGTAACCTGACAAAAATCATGTTTTGTGAGGAAACAGGAACATGAAAGGGCTGAAGAGAACAAAAAGCAGAAACAAATGGGACAGGACAAGTTTTACAAGCAACTAGGTAGTGTTTTGTGTGTGTGTGTGTGTGTGTGTGTGTGTGTGTGTGTGTGTGTGTGTGTGTGTGTGTGTGTGTGTGTGCATTTGCACATTTGTGTCAGCAATAGGTGCAGTAGCAGAATGCATTTATTAGAAGGGGCGTCCACAAACAGTTGAACATATAGTTTGAGATGGTAAAATGAAGGATGGCTTTCTGTAAAATGTGTTTTCTTATTGTCTGTTTTTTGCATTTACAATTTTTTATTACCTCTGTCACCATAGTTACCATACACAATCACCTTTCTGAAAGGGTGTAAAAAGTTCTGATCTTTTGTACAAGAAGAGGAAAGAACCAAACAAATCACCAAGCAATTTGTTGCTTCAATTAAGGATAGCAATTAGAGCATATTTCAATCTGAACTATTTTTTGAATACATGGGAGCCAATCAAACAACGGCTATTTACATATACATTGCAAATCTGTGCCACCATTTTAGTGACTGGGACAATCTGTGTGCTGCACACTAGTGCAACAACAGTCAACAGAATATTAACACAGGATCAGAGTAAACTACATATATGATTCATTCATTCATTTTCCGAACCAATATATTCCTGAATAGGGTCATGGGGCAGGCTTCTCCAGAAAACAAGTTTGGAAATCTGTACCTCAAACACAGCATAGGCAGGGGATCCCTCCACCTCAATGGGCATATGAGGCACATCACCAGGTGATGCCTCGTCCAGCGGTCCCAGAACCAAAGGCTTAAGGAGACACGCATGAAAGGATTAGAGATAGCAAAACTGAGCAGGCAAATCCAACTGATAGGTGACATCTATTTTCTTGGAAAAATAATAAATAATAAATGCCACAAACTTAGGCTGCAATTTCCTGAATTTCTGCCCAAATTAAGCAGTGTGACCAGTCCCCTGGGTTTTTATGATGGTGAAGATAGTAGTGAAGCCTTCTGAAATAGTGAGATTCATAAGAAAATCTGTTGCTATATGTGACCAAGGTTCCATGTCCATCACATCTGTGTCTCTGAGGTGATGTTGACAGGACAGAGCATCAGCCTTGGTATTTTTACTACCCAGCTGGTATGTGATGGACAAAAAAAATGGTAGAAAAAGAAAGACCACCTGGCTTATCTGAAGTTTACACATTTGACTGTATGGATTCTTGTGATCAGTAAGAACCATAAAGGAGTGGACAGCACCCTTCAACCATTGACTAATGCCAGTTTAACTACTAATAACTCACAGTCACCTATCACAAGCTTGTGTGAATAAAATGCTACTGGATAAAAATGAAAGATGAAGTTAAAGCCCTTTTAAGTTCCCCAAATGCTAGATCTGCCTATTCTGACCAAGTGAGTGTTTTAGGGGCTCCTTTTACGAAATCTGTCGGGGTACTGCGATGCTGCTAAAGTCAGGTATAAACCTGTAAAAATCAGCAAACCCAAGGAAGTGCTGCAACTCTTTAATGGATGAAGGAACTGGCCAGTGAGTGACAGCCTCCACCTTCTGGTTGCTCATGGTTACACCATCCGTGTCAATACATACCCCAAGAAAGAAACAGACTGGAGGTGGAAATCAAATTTTTACAAAAAACTGTTTACAAAATAGGTGGCCTAACAACCTATGGAGTACTGAATGTACATGAGCGATGTGTGATTCAGTGACAAATGGAGCATTTGCCAAAACGCAGCTCATGACCAGGTATTTGTAATGGCCTTTGGTAGTAATGAATGCAGTTTTCCACGGGTCTGTTCCCCCATACAAAAAAGGTTTATATATGCTGTGTGAAAAACTTGGTGTCTCTGAGCTGATCTAAGGCCACTGGGATGACAGGTAACACATAGGTGTTCCTTTTAGTGGCATCACTTAAGGTACAGTAGTCAATGCTAGGCCCTAGCCCCCCATCTTTCTTTTTTAAAAAGCCATTGGGGACATGGAAAGACAAATTAGTTCCTGTGCTAGTGCTTCCTCTTGATACACATGGGTTATGGGGTTATAAGCTCAATGGCACAGTCAGTGGTGCAGTGTGGAAGTAACTTGGTAGACGTCACTTTACTGAATACCTCCATCAAATCGGCATAGACTGGAGGAATTCGGGTTTTATAGGAATCTTCTGGACTTTCTATGGAGGTGGACCTTATGGCCAGTCTAGCACAGGTGATGTAATGAGAGTGACAGTAGGGAGACAAGGACAAGATATTCCACTGAGACCATAATATTATGGGGTTATTTTTCTCCAGCTATGGTAATCCTAAAATGAGAGAGTAGTCTGATTTAGGGGTGATGAAAAAGAAAAGTGTAAAAACAGTAACATCTGGATGTCTGGATCAGACGGGGAGAAGGGATGACGAAGGGTGCGGAAGCAAATGCTGGGGTTGATAGTTTAATAAGAAAAAGCACAAGACGAACTAAATACACCAATACAATATAAACAACAGACCTCACTAAAACAGAACATAAACTAACAAAGTAAAACAGTATCAAACAGAAACAAAGAAACACTGACTACATACTTGGGTAACATAACAGTGGACTGACCAAGACAGACTGAAACAAAGGGTCTTAAATACAAAACACTGGACACACCTGAAACTACTGAATACAAAGGGGCAGGGTTACAAATGAGAATCAAGTGGGAATGGGTGGAGCAAGGGAGGAGACAGAACCAAAACAAACACAAACCATGTGCTAAGGAGCACATAGGGGAAACTGACAGGGGAGACAGGGCCGACAAGTGACAGACAGACATGACAGCAGGCCCCCCTCCCGAGGCGCAACTCTGGGGCGCATAAAACTAGACTCCCTAGAGTCGATGAAGGAGAGGGACCAGAAAATCAAACAGACAAGACAGACAGGACCAGATACTGACAGGGAACATTCAGAACTTGGACTGAGGGGACAAAACTGGTGACAAGACAGAAGATATTGGACAGGAGAGGTGACTAGAAGACATTAGACAAACTAGACTGGACTGGGGAACAGACTGGAGAAACATTAGACAGAACAGGAGAAGGGACATGAGGCCTAGACGACTTGACATAAGGGTTACCAGACAAAACAGGAGACTGGACAGAGGACTAGACCAAGGGAACAGGAGACATAACTGGACGCTGGACAGATGACTGGGGGACAAGTGACTGGACAGGAGACATGAATGATGGGACCGGAGACTGGACTGATGACTGGACCTGGGGAACATGGAACTGGACAGAAGATACGTGACATAACTGAAGACTGGACTCGGGAAACAGGAGACAAAAATGGAGACTGAACAGGAGACTGGACTTGGGGAACTTGCGGCTGTACAGAGGACACAGGCGACAGAACCGAACATTGGGCTGGACAAACAGGCTGTGCAGAAAACTAAGGTGACGGGACTGGAGACTGGACGGAGGACGGGAAAAATGAGTTTGAAATGTGGCTGTAGACTGGATTCTGGATGGGACAGGATTAGGAAATGGAACTGGGATAAACACACAGACTGGGACTGACAAACACAGTGACAGCAACAGCGATGACAAAACCAGACATGGGAAAAGGAACAGACACAGGAACTTAAATGGGAAGATATGGATGCTAACACTGAACTAAACTATCCGGATCTGGAAATGGAGCTGTGGTTCCCAGCTCCCGAACTGGATCTGGATCCGGATCTGGAGATGGAGCTGTTGTTCCCAGCTCCCGGACTGGATCTGGATCTGGAGATGGAGCTGTTGTTCCCAGCTCCCGAACTGGATCTGGATCTGGAGATGGAGCTGTGTTTCCCAGCTCCCGGACTGGATCTGGATCTGGAGATGGAGCTGTGGTTTCCAGCTCCTGGACTGGATCTGGGGATGGAGCTGTGGTTTCTAGATCCTGGACTGGATCTGGGGATGGAGCTGTGGTTTCTAGATCCTGGACTGGCTATGGAGATGGAGCTGTGGTTTCCAGCTCCCGAACTGGATCTGGAGATGGAGCTGTGCTTCCCAGCTCCCGGACTAAATACAACAAATACAAATACAAAACACTGGACCCACCTGAAACTACTGATTACAAAGGGGCAGGGTTACAAATGAGACACAGGTGGGAATGGGCGGAGCAAGGGAGGAGACAGAACCAAAACAAACACAGCACATGGGGGAAACTGAGAGGGGAGACAGGGCTGACAAGAGACAGACAGACATGACACTGGACAGTAAGCAAAGGTGTCGTGTGTGAGATGGGTGCACCTCCTACAGGAAATCCATCCAGAGCAATCATAGTGAGTTGGAACTTCAGTGGCTCAGTATCACAGCAGAGATCACTGACCAGATGTGGATGGATGAAATTCTCCTCCTATGTATTTTACTTTAGACTACAACTCCCTGCACCTTCTCTGAAACCACATTTTGGCCCTCCGCGCCATCCGTAGCTTCAGGTGAGCTGGCGGGTGATGCAGGAGGTGAGTAGTGCGCTGTGTGTGAGTGAAGAAATATACATTTCTATGTTCAGTTAATGGAGAGAAATGATCTTCACCTCTGTTTTAGTCATCCCTCCATGTATTTATAGAGGATGTTAGTGGATCCTGTGTCCCATGTGTTTAGGCACCAACCGCTGATGATGCATTAGAGGGTGGGCCTAACCGTGCGCTCATCTCTCCCTTATATTTCTCACACTCGGAGCTTCCTGTGGTTGCAGAGTACTGACCTCTGAAGGGATTGTTTACATCTATGTGCAGGTATGTTGTGGTCCTTATTATTGTAAAAGTTTTAGTTTGTTAATTACTAAAAAAAAGAAATCTGTAAATCTGCCTCTGTAAAATGTAGTAGTATAAATATGTAAAGCTCTGTACAATCCTCCGAAATATGTAAAGCTCTGTACGATGACCAAAGAACTATATACTTTTTTATTATTATTTGAGATGTATACTTAGTGTAATCCGTAGCTTCAGGTGAGCTGGCAGGTGCTGAGCTCCCTGTGGTTGCAGAGTACTGACCTCTGAAGGGATTGTTTACATCTATGTGCAGAATGAAGAAAGAGCCAGAGACAGAGCAAGTTAACCCCAATCGTCTGTCTCCTTTTGTCATCATGGAGCCTGATCATCTTCACCCACACTGAATTAGACTCAAGAAATGACGGGGCAGCAGGCCATTACACCGGCAGCGTGAAGCTGGTACCGTCACGCATGCTCCTTTTTCTTCCTCTTCTTACTCATAGCCTCTGCTCCCTGTAACCTCACTAACTTGATCTCCTCCAACAGTTTCTTAATGCCCTCTATTTCCTCCTCGTTACATTGCTTCCATTATATCAGTATGTCACCTTGACTTACTACCCCTTGGCACTTTTCTTTCTTTTGTAAGGTTTTGTAAAATAACCTATCTTGTCATTCCATAATGATAGATAACTTTACCTAGGCTATTCAATTTATTCTCCGCAGTTCCCTTCAAACCAGCCACTATACCTTTCAGCCACCATGGACACTCTTCCATGCTACCTTATCTCCTGCACCTGGCCATCTAACCTTTGCTCATTCTGACTACCATCACCTTTCCTTTCACCCTCTTCTGTTCCCATGCCTGAATTTACCTCCATAGTACCAGAGGTATCCTGCAAACTGTGGTATGTAATCTGCTGCTGGACTTCAGCCAACTGACTAAAATAATGGTGTAACAAGCACTCTTCCTTAATCCAAGCTCCTCTTCAACCCCTGAAGAATTGTAGTCCTTTCATTGACATCACCTACCTCCATCCACACACACTACTCTGTAACTTCTTTCCCCATTATGCCCTTGCCTCTTCTCATAGTCTTCTCATAGTCAAGTCCGTTCCAGAGTTCAAAACCATACTATACACTTGATCTTCCACCCCTGCTCTCGCAGACTCCTAGGGCATTGCATTTATGTTTCTCAATATAGAAATATACAGGATATGCATATACAGGATTAACCATGGTTGCCACTGCCATGGGTTGCTATCATAAGGCAGCCCCATTAGGGTCTAGTCCCCTTGTCAGCTGTCAAATCTAGTGTTATACACCCACCCTAAAGTTTATCTAAAGATGCTGTGGCCATTTATGATCTGATCAGCTACATTTTTCTTTCCACCTGTCCTTACCCAATACTACAATCCCCTACACCAAACCACACATATAACTACAAATCTTGGTTTGTTACATGTATCATGTATCTTGCGTTATGGAGCCCAGAACCCACAAAAGTAGATCTTGGGTTCAAAGATTTATAGGTTCCTATGTTTGTTAACTGACATCAATATTTAATCGTAATGTTAAAATTTTGCAGCAATGCCAGTAAAAGTAACATTTACTGATCAGCACACTGTTTGAGAAATGTCCACCCCCACAAGCAGTGGGAAAGGTTTTCATTGGTTCCATCCCTGGGTTTAACTGCTCTCCAGAAGAAAAAGAGATTTTGACTGGTTCTGCCAAAGGGTGGTGGAGTTTCAAATGTCTATTCGCAATGAGGTTATTTTGCACATGCTGTAAACATGCTTTGGTCACTAGTAAGGTAGACAAAAGTCATGCAACTGAGATCACAATATACAAACAATACAAGAAAAACATGGATAGGGACCTTTGAAACCTGAATGAACCAAGTGTTGGTAAACATTTTATGATATCCTGTTTTTATCAAGCCATTCACTTGTGGTAGATGTAATTCTGATTAATTAAATATTTAGTCATGTTTTCTACTGGTGAACAACATGGATGTCAGAAGAGATCCCTAACTGCGCAGACAGAGCAAAGGAACTCTCTGGGAAGAGTAAAGGAGAAGGTTTATGTTTTCTGATCAACAATGCTTGGGGTGATTAGAGGAAAGTATACTTTGAGTCTTTCTGCCTCCCGAGCCTGGATTCTCTAACCATCTCTTGCAAACCAGTGTGGTGTACCAGATAGATTTTAGGAGTCATGATTGTCCCTGTGTACATTAACCCACAGGCTGACACAGACTTGACACCTGAGAAATTGCAATTAGCAAACAGGATACATACAAGTTGCTAAAGGGTTCAGCCCAACATTACCTAAAATACCTTTTAATACCCTACAAGCCATCACGTAGACTGCGTTCTCAGGACGCAGGCCTATTGGTAGTCCCTAGGATTAAAAAGAAGAGCCTTCTCTTATAAAGTCCCCCAGCTCTGGAATAGCCTTCCTCCTACTGTTCTTCAAATTATGACTGAAAACTTTTCTATTTACACAGGCTTTTCATTAACACCTCTAAGGGGGCACTAATCTTTCTCCCTCTCTCCCCCATGTCCCAAGCTGCCACAGATGCCTGGTGGTCCACCCCTCTATCCATCCACTTCTTAGTACCAACTGCCAGATTAGACTACACAACCTGCATGGACTTCATTACCAACACTGGCTTGCATGCTACGTACATTTTTCCACTGCCATTATTCATTCATACTTGTATCACTACTGCAAGCAAAACTCTCTTTATCTTACCTCCCTCTATTTTATTTTATTACATTTCTACTTTTCTTTACCCATGTATTGTGCCTTTGTTTATTCTCTCCAGTGTCGACCAGAGGAGGATGGGTTCCTCTCTTGAGCCTTGGTTCCTTTCAAGGTTTCTCCCTCCTAGTCTGAGAGAGTTTTCCTGTTTGCCCACTGGCTGCTCATTTGAGGCTTGGACCCTGATTTATGTAAAGCTGCTTTGTGACAACGTCTTGATGTAAAAATCGCTATATAAATAAAATTTGATTGATTGATAAATAAAGCGAAATAACAGGATAAATAAAGCCAACCTGAAGAAAGTCACTTCAAAGATTTTCCAACATTTCACATGCACTGCCTGCCACCCTGGACCCACTGTAATTCACATACAGGCAGAACAGATCCACTGAAGATACAATTGCCCTCACTCTGCCCACTGCCCTCTCCCACCTGGACAAGAAGAACTCATATTTGAGAATTCTGTTCTTGGACTACAGTTCAGTATTCAACACCATCCTTCCCCCGATGCTCTACATGAATCTATGGGATCTGAGCTGGAAAAGCTCTCTCTGCAGTTAGACCCTAAACTTCGTAAAGGGCCATTGGCAGGTAGTGAGGAACGGCAAAATAGAGCACACTCCTGTCTCAATCAGTGGGACCACTGTGGAGAGGGTCAGCAGCATCAAGTTCCTTGGTGTTTACATCGCTCAGGAGCATACATGACAGAAGACACCACATGGGTGGTGAAGAAAGTACAGCAGGTTGAAGAGATTTGGTTTGAATTCCTGCATTCTGAGGATGTTCTACACCTTCACTGTGGAGAGCATCCTGACGGGCTGCATCACCAGTATGGGAACTGCACTGCTCTTGAGTGGAAAGCTCTGCAGAGGGTGGTGCACACATCTCAGCACATCACAGGGGTTCAGTTCAAAACCTCATGGATTTATACACCAGCCTCTATCTGAGGAAGACCAGGAGGAATGACTCTACCCATCCAAGCCACTGCCTGTTTTCAATGCCATCCAGCAGCCAGAAGTACCGAAACATAAAGACCAGAAATAGCTGGTTCTGAGACAACTTCTTCTCCCAGGCCACCAGGTTGCTAAACAGTCAGTAGCACAGTGTTCCAGTCAACAGCCAATGACTACTCATTTCATCTGTCTCATCACACCATCACACCAAATAAACTCTTCTGCACCTGCACTTTAGTCACTACTCTCCCACTTACCATCATCACAGCTACATTTAATTCTATACTCAGTGCACCTTTAAATAGAAGATAATCGTCCTTTTATCGTTTTTCTAGAATATTATTCCCAGTTACACTCTCTGTGTATGTTCTCATCAATTAAAAGTGATTTACAATATCCTCCTTTCACAGTGTTCTGCAATATTCTTCATCCATGCCACTTAGAATATAGCTTTTTCACCCTGTTCATATAATTCTAATTTGCAGTTTTCTTCATTTCATTTCATTTATGCTGGTTAACAGTATTGCCTTCTTTTACCATTCTAGAATGTTATAGTCCATTCATGCTCGTTTTAGAATTTTTGGATCATTAACTGTTCTAAAATGTTCTCTATTCATACTGCTTTGCCCTAGTTCTAGTCTTAGTTGCCATATGTTCTAGAACCATTCAGATTTGCCTAGTATGTTCTTCTCCTGCATCATAGTTTGACTAATTTCATTTATGCTTTATGGAATGGTCTTCTCCATTCACACTTGTCTTTGATGTCTTCCTCAGCACACAGTTCTACAATGTTCTTCTGATTCACATTGCTCTTGCATGTCCTCTTCTATTCACATATTAGTTTCTTCTGTTATGATGTTCTGAAATGTTATAACCATTCATCTTAATTGTATATTTAATGAACCCACTACTTTTAAACACTCTGTTTCTATCAGTTATGCCAATGAAGATCAGGTTTTTCGATATCAGTGTTAGGATTACTTATTGTTTAATGTCTGGCAGTTGATTGGGTGAATAAAGCTGATCTGCTATGTCCTTGATTGTCATTGAAACTCTAAGCTGGCTGTGTAAAACTGAAAAGCTGAAGGGGTGGAATAAACAAGGCACCTTCATTGCCATCTAGTGGAGCAGAAGGGGAACAAAGGTGTACTGCACAGTCTCAGCTGTGGGTAGAGGATTTCCCTGAAGAACAGTAATGAATAGATGAGAGTAATAATTTTATCTGGGAGTTTGTGTTCATCATTTCTTTCCACTTAGTTGTCACACAAACTGTTTATTGCAGAATATTTATAGTGATACATTCCTTACATATTTATACTAATAGCTGTGTGTGGAAGCAAACTCAACTGGGGATGGGGAAAATGTTAGAGCAGAGAGAGCGAGAGAGCAAGAGAGAGAGCGAGAGAGAGAGAGAGAGAGAGAGAGAGAGAGGGAGGGAGTATGGTGCCTGTCTTAGTCTAATCAAAGATAATTAAGGGATTGAGTGTGATTAGAGTGGAGCTGTAAAGTTTATAGGCCAGTGAGAGGACGGTCTTTTTGACAAACATCAGAACTGTGGTGTAATGAGTACAGCTGCACACACAAACACACAGAGACTCTCTCTCATTCACACACACACACACACACACACACACACACACACACACAGAAGTGGTAAAGTGTGACTGGTGTAAACCTCCCTGGCATGAATGCTGGCGTTTCTGTTTACAAGATGAATTTGGTTAAAGCTAAAAAGCTGATGCTTAAAAGGGTGCTGTGTGTGCTTTATAGTCGCAATAAATTGACATTGTGTTCCTACCACACAGGAATTTTTATGTTTACCTATTAAAAAGGTCCTATTAAAACACAACATCTACACACATACACACAATCACAGCCATAAGTACATGCACTATACCCCACTGAGATACTAAATGAACACTTAGGTGGCAAAAGAAGCAATATTTAAATATGCAGATGACGTAACTAAACCAAGAGGATGAGTATGCTGAAAGACAATACTGCTCAAAATTAATGAAGAGAAGATGATTTTTTTTTTGCAGCATAGGTAATACCATTTATCACCAATCACTAGTGGAGAGGAAAGGGATGACTACTGGAGAAATATGCTTTGTGTCAAATGTCAAATGACCAAACCGGAAACAGGACTCACCAAATTCTACTTATCAGAGAAGCCGGTATAAGCCACATACAATACTGAATTCATGTCTAGATTTTTTTTCTTTTACATTTTGTTGAATTTAATTTATATTGCTAAAGTCATACAGAGCCTGGTTGTCAGCTTGTTAACATTATTTAGCTGTTTACCAGTGATAATTACCATGGTTAGTTGTATAACCTACTGAAATAACATTGCTACATCTCAGCAGTTTACCTCTTAGAAACATGGTTATCCTACCGAAATAATGCTACTGCATCTCAGCAGTTAACCAGTTAGATTCATGGCTATACGACCCAAATATGTCACTGCATTTCAGCTGTGTACCTGATAGAATCATACTTATTCTACCCAAGAAATGTTACTGCATCTCAGCCGTTTACCTGTCATGGTTGTCCTACTCAAATAACATTACTTCATTGCAGTCATTTACCTGTTAGAATCATTGTTATCCTACTCAAATAATGTTACCGTATCTGAGCTGTGTACGAATTAGAATCTTCATTATCCTACCCAAATAATGTAACTGCATCTCGGCTGCTAACCAGTTACATTTGTGGTTACCCTAACCAAATAACATTATTGCATCTCAAACTTAGATGCTGCAAAACACAAATGTCACAGCAAGGGACTCTCTATCACCACTTTGGTGCCAGTACAGGAAAGACTCTGGCTCCTTCCATGCATTTTTAGGGTGGGTCAAGCTGAGCTATATTTGCTTACTCTTGGTTCAGAGATCGAGTTTTGACAATTGCCATCAACTATGGAGGGACTGGTCTAATTTTGGCTTTGTAGGCCAGCATCAAGGTTTTGAACCTGTTATTCACCTGTTATTCATGCTGCAGGGGAGTTAGAAAGCAGAACTTTAGTATTAAAGATGAGCCAAGCCACAGGATTTTGGATCAGTTGCAAGGGCCTGATGGTATGAAGGCCAGCCAGAACAGAGTTGCAGTAGTCAAGTCTTGAAATGATGAAAGACTGAACAAGCACCTGAGTGACCTCTCTAGACAGAAAAGTTCAGATGTTGTAAAGGAGAAACCTGCATGAATAAGATTTATTGGGTTATTCTAAGAAATCCAACATATGTAAATCAAAGTGGTCATCAGCCTTTACATTTAATACAAAGGCCTTTATAAGCAATGATTATTGACAGGCAGGTGAAAGCACAGAAAAAAATATTTTAGCACATTATAGCTATGGAATATTATGTTTGTTTGTGTTCATGACTTTGTAGGAAAAAAGGAAGAACTGCCACAGTGCTTTTAAATAAAATATATGTTTCATTATTCACTGAAATAGCAGAGACATTTTGTTGTGGGCATCAGAGTTCAGATTAAAGTTTATTATGAGATTTTGAGTTGTTCTGCCAGTACACTGCAGTGCAAACCAATGCTTACCTCGCCATCTGTTGATACCTTTACAGGCAGGATGCTTAAACACAATCACATTAAAAAATACATTTTCTACCTGAACATAATGCCTTTCTTTGTCAATAAGGTTGTTTTGCTCCAGCATAATTTACTTCATTTGGCAGAACCTAACATGCTCATTAATGTTTGTTAACCCAAGATTCAAACTGCACAAACATTTAACTTCTTTTTAATAGTTTGTCTAAATCTAGTGTGATATAGTTAATCTATTCTTCACAATCTTTGCCAAATTCTTGTAATTAAATCTTAGTTTAAAAGTAGCTACTGGAGTGCAAGTGGTATTCAACTCTTACAGCCAACTCTTACAGAGTTTCTCAACCTGTAGTCTATGAAGCAATCTCTAGTGGTCCTGCAGCCCATACTCCAGGGAAGATAGTAGTCCATACTGGGATGGTAATGGCATTTTAAATTTGAAAGAAAATGTGAAATAAATGGTTTAGCATGATCAATTGATTTCAAGCTATAAACCTTTTATAAGAATTTATAGGCATGGACAAACAATATCACAGAAGCATTGCAAGGCAAATTAAACAGCATCAGTCTGAGACAACGCAGCTACAGGTATCTGCCCATATAACATTTTTTCTTGAGGGCCATTATGCTTTCTATTTATAAGCGGGATTGCCATGAGATGCAAAATGTTGAGGACCCCTGATTTAGATGACAGCTATCCAAGTGAAGGTAGTAAATAGGGAAAGAACCCATTGATTATTTCAGTTCCCAAAGGGAAACAGACTAAACTAAATTCCATCTTCTGTAACATTTGATTCCAAAGTCAAAAGAAAAAACCCCACACAATTACCTTTGTTCCATTGATTAGATTTGCTATAGTTGATTTAAAGCTTTTTGCAATGCTAATACTTTAATTAAAAATGTGTTGATTCAATTTATATCTGCTGGATTTGGTTTACAAGAGCTTAACGGGATAACAAGAGCAGATTCTAGTTCAGCTGTCCAGTCATGTAATTGAGGAAAATTAGCTCTTTTTGTTTTAACCCTTAGAACCAAAGATTCACACTTTGAGGGCAGTTTCAGCTCAAAAACACTCTGGATGTTCAATTTCCAAATGTAAAGTATTTATTCCTTTATAGCAACAATATAAAATGTTCATTAATAAAATTGTAGGCACAAGTAAATGTTTGATCAAAAGATGGTTGAATTCATACAAATATCTTCATTCTTCAAACAAAAGAGATTTGAGGAGCCTTGGATCTCCTGAAAATAACAATATCTGGTATGTGTGACTGTCTCCTACAAATATTTTTCAAATTTTTGGGTGAATAAAATTGGCCTAGGGTTCTAAAGGTGTTAAGACTAGTATTAAAATCTCCCTCTGATTTCTTTGATCTTAACACTGATATTAACATGTCATTAAAGATCAAATAATTTACATTAGCATTTCATGAAATAATGTTGGCTTGGTGGCACCAGAGGCAGTGCATGTGTCACACAGATGGAGGGGCCTGGAGCTGTGGGTTCCCTGCTCTGGTCACTGTCTGTGAAAAGTATGTTCTCTGTGTCCACATGGGTTTTCTCTGGATACTCCGGAATTCTCCTGCATCCTAAAAAATCATGTGGTAGATTGTGGTGAGTGTGTGTCTGACTGTGTGGTACTCTGTGATGGACTGGGGCCCTGTCCAAGGGTTGTTTCTGCGTTGTGCCCCATGATTCTGGGCAGGCTCCAGACCCACTGAGACCCTGACCAGGAAGACGATTAAATAATTTAATGAAATATAATTTGTATTATTATTATTATTATTATTATTATTATTATTAAGTACTAATAGTAATTCTGCAAAAATAGAAATTGTGATTGAAAAAAATAACTTTCAATGAAAGTCATTATGGAACAATTATAATACATTATAAGTCATTCTGAATAATTTGTATTGGACCATTAATCATGAAAATCTCACACAATGTATTATGGACTGATTAAATTTTAGAAAAAAGTAAAAAAAATAGGTCAGCATAAACTCATCTTTTTGTTGCTATGTGCCTACCTTCATTTGTTCACACATTGGTTCCAGGTGAGAGAAGCAGTGTAGAATCTAGACTAAGGAATGAGACTGCACTCAGGCAAGAATGTGTGTGTATGTATATGTGCACATGTGTATGCGGACAAATAAATACCAAGCGCAGTGGGGGCCATGATTTGTGGGTAGAGGGGTGTTTTTTCTCTACAGAAAGGCGTCTGTGGAGGTTTTAATTGGTGCTCATGCCCAGAGGGCACCAAGTCTCCAGCATGGGCATAGTCTGGTGGTCTCTGGTGGGCGTACAGTGCTGAGAGACCAAGAGACAAAGAAGCACTTCCTACGAACCCATGCAAAGGTGGCTATGTGAGTGGGCTGATTGGTCAGGAACACAGCCCCTGCTCCTGGAGGTCCTCCTTATACCCAGCCTGAAGGCCACAACAACACTTACAGTTACTGAACACAACACACACACACACACACACACACACACACACACACAATGCTGAGCAGTCATCTTCATGTACTCTCACTTTCTCTGAAATCAATACAAATCAAAATGAAAGATTCCATCCACGGCAGTTGTCTGGTTATTTTAAGCTCATGTGTTAAGCTCAAAAATGTAAATAAATGCATAAGCACACAGAAAGCTCCACACTGGTATACTAATAAAAACATGCTGTAACCCTGTGGGCAGCTCCTGAACCTTTTTTTAACAATGGTACATTATAACCTCACAGGAGAAGAGTGAATATGGTGTGAACACCTCATACACACCTTTATTAGCCACTTAATAAAGACATTTAATAAGTTGATTTAATAATATTTAATAACTCTATCAACTTTAAATCTCCCGCTCTTTCAACTCAAGATCTGGGCTAAGGAAAGCTTCCTGAATGTTTTATTAGCATGACCATAAGTTTTAATGACCAAACATTATTTTTACCGTATTGAACCAAGTGTCTTGCCAGCTATTCAGGATTTGCCAATGGCACCTTTAACTCTATGGGCAGGTTCACACTGGTCACAGTGAAATCAATAGATTTGTATCAGAAATATTATGTTATTACATTTAAAATATCCATGATGCTTCCATTACTGGATCAACATTCCTGCTGTGGAAATCAGACCAAACACATCTGCAACCATTGTAGTTTTGGACAACAGAGGTTTGAACCAACATGGTTTGGTGGTTTGAACCAACAAGGTACTATAGTTTGGGAAACAATTATACTTCAGACGATAGTTTACTAATGCATTGTACTACGTCAGTTCTGCCCTAGTTTCCATTTTTTCCAGGAAACACACCCCAGACTTGGAATCAAACAGAGGTTTCAAACATAAAGACATGTAATGCCGAACAGAAACTAAAAAAAAGGCACTACATACACACAGACAGACTAGGCACACCTGGAGCAGGTAAAAAGAGGCCATGTTAACAAAGGAGGCAACAAAAGAAGTTGCCAGACGTATTGGCATGAGGAGTTGCATAGGTTTGTAATGGTTTGTAATGGTAAACGTTAAGGGAGGAGATTTAAAAAGTCTCTAAACTACCCATCTCAGACAGCTATCCTAACCTCTGTGTGTGTGTGTGTGTGTGTGTGTGTGTGTGTGTGTGTGTGTGTGTGTGTGTGTGTGTGTGTGTGTGTGTGTGTGTATTTTAGTCTGCTGACTCCTTTCCCTCTCTTTATCAGAACTTCGAACATGCCGAGTTTCCTAACACTGCTGTTCCCTGTATTAGAAACTTTTTCCAGAGCTGGTGGCTATAACATCCCCATCAGCTATACACACCATGGCACAGCCTGAATGTCTTCTTTGTTCTAGAATCCCCCAATTCCATTCACCTACAGCAGAAAAAACAGTGCTCAGAAATAGCCTGGTCTGAGTCGAAGTTATGATTTTATGTTGAAGTCTGGATTGGAGAGGAGGAAATTAGATATAGAGAACAAAAACCCTACACTTCTTTATGAATGGGTCTGAGACATTATTTGGTTATTTTCACTGGCTTTGAATCGTGGAAAAGGTTCAGGTCAAATTTGGTGTTATTTAATCGTGGTCAAGAAGACTGACTAATGTCCATCCTTAGACCTTTTCAGAAAGTGTATGTGGGTGTTAGCAGTCATGCTAGTTAGTTTGGGCATACACATGCCCACTGGAGGCAATGCAGTGAATAATCAATTTAAAGTGCTGCCATTGCTCTATATTTTGTCTGAGCCTTTTTTGTAAACAACATAAATAGACATACAAGCTGTATAATGAATGCCATGTATCAGGCACACTGTGCACATTGTGTAAATAGTTGTGGATTAATAGAACATACTTGGAATAAACTTGTATTTTACAGGAACCTGTAAGTTAAGAGTATTTTTGGGCTTCTCCTGTAGTCACCAATCTAGGGAGACATGGTTAACATGGTTTCCTGGAAAAAAAAGTTAACTTTAAAGGAGAAAATAGACAAACAAAAATCTTTACTTTATTCAAAGATGTACGTCTATTTTTAGTGAGTTTTGTCATTTCTTGAAATATGTATATATATATATATATATATATATATATATATATATATAAATCTGCAAAAAAAAATAAGTTTACAAGGTTTCCATGTGTTTAATGGATGGCAATAATTTATAACTATTATAACCGCTAATGTACCCTCTTTAAATTGAAGGTACTTCAAAGGGTTCTTCAAGTGTTGCCATAGAGAACCACTTTGGTCCCACAAACACCCACTTAAGAAGAACCTTTTATGGCTTTGAAGAAACACTTGTATAAAAACGTTTACCAATTTAAAAGTTTTTGCCATTCATATTCATCTCTGAAATAAACATGGCTTTACTATGGCACTAGAAGTCAAAGTTGGACCTTGAATCCAATCCTATTGTTTTTCCCCAGGGAAGATATAATGTAATTGATTGTCCATGTAGTGCCACACTTACCAAGGATTACAAAGTCTCAGACAAGGGACTTGATACATTTTTCAGAGTGCAAGTGCCATGCAATTTGTTCAGTGCAGTGCAATTTGACTTTGCCTTACCCTGTGAACTTGTGAGGAAACTTACACACCCACGGCTCTGAATGTATCTTTCAACAACCTGTTAAATTTTTCATTTGCTTATTAAAGCTTTTATACAACTTGATCAAACAGGGAAGCAGGCATGTAGAGTCTTTAAAGTGAAAGCCTTTTGTTTGTGAGTTTTTATTAGTCTGTTTTGGTTTTATTTATTTACCCATTGTGACAAAAATGCAGCATAAGAGTTTAGCCTACTCAATTTTAAGACAATTACGACCTTTATTAAAACCTAACATTCATATTACTACATTTCTCACATTATCTGCCATGAAGGATATTGAATGGTCAGAGTCACTGGCAATTTGCCTTCTAGTCTGTCTCTCTCTCTCTCTCTCTCTCTCTCTCTCTCTCTCTCTCTCTCTCTCTCTCTCTGTGTGTGTGTGTGTGTGTGTGTGTGTGTGTGTGTGTGTGTGTGTGTGTGTGTGTGTGTGTGTGTGTGTGCACGCACGCTCTTAGTCTGAAGTTCAGGGAGCATCCCGCCAAACTTAATGAGGAGAGTCATTGTAATGTTGCACTGACTCGTGGTTGATATCCAAACCACAGCCTTTGCGCAAGACTTGTCTTTTCCACACACAAACTGCATGCCAAATATTTTATTTATGTTTTATTTCATGGATTACTTAGACAGTGAAAGAAGCACACACATAGCTACATGCACACTTATCAACCCTCAAGTTTGTAATTTGAGTAGTATGGGAAGTTTTCATTTTTCTATGTTTGGTCAATTAATGTTAAGATTAATGAATAAGTACATCAATATTCAGGTATTTGGACAAAATAATTGTATTTATAATTTAGTATTTTCATGTTTAGTAAAGTTTGAACTAATTCAGGGTTTTTTTTTTCTTTTAGGTGGATAAATCAGTGTTCAGACTTTTGTATGGATGCATAAATCCGAATGAGCACATTAATTTGGTTAGATGTATGAATATTAATGAAAACCTAAGGATGGAGATGGATGGTCAGATAGATAACAGATGTTCTGATTTTTGGGAGCATGAAAATACTGTTTTTTGTGTTTTCAGATGGACACAGTGTTCAGATTTCAATTGTTTGATTTGCAGTTTTTTGGATGGACAAAATGTCTGGAATTAATCAGTATTTAGACTTTTGAACAGATGGGTGAAGGAATGTTCAGAGTTTTGGATGGATGATTTGTGTTTTTGACTTTTGTGTTCAGCTCATGACCAGTTCCGTCATTTAGCTTTGTATTACCATGGTTCTTGGGTTGATGAAACAGTGGCTACATTTATGTGTGAAAAGTTTTCCCAGTTCGATTGAATTAATTACAATTCTACATTCAGTCTTGCGTGTTTATATAAACACACTCTACTTAACATTTTGATCAAAATCTGTGCTTACATGCATGTTGTAATCCAACCAACCTGATTGGTCAATATGCCCACAATCAAACAAGGTATAACCATAATCAAAAACAATATATATCATATTTCTCTAGAGCAAATCAGCTCATAGGGTAGCTGACCATCATAGGATATGTTTGTCGAGATGATCAGCTTTTCAACCAGCAATGGTCATGGTTCTTCACCTTGACCATTAAAGCATCTTAACCAGCTTAAACCATTCAAAACCAGATACCAACCAAAGTTGGTCTACAACTGGATTTTTCATCAGCGTATCAACTACCTTAAGATACACAAAAACATTTCCATACCTTCATTAAAGTTTTCCATCATGTCATTAGCAAACCCAGCATCCACATGTAATTCGTATTAGCATGGAGTTGATCTCCCATGAATTTGTCCATAATTTCATAAAACAGAAATGTAGACAAATCAAAACCACTTTACTGGCTCTTGGCTTAGTAATATGCTGACTTTAAAAACTTCCATCTGTCCTTAATTTGCTCTACAGTTTGTGTAAAAATCCACTGTCCTTCATTTGGTCAAATACTTTTCTGAACAGCTTATTTTTGCATGCTTTATGTCAAACAATTTTTAGGACTTTTAAAGCTCCCAAACAATTTGCAGATGCAAATACACATGTGCAAAATTTAATTCTGTACAAATGTAATCCTGTGTTTCAGGAGTATTTAACTCCATAAAGACATTTGTTTCAGCAGGATCTAAGCGTGAGGAATCTCTAAATTCTAGCCTTGTCTTCTAGCTAAGGATATTCTGAGTGGACAGCAAAGCACTTTTGTAAGTCGCTCTGGATAAGGGCGTCTGCTAAATGCCATAAATGTAAATGTAAATGGATACAGGTGTTAACGTGACCATTATTCTTCTATTTAATGGATTATTTAAAGCATTACCAACCTCATTCAATCAGATAGAAATTGTAACCGGAATGGCCTCAATCGCATTGCTCTGTTCTATGGTTGAAGTGTATACATGGACATATTCTATTCCACTCGAGTAGTTTATTAGGGTGCATGTAAAAGTAACCAGTGTTCAGATGTCAGTCTAAAGGAAGCAGTGTTTTTTGGATGAATTCCATGGACAGATGGATTAAATGAGTATTTGGATTCCTGTTTGGGCAAATGAGCATTCAGTCTTTTCAGTGCTGTTCCTGTTATTCTTGATAGGTCTTCTACCACAAGTGGACTATAATGGCCAAGTTATCATGCTGACCTTGGAAATTTGACAGTTCGTAGTCCACTGTCACAGTTTTGTTACTTTACAGAGTTGGTGAAGTACAGTGGACGTCTGAGCTGTGCTACCAGACTGCTGGTTTCACAAAACATGTCTCTGAGCATAGACATGTTTTGTGTGCCCAAGTGTGCACGTGAGTGTGTGACAGAGAGAGGAATTTTCAAATGAGAGGTGAGACAGAGTGCAAAGATAATACAGTTGTCCTGACAGCAATGAAAGAGATATTCAGATTTTCTTCAAGTGAACATGGACCACAGTCAGAGAACTTTTTCTCTCCCTCTCTGTCTCTCTTTCTTTCTCAGCCACCTTTGGATCAACTTCTCATTTTCATGTTTTATGTGTTTCTCTCCCCCTCCCTCTTGTGCTCCCCCAGTTTTCCCCTCCTGCTGCTGGCACACTTTGATTATTTCTCTTTTGAGGCACATGTGAAAAAAAAGTTTGACAGCAAATTGCTCCTTTTTGCATTCTTTCCCCTGGCCAAACACCAAGAAGTGGCTTTCCATCACACACACACACACACACACACACACACACACACACACACACACACACACACACACGCACACACACACAAAGAGGGCCTACATGAATGCCACCACCTTACCAGGCTTCTCTGTTCCAAACATGTAACAATTTTTCAACCTGTTAGTAAAAATACACACGTACACCTCTGCGTCAATGCTTATTAACTATGTCTGTGCAGTGTGTGTGTGTGGCGTGTCTGTCTCAGACTTCACCTCAGGTTCACTGGTTTGGTTTCGATGCATGTCTTTGTATGTAAGAGAGAGAGACAGAGAGAGAGAGAGAGAGAGAGAGAGAGAGAGAGAGAGAGTGAGTGTGTGTATAACAACTAAATCTTATTACCAGGCCTGCTGTAATGTTACACTTGGGGAGCAATTTCAAAAGCAATACTTTGTGCTCCGCGTCGGCTGCAATTTACGACATGGCAGCTTCCACATTGATTTGCTATGTTGCTGTATTGGTTACAGGCGACGGTGAGTCAATGGAACTCCGCATAAAGGCCACTTGTGGTTCAGATGCATGATTGAGACGTTTTACTACAAGACTTCGTGCTGCAGGGAAGTCTAAGTACAACACGATATAAAGTTTCATTATTCATCAATTGTACACAAACCTTCACAGGTTCCCCACACCAAGATCTCCTCAATTCTGATACTTAACCTCTTTAACTGTGCACTGTGGCCAGGCTAGGAAAAGCACCTACTAATGGTGTATTAAAATGTGGGAGGAACCTTTAAACTACAGTGTTTTGGAGTACAGAACAGTGCACTGGAGTACAGTACAGGTGCACCGGAATACTGTACAGAACATTGGAGTAGAGTACATTGCTTTGGAGTACAGTACAGCGCACTAGAGTACACTACAGTGGTTTGGAGTCTGTATAGTACATTTGAGTACAGTACAGTGCACTGGAGTTGTGTTTCTAGTTTCCTAGCAAGCTAACAGCTCAAGCTATTGCTTCTTCCTGTCACATATAGAGTTCAGCATGTCTTGTTTTGTTTACCTTCCCATGTGCTTTTGAGCACATGTTATGTCTCCTCCCATTCCCAGCTGTGTTCCATCTGTAACCCTGCCCCTGGTCTCTGTTGGTCCTTGTCAGTCTACTACTTGTGTGCCTTGTCTGCATGTATACTTGATGGTTATTGTACCCTATCTGTTTGTACCTTGTCAATAAATACAACCCAGCATGTACGTCCACCTCCACCTACCTCCTCTGTGTGTCAGGAAACGTTTACAGAAAGACCGACCTATCATGGACGTAGCTGGGTTGTCCAGGTTTGCCGGATCCCATCTGGCTATCTGCCAGGATGGAGCAGCAGGACGCTGTGGAGACCAGCAGCCGGAGGAGGCGCCATAGGCGGCGCACTCAGGGCGCTCCCTCACCAGAGGACTGCTCCTCAAAGGGTGGGGAGGATTTTGGAGGGGTACTAAGGGTTGGCGCTGCAAGCCTCGAGCCGGGTATAGCTCCAGCTTCAGATCCAGTCTGGGAGGTGGAAACCACAGCTCCAGCTCCAGATCCAGTCCGGGAGCTGGAACCCACAGCTCCAGATCCAGTTCGGGAGCTGGAGACCACAGCTCCAGATCCAGTTCGGGAGCTGGAGACCACAGCTTCAGATCCAGTTCGGGAGCTGGAGACCACAGCTTTTGGGACATTTGCCAGTTCTGGGCCCAAGCCCACATACCAACCCATGTCTGTTCCTGTCCTTGTGCCTTTATCTGTCTCATTGTTGGTTCCTTAATCTGTTCTTGTCCCCATTCCTGTGTTTGGTGTAGTTATCCCTGTTCCTTTCACTGTGTACATGTCGGTCTGCGTGTTTGTCCCCATACAGAGTCCTGTCTTGTCTCATGTTCATGTCTAGTCCTGTGAGTGCTGTTTTGTTCCTGGTCCCTCTCTTGTTCTGGGCCCGTCTATTGTTGGTTTATGTGTCTTGGAGTTGCGCATCGGGAGAGGGGCCAACTGTCACGTGTAGAGTCCAGCATGTCTTGTTTTGTTTACCTTCCCATGTGCTTTTGAGCACATGTCATGTCTCCTCCCATTCCCAGCTGTGTTCCATCTGTAAACCTGCCCCATCATTATCATGTCCCAGCCGTGTCTAATGTGATTGTGTGTGTGTGTGTATATAAGTCCCTGGTCTCTGTTGGTCCTTGTCAGTCTTTGTGACAACTTGTGTGCCTTATCTGCATGTATACTCGTCTTGATGGTTATTGTACCCTATCTGTTTGTACCTTGTCAATAAATACAAGCTATAAGTATAAGTACATTAGCCTCTGCCTACCTCCTTTGTGTGTCAGGAAACGTTACACTACCTTCTAAATTCACCAGATAGTGGAGGGAAAACAATCAAGCAAAAACAATTAATTCTAATAATGTTTCTGTCAATTATTAATTTAGATTTTTTAAAAAGTGTAAAAAAATTAACAAATTGGTAATTGATTAAACATGCATTATGCATTTTTTAGAGTGAAAATCACTACAACACCCCCACATTTCTGTACCAGAAATGTACACTCTGTACACTGTTTAAATACGTCTGGGTGAATACACCAATAGAAATGCCCTAAAATTACTCTTAATTACTGCATTCCATTCAAAGTTAAGAGCATTTTTGCCTTCTCCTGTAAAGTTGTTGTTGTGGATATACATGTCTTTCATTGGACAGCAACTAAAAACATTTGACATAAAAAAAACTTTAAGAATTAAGCCCTTTTTAGATGGGTTTCATTTAATTTCCTTTGCATTTGTGGCAGCGTCCACAGTTGTTGGTTGATTTGCCTCAGAGTTGAAGGACCCCATGTATCTCTGTCATACACAACAATATGAAAGGCCTCCTCAAACTCTCAGTACTGAGAAATTCATTTCCACAGGATATGAGGTATAATTTCCCCACATGTTGCTTCACATGGGATTAGTATAACCTGAGGTTATTTTTACCACCTGTATATATATATATATATATATATATATATATATATATATATATATATATTGCTCAATTGTTGGTTAAAGCTCATTCTTCTTTTCAGAACCTCTCAAGCTCCATTAATTCAATAACATTCTGTAGCATTCAAAAGGGGAAGCTCAACATTTTGATGTGGTAAGGGTTAAGTAATCTAAATGTGAGCCCACCTACAAGATCTCTGAGATGATGGGGCTAATTCAAAAGATATTACTCACATTATTTAGGCTTAATCTATATTGAGTATGAGCCCATAGTGTAGTAGGCAGTTTAGGTGTTCAGAAATATGTAAATTTAGGTTAAATATGTCAATTATGTTAATTACAGTAAGCCTCTACATCAATAACATTCAGGGCCGGAGTAAGGGAGTGAAAAGTTTTTTTCTTCAGATATTACATTTAAAATAAATAAATAAATTGGCAAAATCAACAAGGAACAATTGATAAACACTAGTAGAAGTTAAACATGGACATTAGAAAGTTTTTGAAGAAAAGTGATCCCAAGAAGCGGTTCATTTCTGGCAGAGGTAGCATCATCCATGGAGTGTGTGAAGTGGTAGATGTAATAAACATTTGCTGCAATTAGCTTGTGGGCTTATGAGATAGAGTTCTGGCTAATCTGCATGTTTTACTGACTAAGTGTACTAATATGTTAAGTGTACACTTCTAGATGTGAGACTTGTCTCTGACTAAAAAATTAACCTAAAAGTGGTTAAATTGGAGAAAGGCCAGACTTGTGCCTGTTTAGATATTATAACAAAATGTAAAATGAGCAAACAGTGAAAAGTGACAACAGGACAGCCTTTTTTATTGTAATATATTTGACAATAATTTAAAGATTACACTTTAAAGATTAAAGTGATCGTGCTAACTTATACAAAGTTAGTAGCAATAGCATGGTTTGGGATATTTGAAACGTCTTTCTCCACCTCTGCCCACATTTGTGACTTGGCTGCCAGGTCTTCCTTTAAAAAATCTCAGGGGGGTAGCCTGTTTGGAGAAAGGTTAGATTAACAAATTAAGTATGAATAAAATTAAGCTTTAGGTCTAACAAGGCCCCTTTCAAACCTGTCACATTTTTCCCCTCTAAGGGTAATGAGTCAACAACCTGGAGTAGCACAGGAGCCACAGCTGAATATTCCCTCTGCATCAGGTCTAGGTAATCACATCAGCAGATGATTCTCATTCAGGTCTGGCTTAAAGACAACACAGAGGGGGAGAAAATACTGCTTTCATTTCACTGTGAGACAAACTCACAGAGAGGCTGTCATGGTAACATTAGACAACAAACACAAGCTGAAGTTTTTGCTGCCTCTTTCCATAGTCTTATTCAGCCTATTTTATGCATGAATATTTTTTTTATACTTTTTTTGCCTCAACAAAATCAGAGGGGAGTATCCTCACCTGAAAACAAGAAGCCTTTGTCCCAGGAATGAACTCAGGCATTACAACATGTTAAAGTGACAGCAAGGGAGAGAATAGGAGTAAAAGAGAATAAAAGAACTGTCAAAATGTCATTGAGTTGTTCAAAGGAGGGAAAGGGAGTGGGAATGAAAGGAGGGAAAAAGAGATGGGGAAATAAACAAGGAGAGAGAGAAGATGATAAATACAGGGAGGGAAAGAGAGAAACAAACTTGATCGAATGTAGACAGTGACGTTGGTGTCCCAACTGTTTCAGGTTCAGTGGTTCCCAGAAAAATTCATGACCTGTATACATTTACAATTAGCCTTGTCTCAGATCTACACTAATTTTCTTGGATTTTCACATTGTACTGTGAAATAAATAATTTATTCATAATCAATAAATTAAAGTTAAGAGGTCTTGAACCTGGCAGATTAAAACATGTACTAAAACTTTCAGCACCACTGAATTAATGTGTGTGTGTGTGTGTGTGTGTGTGTGTGTGTGTGTGTAATTTGATCAGTGTGTATATAATAATTATAATAATTTTGACCCCTCAAAATAGGCAAAAATAAAAATCCAAAATCAAAGAGAGAGAGAGAGAGAGAGAGAGAGAGAGAGAGACTGACACTGAATATGTCCTATGAAAAGACTCTGCAGAAGTATAGAGGAGTGAGTACAGAAAGGAGAGTTCATGACCTCTTTCTGCTGCTTTTACCTTCTCAGGCTCTCACCCCACTCCACTGACTGAGCAAGGTGGGCTGCATTAATGCACACACTCCCTCAAATACACACTCAAGCACACAGAAGCTCTTTTATGCAGTGCCGAATGGAGCTGTTGTGTGACAGCTGTATCCAACTAGAACCCATCTAGGCCTTCTGTTTTACATTGCAGTGTCCAGAGTCTGAATACTGGACATCACCCAAATAAAACACACACAGACACACACATGCAGGGAGGGAATACAACAGTAGCATGGGCTGATACTCCTGTCCTCTTGCTCTCGCTTTCTTCCTCTGTTTCTGTTTCTGTTTCTGTTTCTCTCTCTCTCTCTCTCTCTCTCTCTCTCTCTCTCTCTCTCTCTCTCTCTCTCTCTCTCTCTCTCTCTCTCTCTCTCTCTCTCTCTCTCTCTCTCTTTAATGATCACCCCACCTTCTCCAGAGAAATTCCATAGAAGAACTGCTTTCGGTTTTCTAAAGAACATTTCTTTAAACATAAATAAATAAATAATAAAAATGATTGTACAGGGGAAATAACTATGGATATTGTATTGTTGTTGATTATTCCAAATAACCCTTTCTGTCTGTTTTCAATAATCATTCTCAATATTCTCTTTTAACATCTATCTATTAGTGATGAATTTACTTTGAACTGGCAGAGAAAAAAAAATATTTGGAGAGAACTATTGTTTACATTTTTTTCTGTTGGATTTACTTGGACAGGACTAAATTTGCCCCATTGATTGTTAGTTTGGCCAATGATCCAATCAGAGTTAGCAATACAATGTGTGTTCAAAAAATATCCAACCATAATTTTTCATGCATAAACAAATGAAGCTAGGGAGCCTTGGTTTGCTTGGGTTTTTTCTAATATTTAATTTTTAATTTATTTTATATCAGTTAGCTCTAGTAAGTATATTAATTTATGAAGTTGTATACGATGTCATCGCAGTAAAAAAGCAAAAATAATATATAATAATTTATGAATGATCTTGTCTGCACAATCTAGCTACATTGCCATGGTGATACCACTGCCAGTCATTATACAAACTGACATATCCTAGCAGTTCTGTGTGGGCTGCAGCTTACAATTTAGAGCACTTTACTATAATTGAACTCCATTAATAAATACAAGTATACTATGACATATATAAATGCTTATTTTGTGACATATCTTTAGTATTACATTAAGATCAGATTTAGATATTTAAGATCAGGGGCTTTAAGATTACAGGACACTGGACCATTGTCAGACACCTTCTGAAGGCCAGCATCTGTCAAGTTCATACTCCACGCTTTGTAGGCAAACTGTTTACAATACTGCAAACAATCTCATGCACTGGCATATTCAAGCCTGAGGTTAACCAAGAACCAGATGGTGCTCTTAGTGATCATTTGATCTAACCACAAAATACTAGATTCTGGCATATTGCAATGCTGCCAATGTTAAAGTTTTTAGATATAAGTACATGCCACAACATGTACATTAAAGCCCTAATCAGGAAACACTACAGCTAACAGACCACCAAAAACAAACGATTTTAAGCAACACACAGTGTACTAGATCACACCCACTAAAACAAATAGCATGTAGGTATGCCATGTCCAGGTTGGATGAGGACCTATTTTTTGTATGCTCATGTTTAACCTTTTGAACTTGTTTTCATAGTTTGACATTTTTATTCACCAATAAATGTAAAGCAGATGGGTTCTCAACTTTGTCTTCATTTGAGGATTTAATTATTTGTCTATATTTGACATTTTTTTCTTATAAGGACTAAAAAAACACTTTCGAGTTCCTATTTAGAGATCCTATTGGAATTATTTGTAATGATTAGATTTAAAAGGATATTTATTACAGTATGCTCTTCAAAATCCTTGACAGTGGTCCAAACAAGATAAAAAAACAAACAAACAAAAACCACCCGACTGTCCTTTATTATTTTTGTAATTTATGTTTATCAGTATTATCCCTTCTTAAAATTGTAATCTGAAATTTGAACACTGTGAGAGCAGAAAAAAGGAACACAACCCTCCATTCTTATTTTCATTTATACCCTGTCTCATTGACCACTCAGAATCTGCATGCAGGTTGAGCCTTATGTATTCGGACAGAGCAGTAAACAGCACTGGAAAGGGGGATTCAATTCAGTTGGAAAAGAGTGAATTTAAGTTGTTTTCCAAGCTGGATTACTCACTGATAATTCATCACACAACGAGACCATGAGACGGTTAGATAGGGTGTAGGTAGGGTCTTGTAGTTTGTTTTAATGTGTGGATCAAGCCTAGAAAATGGTAAGAATTGACTGCAAAGTGCAGATCTCAGGTTCTAAGAGTTAACCCATAGTTGTTGGACTTTTCACCACTGTTAACCAAAAACATTGCATTTTCATATCAATTACTCCTCACTCTTTCAAACTTCACTGATATAAAGAACTTTTGCATGACTTCTATTTTTTTTTAATAGGATTTCTTTACCTCTTTGAAAGTTACATTTTTATTCTATGGGCTGACATTTAACCATTGTTACCGTTGATATTGAAATGGTCAGAAGGGCTGGTTCAGGTCTGTCAAAAAAAGAATGTAGACAGACAATATGGCTGGAGTCTGTAATATTCCCAGACAGAATGATACAAATCTAGATAAGAAAGAAGCCAAATGCAATGACATTAGTCTAACAGACAGAAAACACCTGACCTCAAATTAGACAATGTCAAATTCATTACTTTAATAACAAGCCCAACATGTTAACTCCCACTTTATTTTTCAGGATCACTTGCCATCTCCCTCCAAAACACGAACTCATGCTGTGTGTTCCATGCCGTCACACGTTTGTAAAGGTTCGCCACCGGGCCGCGTAGTGGGTGTAAGTGCTAGCAAGTTTTCAGTAGTGATCTCATCTGGGCTGTCTGGCAGTAGCAGGCAGTGTTCGGCGGGCTGTAATGTTTCAGTCTGACCAGAAAGTATGTGAGAGCGGGAGCCCTCGCTGTGCTTTTGCTGCCATGGCACTCCACCACAAAACCACTATGGCGGCTGCCCAGGGCACCGGAGCCAGCACCCTGGCACAGCCTTCAACCCTGGAGGAGTGTCTCTATGCTGGATGAGCCAAACTTCAGAAGTTCCTCTGGGCTTCTGGTGGAGATCTGTTCAGCTTAAACACTGAGTAACTAAAACTCTAATCCTGATCTTAGAGTACCCCTGCCCTTAACATTTTTGTGTTTTCTCTGGTCCAGCACACCTTTCTTTACATGATGTTGTGAATCTTTCAATAATCTATTTAAATATTTGTTAGAAAATTAGAAGAAGTTTTTATTTCATGGCTTCACAAATAAAAACCCTTTTTGGCACTTCTGTTTTTTTGAAAGTGTTACTGGTATGGATTACGTTCATGTATCTGAACAATATATTCTACATTTAGCATTTTAACAAATGGCATTTGCTCTGGAAAGAGTACACATATTATTCAAACTATTTAAGAGAATGTGAGCTGAATTGAATTTGGCTATTGGATAAAGGAGAGTGTTGGGGGGTAATTAAATACATTTAACAATGTTATATATTAACATGAGTAACTGTTGACCGATACAGTTACAATGTGAATAGACAGTAAATAGAATACAGTTACACTTGTGACATGTAATACATTGAGGCACTTATCTAATTAATACCCAAATTCCAATGAAGTTGCAATGTTGTGTAAAACATTCATATATACAGAATACAAATCCCTTTCAACCTATATTCAATTGAATACAAGACAAAATATTTAATGTTCAAATGAATAAACCTTTTTCGTGTTTTGCAAATATTCACATTTTGAATTTGATGCCTGTAACACATTCCAAAAAAGTTGGGGCAGGGGCATATTTACCACTGTGTTACATCACCTTTCCTTTTAACAACACTAAGTGCTTGGGAACTGTGGACCCTAATTGTTAAAGCTTTGTAGGTGGAATTCTTTTCCATTCTTGTTTGATGTACAACTTCAGTTCGGGGTCTTCATTGTTGTATTATGCGCTTCATAATGCACCACACATTTTCAATGGGAGAGAGGTCTGGACTGCACTGGACCAGTCTAGTATGAAACCACAATTTTGTAACACGTGCAGAATGTGGCTTGGCACTGTCTTACTGAAATAAGCAGGGACATCCCTACAAAGACGTTGATTGGATGGCAGCTTATCAATCAATCAATCAATCATTCAAAATGTATCTGTAGAGCGCTCTTCACAACTGATGTCACAGAGCAGCTTTACAGAAATCAAAAATTAATGTATTTCTCAGAAGCCCTTGAAACAAACAGACAACTACATGTTTACATGCAGTTTTCTTAGTTGTCTGCTCACCTGAGGTCATGGAGTTGGCACCATACAGCTAAAAGAGAAATGTGTTTCTGCCTTGGAAATTCAAACAATGAGGAAGACAAAAAACGAGAGTGTAACAGCATTGTGCTGTGCAGCGTCTGTTTGTGAGTTACTAACTTGCTTTCAGTATCCAAAGGCTCCAATTCCAACCTAAACAAGCATGGAGAAGAAGTTGTTTTCTTGGTCTGGCTAAAGTCATCTGCAGCTTACTGTTTAATTTAGCTTGGCTACCCTTTTTCTTTTAATCATAGGCAGCTATTTAGTCAAACTGTCAATTGACCATCTCCAATATGCAAACTAATGCTAGTCTGTCAAATATCTATAGCCAGCATAAAATATATTGTCAGTTTGTAATGTTTAATTTAATAAGTTATATGTATTCTACTGGGATTCGTGTTTAAAATTGCTACTAAAAACTGTATACATGATTACATGTTTTGCACATTGTTTTAGCTATTTGCGTGGCTGCTCCTATTAAAATGTCTAACCTAAAATACATAGCTAACAGTAATTTCAGGGTATTGCTCTATGGCAGAACTTACCCTGAACAGTGAACCAGACATAATATGGTGGTATGCTTCTCATATATCAGTTAAGACAGACAGTTATTTAAAATCTGCAAGTGCAGTGAAATCCACCACTGGAATCTTGTAATATTTATACAAAAGTCTACTTTATTCTTCTCACCATGAAAACAATTTAATAATATGTGCCTAATCTTCCTTTCTTTTAGAGGAAGCATTCCTGTCATGCAAACAGTATCAGATATTATTAAGCAGGGTGTGATTATTATATTCAGACTGATATAAAATAAGAAAAGTTTGAGATATATTTTAGTATAAGTTTAGAATAAGTTACATTAAGTAATTAAATGGAATATGTTATAAATTAAATTAAGGCATGTATTTCATATTATGTAGTGGAATATGTTTATAAAGTAACCTTCCCCACACTGCACACAAACAAAAATATTTTGTTTGTATTTGTATTGTAGAAGCTATATACAACTCTGTACAATACAATTCTCAGCATGGTCATTGATATGGAGTAAACAAAAGTGAATTATGCTGATAAGTGGTCAGTTTTCTTTACAGTTACCATGGGAAATTTGATTATCTTCTGTCTGAATGCTGAAGCCTCTTGGATCTGCTGGCAAAATGTTTCATTATATTAAACAAAAGCATGATAACTTGCTGTTGAAATATTGAATTTTGTTGAGAAATCTGTGTTTTGCTGTAAGAATGTTCAATAATGTTTGGGGAAAATAACAGTGTAGTAGAACACCACCAATCAGCTGACAAAATGGTCAGTTACTTTGAGAACAGTAGTACTGAGTTGCATGATGAAAAAAAGTACTATGTTGAGAAAAGCAATGGTAATCAGCAGTCAGAATTGTTAGTAACATTGTCACGGGGTACAACCCGGGTGGAATTTAATCTGGAAACCCACCAGGGTTGTGACCGTGCATGTGTTTTGAATCTGGACTCAAATGCAAATAACAAAGCAGACCAGCTACAAGCAGGTATCAAACTCACAGTGCCAAGATGAAGAGCAGCGTGCTTACCACTGCTCTATATAGGAGCTGCAAGTGTTCTGTTGGTAATGGAGCTTGGGAGTGCTTGGTGAGAACTTAGGCGAACAGAGAAGAGAAAGGGTTAAACAACAGACCACTGGAGGAAGACTGTACCAGTGATCTGGACCAGAAAGAATGAGGTTTTTTATAAAATAAACTGTCATGCTCTGCAGAAGGGCGCATTAGCAAGGTGAGCTATGGCATCACCCTGGAGAGTGGATGCACAGACCAGAGGTAGAGGTGTGAGCAGGAGGGGTGACCTGAACACTGCTTCTCAAACGAGAAAAAACTACCACTCAAAGTCACCCTCGTTTAGAGAGGAAACTAGAAAATGAAAACAACTTCTTAGAAGTAAAAGGAGGGAAAACAAAAGTTTTGTCTTTTTTCTTTTCTATTCTTACTCTTTTCTTTGTTTTTCTTTCTCTTTTATATTCTTTTTTGAACCTATGCTCTGGAGATACAGACAGGGATCCAGCGGGCGTATCCAGACGGACTTTTTATTGTTGCGGGGGACTTCAATCATTCCAACTTGGGATCTGTGCTGCCAAAATTTCATCAGAATATCTCCTTCCCAACAAGAGGAGACAGAAGCCTGGATCATGTGTACACAAATATTGCAGACGCGTACAAGGCTGTCCCCCTCCCCCACCTGGGGCAGTCTGATCACAGTTCCTGCTCCCAAAGTATGTGCCACTCATCAAACGTGTGAAAACATCAACAAAGACTGTTAAAGTATGGCCAGAGGGGGCCATCTCTACTCTACAGCGTCAGTTTGATAACACTCACTGGAGTGTGTTCTCCTCTCAAGCCTCTCAAGCCACTACTCTCGCACAGATTTGGACAAGTACACCTCAGCCGTCATGAGTTACATTAACTCATGTATCGACAATGTCACTTCTGTCAAGCAGCTGAAAATCTTCACTAATCAGAAACCCTGGATGAATGCAGAGGTTGGCCTACTGCTGAAAGCACGTAATGCTGCTTTCAGATCTGGTGATGCCAAGGCTTGCAGCTCAGCCAGGGCAAATCTGAAAAAAGGAATTAGGAACGCTAAACACACCTACAAACTGTCTGTTGAAGAGAACTTCCACAACTCTGACCCACGCCACATGTGGAAAGGCATTCAGGCTATCACAGGCTACAGACCTCCATCCCTGGCCCCCCCAGCCAGCATTGTCCCAGATGAGCTTAATCAGTTCTACGCTCGTTTTGACCAGGGGAACGACCAACATGACACATGGCGTAGACTCCACCACAATGAAAGCCCCCTCACACTTTCCTCAGTTAATGTGCACTCAGTACTGAGCAGGGTACATGCACGCAAAGCTGCTGGCTCAGATGATGTACCTGGACGTGTCCTGAGAGAGTGTGCTGGACAATTAGCCCAGGTCTTCACCGACATCTTCAATCTGTCACTGGCCCAAGCTGCTGTTCCCACATGCTGTAAGACATCCACAATTATACCAGTGCCAAAGCGTTCATCTGCTGCATGTCTTAACTTCCATCCAGTTGCACTCAGCCCCATAGCGCACGCATAGTGCACCACCAACAACCTCATCTTGAACACAAACAAGACAAAAGAACTCATCGTGGACTACCGGAAAAGGGCTGCACACACACTCCTGTCTACATCAACAGAGCAGAGAACGTGTCTCCAGCTTGAAGTTCCTGGGAATCCACATCTCTGCTAATCTTTCATGGACCCTCAACACCTCCCATCTAGTCAAGAAGGCACAGCAGTGTCTGTAGTTCCTGAGGAGAACCATATGTCTCCTCAGATCCTCACAAACTTTTACCACTGCACCATCAAGAGTATACTGACCAACTGCGTGACCATATGGTACAGCAGCTCCACTGTGGCAGAGAGGAAATCCCTGCAAATGGTGGTAAAGATTGCTCAGCGCATCACAGGCATGCAACTCCCTGCCATCAAAGACATTCACCACCAGCACTGTGTGCGCAGAGCACACAGCATCATTAGGGACCCCTCCCACCCCAACCACACATTGTTCAACCTCCTTCCATCCGGGAGGAGATACAGGAGCATCTGGGCCAGAACTAGTCGGCTCGGGTCCAGCTTCTTTCCCTCTACAATCACTCTGCTGAACTCCACATAAATAAAGTTCTATTCTATTCTACATCTCACTGATAACACTTCCACTCATACTGCACACAACGGACTACCAACACTGTCCTTCATACTGCACTCACTAATCAGAGTTGTTATTATTATATTATATTACTATTACTATTGCATATACTGAGCTTCAATTATCATGCAAATAACATACCACAACTCATAACAGTTATTATTCAATATAGTGTGTATCACTAGTATACTTATATATATACTTATATTTATATATCTACTGTAGTAACTTTATTTGCATATTGGCACATTTAATTTACCAGCAGAGTCTCGGAGAGAATTTGGCCAAGAAACCACAAGGACTGAGAAGTAGGAGCTGCTTAAATAAACAAACCACACCTGAACTCAATCAGGTTCATTATCTGGTTTTTCCAGTTGCTGAGCACCCCTTGGCGGCTGGGAGGCGGCATTGTGGGTGGCTCCTTACAAACATTGAGAAAACAATGGCAATATGCTTCAAGAATATTTAATTATTTTGAGCAAAGCAACAACAGTCTACTATATCTACTATATCTAATATAGTATGCAAAAAAACAACCAACAACTATGAAATATGTTTTGAAAAATAACAGCATTCCCCTATCAGTTTGGTCTGTCTGTCTACTGAGAAAAACCATAATGAATTATGAGAAAAACAACAATGATCTCCAGTAAGAATGTAAAATCTTGAGAAAAGTGGCTTTTGAAATGTGAATAATATTAAAAAAAATGAGTTATGTAAAACAACTTCCTGTAAAAAAATGTTGAATTGTGTTCATAAAAACAACGTCAACTTGCTGTCATTTGGCATTTTACTGAAGACTGAGCTGTGAAAGAGCCTAAATTTAAAAGGCTTGATGAAGTTCTTATCAATTTTGTAAAGCTCTACAGAAGAGGTTAAAGGAATTAGCCGTGCATTATTCCTGTTGTAAAGCGAATCTCCACCAATGACCTTTCTTTTCCATTGAGCCCTTGCTTCTACGTTACATCACCTTTATTCCCGTCCACTGTGACTGTTCAAAGCTTAGCAGGTCATTCACACATGTGGCCAGCACACCTCATCTGCTTGCCGTATGGGGGCCAATGAGAACCTCCAGTCACAGTGAAGCATTTCACCCATCACACATACCAACCAATCGGTCAACACAACTTTGAAGAGATATACCTATGTTTGATATAACACTGACAGAATAAGGGGGAAATGCTTTTACTTTCTGATATGTTGAAACTTTGCCTTTATGCATGTTTCCAATGCTGGGGTATTTTTGCACGAGAGTCCAAAGAGGAGAAAGATGGATAGTGACAGACTGAAAAAGAAACACCAGAGGAAATGGTGATCTCTGGACTTGTGCACTAAAGCACCGGGGTGACGGAAGAGAAAAGGATGGAGATTGAAGGAAGTGATGAAAGGACGAACTGAGACAATCCCACATCACATTAGCATGTCTTCTCTGGATGCATTTACTCCTGCACACATGAAAGCAATTCTTCCTTTTCTACATCTCTGTCTACTGAGGTGAGTGGTCCCATCACACTCTATTTCTTAAAGTAAAAGTGGAGCCTTTCATGTCCCCTCAGTATGATATCAATGTCTTATGGTATGTATAATGTCACTAAGCAGGGATGTAGGGGTGTATTACATTATATGCAGGCCTGTCTGTTTAGGGCCCAAAATATTTAAAGTTTATATAAACACTGTTTTATATTAAATGCACACATGTATTTAGACATGTACTATATGGAATTTTCTGGGAATCTACAGGGGGACATTTACAAATGCAATTGTGCTAAATGTATTTCAGTCAGTAAATTCAGGCATGTGAAAAAGTCAAGACACCCCATGAACATCTTTGTTGTTGTTTTTTTGTGATTATACATATGGACATTTGATCTTCATTTTAACAGTATTGAAGGATGGAGGTGTTTGAATGTGTTTTAAGAATCATTTGCAAAATGTCATTAAAAATTAGGACACCCTAGTTGTTGGTATTATCTCATTTTGCTGCATAATCTCTGAGGATGATCAGCACATATCATTGACTGAGTGTTGTATGCAATGGCTTCCCAGATCATGATACCAGCAGTTAGGGCAGAACTGAAGCGCTACGCACAAAGCTTCCATATTTGTATCCAATCATCGCCAGATCCCAAACCGAATGTGGATTTGTCATTAAAGACAATACGATTCCAGTATGTAGCAGTCCAGGCTTATTGTTCATGACACCACTGCAAACATTTGTCAACAGGACAAAATGTCTTGATTGCATTGTAGATGCATGTCTAACAGTCACCTCCACCCAAAAATTAGGACCCATGGTGATATCAGCGTGAGCGCTATATCTGCATCAGTTTCTGTTACAGCAGCTTTAATTTGCATGGATTTTGTACTTTTAGGGGAGCATATGCTTTAAGCTGCTGGCCTCATGAGCTGCCAAGAGCACGTAACCACTTCTGGAATAGGAACAAGGCCTTTCTTCAGTTCTTCAAAGACACAACCGCTGATGCAACAGGGAACCAATAATATGATAAACCCACATGACCACTCAAATGATGGTAAAAAAAAAACAAAACATCAACAACAACAAAAAATAAACCCGTGGTGAAGAGTAATTTCATGGTAAACACAATCTTTCAATATAGGCTCATGTTTGTTGCCTCTTTTTTCTCATCCAGAGATCATATGTTAAGATAAACCAGCAGATTCCAGTTTGTTTCTGGTTTGTTTTTATTCAGGGCAGGCTGTGAAAACAGGGGAATGCTTGGTCTAAAAACTGAAGCTGTTTCATCAAATAAGGCTGGATGGAAATGTGGAATTAACCAGCATAGCATTGGTTTGGGAGCGATGAGGACTGAGGCTAAGAAAGTGGATAAAACTGAGCGCTGACGTATACAGAGGAGTTTGCTGCATAAACCATGAAAGGGATACAAAGCTAAACAAAAACTGCGGCTTGGAGCTGGCTGCATTATATAATGGTTTCTTGGTCAGTGTTCTGTTGTACTTCAGCCATCTGATGTAAATGTGTGACAAAAAAGGTCAAAGTTGGGTAAGAGAACAATAGCTAGGACACAGATGACTGTTCAAGCTCCAATAAATAGAATTTTATACACCATTATAGAAAATGTTTTTGCATATGTTTGTATATTTGTTTGCAGGACTAGAACTCTTTCAGAAATCAGTATGTAGGAATGTATTTCATTTCACCATAAAAGCAGGGAATGTCTTTGTCGCTTGTATTGTCGTTGAGTGATGTGGCGGCTTGGGTTACTGTTTATTTTACTGTATAATTACAGAAGGAGAGGGCAGTGAGCAAAAGAGCACAGAGCAGTGCAGTGAAAGAGAGAGAGAGAGAGAGAGAGAGAGAGAGAGAGAGAGAGAGAGAGAGGGAGAAGTATCACATTTCAACCTCTCAACCATCAGTGGAAAACACATGTTCTATAGAGACACCCAAATGCTAAGCACTGACAGGGTAGGGACGTGCCAAGCAACAGTGACTAAAACCTGCTCATCTCAGACATGGAAGATAAAATGTCCTCCTTAAGTCTCCAGTCTTCATTTGTTTTCCATCAGCTAGTTACTGAATGCTATTAGCTTTAAAGTATAACCAGCAAAACCTTGTTGTCCAGCAGCTTAGTGTAGGCATTGCAGTTCAAATTTATGGTCAGTTCAAAAAAAGGACGCTTTTCTACATAATTAAAACACAACACATCACAGAGCCTCCTCTGGCTTGAACCATACCTTGCACACAGTCTTCATTGAAGGCTTCCTAGATCTATGATAAGTAATGAGATTCATCTGTACAAGTTTCCAGTCATAAACCTAAACTTATATTTTTCTGGTTCTTCACCATAGTAATTTTGTGAGCAAAATGAGCAAAGGACTGTTTCCTCAATATGTTCATGGTCTGCAGTTCCCTGAGTGTTCTTTTAGGAATTGTTGTCAAGGGCCTGGGGTGACGTCTAGAAGCAGTTCTTGCCTGGAAGCGAATGGTTTTCATTCACAACTCATGATATGCTGATGAAAAGCTTGTTGTAAATCCGAATCATTTTGTTGTACGTGATATATTGCAGTACTCCATTATTTTTAGATTTTCTTTCCTGAGAATAAAAATAAAACAAAAACAAAAAAACAAACAAACAAAAAAACCAAAACAAAACAAATGAAGACACACATTTTTTCTTTGCTTAGTGTAGACAGACTCCCTACAGGAGTGGGTCGAGGGAAAGTTCTGGAAACTTGCCTGAGGATGCTGATCATTGTTGAGGGCTCTTTGGAAACATGTAAAAAAAAGCTGTGGTGCCCATGCACTTAAACACCTTAAAGGTCTGCACGTTCTTTCTGTTCCACTGCTTTTATCCTTCCCTCTCTCACTTGCTCATTTGCTCTGTACTTACCATAACTTTACTGAGCTCTAGACCTCCTTTCATGTGGTTGCCTGTGTTGAATGAAAGAATAGAGAATGAAACCAGACAAAACTGTAGAATCTTCTAGTGAGGGCCTTAGTAGAGCTTGCTGGGTCAGAAATATACACCTAAGGTTGAAGAGGCAAGGGTGGGGGGTGGTGCCTTCACTGCATTTACAGATGCTTATGACTCAAAAAGGTATGTGGATAGAAATGTTTTATGTTATATACATTGGCAATGCCAAAGTCAGAGGTTTATGACCCATTACAGATCACTGAAGTTTGATGGCCTAAATTCTAGAGGTCCTACGTTCAAGACTTCAAAGTACTACTTTTACAAATACCAGTCTATTACTTATGGTTGTCTTTTCCTCTCTCTTGCTCTCTCTCCCTGGAGTCCAGAGAGTTATTTTGGTTAACCACTTTACCTCAAAGCAGAGGGTTCTGGAGTAAAACAACATTCATCCATCTGCCCAACAACAAGGGCATGAGGCCTTTCCATTCAGCTCACAATTTCATTGCTTCCATTTATACTACCACACAAACAGAGTTCCTGATATTTACTGTATGTTAGGTTAGTGGCAACAACTGAGATTGTCAGATGCTTTTTGAATGGCACATATTCATGTGTTTTTTATGATTTTGATGATGGCATAGAAACAGGAGATGGATTACTTTTGGCACAGAATATGTATTTTGTGAAGGAGTTGAGTAGCCAATTTTATATATATATATATATATATATATATATATATATATATATATATATATACAGGATATATACGCTTGTAACATCTTAAAACCCAGAGTCAGAGGGAGGTCTCCAATAACTATGGTGTAATGATGAAAATTCTTAATAAAGTGGCAGAAAGCCATTTATACAATTAAAAAAATAGAGAAATGGAATAGTACAACATTCAAGATTATTAAGATAGACTTGTCTGTCTCCTTTTCTGATGTAACAGTTTCTGACTCTTTGTGACATCTATCTTAAACAGGGCTATATAAATGTACAACACTATTGATTACAAATCAAATTAATCAATTAAAATTAAAATGTAGTAATAGTTGTTGTAGTAGTAGTAGTAGTAGTCATATTAGTAGTAGTTATTATGTTTGTTTCTGTTTGAATTCACCTCATAGTTATTCCACTGAAATGCATAGCCTTCGGCCGGGGGGCTAAAACTCCATTTATAGTTCAACTGAATTTAATAGAATTTAATTGAATAGAATCAAATGTTCATTAAAGACAAGGGGGTATCAGCAATGAATACAGTACAGAACAGTAGACTCTAAAAATAAATATTTGGTACACAAACATAGTATTGGTTGAAAGTTAGTTGCATGCATTTCTTTAATATATAAGCTAATAATTAACCTTGTTTTTATCATCATATATATCAGTAAACATGTAATGATTGCAAATGATTAGCAGTTATATTTGAACTGTTTTCCTTTGCTGAAAATGCTCCAGCATGGGACCAAACAGGTTAAGAGTTCAGGGTGTACAGCACGGCTACATTCTGGGACCTGGTGTATAGCAGGAAGTATTTCTACAGGTCAGTAATGAGGTGTGACAATGAGAGAGCACGTCGAGGAAGGGTTATCACTCATGCACTGCCCTGCACAAATCCTAAGAAAGACAAGCAAATAGCAAGGGAACAAAGTGGGGGAGATTCCCACCTGGAACAGAGGATATCCCCCTAAACCCCCTAAATGACTATGACGTTCATAGCTGGGCTACTGGCCTGGATTAACCTCTCTCTGAGAGCTTAGAAACTCATATATAGTCTCAATGGGGGTTGAACATGCACATGCACATATACGTACATACTAGCGGATCCCATTACACAAAAAGTGTTAAAAGAATGACCCTCTTGGAAACACTAATCCATGCACTGAGACTTACATACATTGGCCAGACTTGTCTATAATTAGTCACGCAATGTAAATGAAAGAAAGATATGTATTAGTATTGATTTTTCAGCCTTTTTGTGCACACTCACACTTAGACTAGCTGTGAGCTTTCAATCTAGGAGCAGAGGTGAACTTGGGGCCAAAGGAACTCATAAACAGGTGAACTTGGTGAAGAAAGAGGCAAAGAGCAAGAGCAGGTCACATCTCACCAAGTTCCCATGAGCAAAACAGTGTGTATACGTAAGCATGCATGTGTGTGTGTATGTGTGTGTGTGTGTATATGTGTGTGTGTGTGTGTGTGTGTGTGTGGGTGTGTGTGTGTGTGTGTGTGTGTGTGTGGTTGGGGTTGGGGGGGGGGGGGGTCAGAGTACATAATATGTGTGTAGACCCTTAAAGAGTAAAGTAAGGAAAGAAGGGAGCCCCACCACTGCCAAACCCCTCACTAGCTCTTGCTAACTCCCGCTGTAAATTATCATTATGTTTGCGGCTTGCGTGCAACAAATCAGCCTCCAAACAGAAGTCTTGTGGAGTTCAACGAGGAGCTAGTGGTGCTATGAGTGCAGTGGCTAACGTTAACAGCCAGCTCTTTTCCTCCACAGGGAGATTAACGAAGCGGTGGTCTACAGGCAGCAAGGATGATGAAGACAGATGAAGGGAAATGTTACAAATCATCAACTTTCGAGAGGCAGAATAAATTTAGCGAGACAACGAAAACTGAAGAGAGAAAAAACACAATAGACAACAGTTCACGCCTGCTTTTTTAACTCAAGGCTAATGGATAAAGCATGTTTTGGTTGGTTGACCCACCCACACCACCACCAGCACCACCACCCCTCCAACCTTTTACGATAAAATACATGCAACATTTGCAATATCCCAATGTCTTCAAGCTGGTGAAGCTAAGGGTGTCACTCAGGAGCTAATCTCAAAAGCCTGTGCTCTTGGACACACTTTATCTGGGCCAGTATCTTCTCAGATATGCTCGTTTCTTCTTGTCCTCTGTCCTTCCAGACGTTCCTGTACTGGTCACACTCCAGGCTCAATATTTTTCTCTCATTTCACTCCAGAAGAGAAGCAGCCATGTCCGCCAGGCTTCTGTCCAGCAGGAGAAAGATGGCGTGGGTTTGAAATCAAACACAGCCTGATGTCCAAAGCACACATCCAGGAGGCTTTAGCATCCCATGCAGCGTGAACTCAAGCGCAATGTCCATCACTTGTGCCTCCGCCATCCACAGAGGTTGGCGGCTGTGATCCGGGAAAAATGTAGCAGAGCAAAGAGGAAATGGGAGACAGCAGAGAGTTCTGCATGGATTAGAGACTAAGCTGCTTTCTTGGACTGGTTCAGGAATTGGGGGAAACATGCTAAAGCTGGTCATTGGTGGGTTAGAGAGTGTTTTATTTGCTAATTGAATTAAATTAATATTATTGCACCTAATTCCCATAAAGTTAAAGGATAGGTTTTCTGTACTTTGTTGAGATGAAACACATAAATGAAGTGTCCTTTAGTTTTTCGCTTTGGTAGACCTAAAAAGGATACTTCTTGAAAAAAAAAAAAAATTATAATTATATATTAAACTAAAAATTCTATATAAATTACACACACTCGCATATATATATATATATATATATATAGTGTTCAGTAGTGTACATATCCCAATGGCTGTCTGTAATTGATAAAGGTTCAACAGTTGGATATTTGTCAGGGAAATATTTTTGTACAAGTTCATCTGTGAATATCTCTTACAAAAATCTTTATGGATCTTTATGTTTGAAAAAAAAAGGTTATTTGTGTTTTCTTTACTCAAATAATCCAATTTATATAATAAATTTGACCAAACAGTCAATTGAAGCAAATTGTACTGAGGAATATTACATTTTATCCTAAACTTTAGCTTCTATGTACTACTTTACTTAGATAATTAATTTCTCATGTTTTGGTAAATCAGCTCTCATTTAAGACCTTCATTAGATTAGCCATTCAAACATTTCATATTCAAACATTTTATTTTGTGCTCCTGCTATAAAAGTTTGTTTTAAGATAAAATTTTAAATGTACATTAACTATGAAATACATATGAAAGACAGATCGTATCTCAAATATGAGAACACGTTTGTGACTCATCTAAACACAAATCTGAGGAGATCAGTTTAGATGGACAGATCTAGACCAGCTGTAGTCTTCTGTGAGAACCAGTCAAGGCCTGTCACTCCAGCCTGGCCCTTACACCCTGATCTTGAGGAGGCCATAACTGCTCCACTCACTTTATGTGAGTCTCAGTGGGCCACTGAGGGGCCCTGACTTCTTCACCTCATCCCCCTCTTCCTCTCCTCTGTCTTCATCATCCACTGACTCTAATTTAACAGGGATGGCAGTAAACCTTCCTTGTAGGGGTGGGAGTGGGGTTTACTGGTTCTCCAGTCAGGGCTGTGAGTGTTTATTTATGCTCCGGTCAGTGGGAGTACAGATCTTTGGGTGTCAGAATGCTACTACTGTGGGATGGGACAAGAAGAAAGGATTTCTGACTGCAGCACTATATAACTCTTTATGCATTATATTTCTCACAACAATGAATCAAAATCTAATAGGAAGTCTTTGCTGCACAGAAGAGACAATTAACCGATTTTAGAAGAAACAATGAATAAGCAGGTGTCCCAATACTTTTAGTGTATTTATTGTGTCAGTGTTGTGTTATTTTCTGTTGTATCGTCTGTGAGATTCATGACTGTGTCAGGATTGGACAGAAAGCAAGTACTGTATGTACAGAGTACAGTCAAAGTTTTATTTAAGGGCTTAGGCAATACAGATAATAAACTGGCCAAAATGAATGCCATCGGTACAAACAAAGTTTAAAGGGCATACCAAGAGACATGAATGGAGTATAGGCAAAAGTTCAGAACCAAACAATCAGTAAATCCAAGGGGAGACAAAAACAAAAAGGTGATATACAACAAGACAGACCCACTGAGTAGAGCTGTGTAAATGGCCAAACTTGGCAAAGAACTAAGGACTGAACCAGGTAGTATATATATACTAAAATAAACAGGTGTGTTGAATTAGTATTCCAGTGATTGTGACTGGAGTCACGTGAAAACTGTCAGGGGATTTTGGCAGATGTAGTCAGGAGTGGCTGCTCAATTTGCACTGCCACCTACTATAAAGAAAATGTGGCTTAACCACTTATAAAGTATTAGAGGATGATAAACCATCTTATAACTCATTAGGGATGATGAAAATTTAGTTTGAAAAGGACTAAACTACACTCAGTGCAGACTGTACATACCCTAACACCCAGCCTGGGAAAGCGTGTGACTGTTTCGAGCACAACTTTATGTCCTCAGTAGGCATGAATATTTGTCACTTACTTGAACAATCCAAGGTCTCCATGCCATGTACAATGGTCTTGCTTCCTTTTCACTGATGAAGGAACACCCAGTTGAGACACGACACATTCAGATAAGACTAAAATCTTATGAACCTCCAGTAAAAAATACTTTACCCCACCTTCCCATGTTAAACAAATCCATTCCAAATAGGGCTTAAGAGATTAAACACAGAGTGAAGAGGAACTTCTTATGTGTGGATTTGTTGCCGTTAATAGACAGTTTTGAATTTCAGACAGCTATAAAAAATTTAACTCACATTTCTTATGGTGGCAACACTTTTGTAACCCTTGTGATCATAATAATGAAATTGATCAAGTTAACAACCCAGAAAACATGTACATATGGGGCCTGTATGGGGAGCCAATCTAGGAAGCAGAAATCTTTACCCTTGGTTTTCATGTTGGCCCCACATATGGATTCTCACCTGAGTCACCTCATCAGCTCACCTGATGAGATGAGGAAAGGTTAAACATGGGGCCCAACAGGGTTGTCAATTGCACATTGATTCCTAGAAGGGACTCATGTGAGATTAAGCTGGGCTCTAAGAAAGGGGCCCATTTGGGAAGCCCAAATGAGTCCCAATAACTACACGTACAAATGCCCATGTGGAACCCACCTAACCCAGGGTTCACCCATGTGAGCCCCAGCCTGTTTTACAGAAAAGCTCTTTCTTCCAACTGTGCATGAAATCATGAAATCAAGGGATGTGAAGAGCCATTGAAGAAGCCAAGATTCAGTGGAACCAGTTCTAGTTGTTGTCATTACCATTTACAGTACTAAGCTCCATACATGTCCAGCAAACATTTAAGAGTCAAACTGTTAACACAATGAATGAGAGAAGCTGAATTAACTTATCCAGGGAGGCCCATTCCTACCTTTTCCCTAAGGTCCTGAAACCAATAAGACTGCTTACTATGTACTTACTATGAGGGTTTAGTATGGTTGGTCCAGTTTGAAAGATGTTTTTAAGTGAATCAGTGGTCTAGGGTTTGATTCTAGTTATATGCCACAAGTGTGAACGCTATCTGCTCCTGACCTGGTTCACTTTGTCATTTGACTTCTTGGACTTAGCACTTACATGCTACAAACCGTCTCCTGCAAGAACAACTCTGCTTGTGTTTCTGCATGCTGAAATGACTTCAGAAAACATTGTTCTTCACTGTGTGAGGAGTGACATTTGTAATCATAGAATTGATTTTGTTCAAATAGAATTCTTATGTGTGAAAAAGCAGTGATAATGAGTCCCTCCCTGAAACATTCTCAGAATCAGTTTCCAGTGTGGACTTTGCCCCTGGTGGTTAGATTTTCCCTCCAATTTGGAAGTGCCAATAACCCAACCCTATTAGGAATCTCCCCCTATGCTCTTGATACTAGAAGGGGGAAGACAAGCACAAGCTTCCTTCAGTACAGCCAGCCGTTGACTCTTTGTGAACTGAAAAAAGCAGTGATCATGAGTGATCATCAGTGATTTCTTACACCAGCTTGGAGGAAATAGCACTGGCTTTACAATAGCTAACACTATGACTTAGCATTGCATTGGGTATGATGTGGGGTGAGAGCACCATCTACCCACCCATCCAGAGAGAATTAATTTTGCTCTCTCAGACTCTGGCTGACAGAATATATTCATACATTTAATAAAATTTTAAACATGAACATTTTCTTTTTATTTAGAAGTTTTTGCAGGTTGTCAAATCTGATTTAAGTCTAACTCTGGCAACCTAACATAAGCTTAATAGTATATTGTTTTATTTTAGAGCTCAGTTGAGAATATTACAAAAGCACAACTAATTGCATGTTACTCATTTTGCCCACGAGCGTTCTGCGTCAGTTCCCAGTGAGCTGGGAAAGGTGCTTGTTTGGATCATGAAATGGCCTGCTAGCTTCCAGCAGAAAGGAAGTGGACCACACTAAGAGAACAGCCCTGAGTCACAGGAAGAACAGAACAACATAATACCATACTTCCCTTCTCCTTTGAGGAGACACATGGAGCCCAAAACATGAAGCCAAATGTGGCTGCCCAAACTGTGGTCAGGATTACGCTCAGTGACTCACGTTCTTCCATCTAGAACCCATATAGCAAGGGAACAGGCAAGAGGCAGTGAATATTATAGTGTAGCGGTCGGAGTGGCTGCTGAATATGTTCTAAATGTAGTTCGAGATTTGATCTTATGTACCCTTCTTTTTTCTTCTTCTTATTTCAATAGCTTTCTAATATTGCTTTTATATATATATATATATATATATATATATATATATATATATATATATAGATAGATAGATAGATAGATAGATAGATAGATAGATAGATAGATAGATAGATAGATAGATAGATAGATAGATAGATAGACAGACAGATATAAACTAGAGTGAGACAATTGTAATTGCCCATTCAAAACATTCTTAATTTAATTGTAAAAAAAGGGTCATGGTGGATCAAGAGCCTGCCTGGAATCAGCCCATCACAGGTTACCACACATACATCTAGAGACCATTTAGCATGGCCAATTTAGCTACAATGTGCGTTTTTGGGAGGAAGGAGGAAACCAAAGTACCTGGAAAAACCCATGTGGACATGGAGAAAAAAAAATCTCCTCACAGACAGCAGCCCATGCAGGAATTGAACCCTCAACTACATGCCTTGGATCTGTGTGACACATAAAGTACCTCTGGCTCCACCATGCCACCCTACTACAGGCACACAGTTCACCCATGCCTGTTTATGGTTCTAACACCATAGTCAAGTTTGCGGATGACACCACGGTGATAAGCCTGATCAGAGATGACGACGAGACGGCCTACAGGGAAGAGGTACAGCATCTGTCGCTATGGTGCCAAGACAACAACCTGGAGCTCAACACAAGCAAAACCAAGGAGATTATCATGGACTTCAGGAGGTCTAGAAGCCTGCACTCTCCTATCTACATCAGCGGAGCTGCAGTAGTGCAGGTGTCCAGCTTCAAGTTCCTCGGCATCCACATCTCCAGTGATCTCACCTGGTCCCTGAACTCCTCCGTCTGGGTCAGAAAGGCGCAGCAGCGCCATTGCTTCCTGCGGAGCCTGAAGAAGGTTCACCTGCGTTTTTTTTCTTTCTGCATCAAATATGGATATCGCTTGTCTGTTCACACAGACAATTCCAGCCAGATGCCACTGCTCATGATAATTAAACACCCATGGACTGTCACTGTGCCATCCATTGTGAATGGGAATACCCTCTATGATGTATACTTATTTGCCTTGCCCTTAGCAAATGGGCTAGTACAGCTTATAGTGGGGTCACAGTACTTTATAACACCACACACATACTGCTGTCACATGACATTTGACATGTCAGTACTGTATGTCTTTTTAAATCTGTTGATTTTAGGTTTGTTGAAAATTGTTATTTTTCCATTTTGGTAACACTTTTGTAATTGTTCAGGCAACAGTTGTTAGCGTGTCTTTGAGCTAATATCATCATGTTGGGATACTCATGTGTAGCATTTTAAATGGGACATAATGCAATTTAAATGCTCTTATTAGCAATTAGCAACTAACAACAGTTTCTTGCATGGATTAAATGTACAATTACTTTCACATAGGTGTGGCACACCAACTCATTCTTTGACTTTTAAGTTGTTTATTGGCGAGCACTGGGCTAAAGTTATTTTTAAATTCCAGGAAATAACCCAAGAGTGATGGAGATGAAGTGAAGATCTATAAAGTAAAACATCACAGCCTCTACAAGGCTCCTGCAGTGTCAGTAAGAGTCACTTAGCAGAGCAGGCTTGGCTGCTGTTACACTCGGCCACTGCTTTGGGCCCATCAGGAAAAGAGGGCGGATGCTTGACCTGGTCAGTGGTTCAGTGGTTTCATGCTGCCTGTGGTCAATCTCCGGTCCAGCTTCTGGTGTTGTGACACATGCTTTCAGCTTAACTGTGTGTGTGTGTGTGTGTGTGTGTGTGTGTGTGTGTGTGTGTGTGTGTGTGTGTGTGAGTGTGTGCGCGCGTGCGCGCTGGATACCATGGACCCTGACCACCCAAGCATGTCCATTCTCAAATGAGCTGAGAAACGTTGTTATTGTCTGTCAGAAATGATACACGTTTGACAAATTTGAGGTTAAGGGCGGCTGAAAGGCAATGTTTAACTGTACAAATTTACACACAAACTCCTGGATGTGCAGCGACTGTTCACTGTAAGGGTGTGTTTCTGCTATTCCCATAACATCTAGCCAGTGTTACTACATGAGAGGGGAATTCACATCACAGCCATTTCAAACACAACACGGTGGCCGGATAATTATTATTTATAAGTGGGAATGTGGAACGTGTGAGATGTTTCCTATTGCAACCAGAAATTAAAGTTTTAGCAAGATCCAGTTTCCTTCTCTTGTCACTATCAGTGCAGTTTTATGGTGAGTTTAAATCATTCGACATTGCCCTCAATGCTACAGCTCTGAAGTAAAGGCACAGTCATTGGCATCATCCATTAGTGTCCCTGTACAACATATTGCTTCAATAAATCATACCTACAAAAGCTTTATTGAAAATAAATTACATGTATTTTACGTAGGTCCCCCCTTAGGTGCCCCTCCAGAGGTGTTGGCATAGTAATAATTTGATGGAATGTTCTGCAGTCAAAGAGCTCCTATGTTTTACACCTCATCTTACGCTCTGCCATACTTTGGAATTACTTTAAGAATAGGCAATAAACTTCAAACAGTTCTGCTGAATGGAACTGTGAGTGTAAAAAATAAGTGATTGTATAAAGAGGAGGTGTATTACAGTAAAGGACGCTTTATGGCATTAAGCCCACATGTGGCCTTGGTTACGCTTTAGCACTTTTTTCACAGTCTACTCATACTGTACTTACCTATGTAAGAATGATGTAGTGTCTATTCTGTGTCTGTCTGTCTGTCTAATCAATCAGTTTCCAGCAGAATCTTTGTTATTATTACAGAATGTTATTTTTATTTGTCTTGTTAACATTGTTCTTTTTCAGCAGCCAAATTAGTAACAGAGTTCCCACTTATTAAAAAAAGCTTTCACAGAAGGTTCCTATTGAATCTTCCAAAGGATGGTTCTTTGGAGAACCATTTTGGGTTACGTGAGTTCTTTAAAATATTTTAAAGACAATACACTGTTCAAAATGATCATGCAATTAATAAGCAATTAATAACATTATTAATCAAGCCATAGTTTTCATGCATTACAAAAACATGAAAATAACTGAAATATCACAAAAATGTGAGAGATTATCAACTGTGAAATGACTGATGTGTGATCCAGACCACAAATTAATTTGGTCAGGTAAAGGCTAGAAGATGTGCTGGAGTTCAAAATTGTGAGATTATCAAAAAGTGATGATTTGGGTTGGAATATTGGGAAGTCACATGGTAAGCCAGGGTGTCAAAATTACCTCTGCAAGATAATGGAGATAGTGGAGTTCCTAACTGATTTTTTCCATAGTATAAAAAGAAAAATCGTGCCTTATAAAGTAGCATGCAAAGGTTTGGGAACACCTGGTCCAGTTAATGTTACTGTGAACAGTTAAGCAAGTTGCAGATGAAATGATCTCCCAAAGGCATAATGTTACAGATGAAACACACTTTTCAACATTTTAAGTAAGAGCACTTAAAATATTGGCCTACCATGTGACCATGTGACTGTATTATACTCAGATAACTTTGACCGAGGTGTCAGACCTTAGTTAGGCAGTTAGGGTTATAGTTTGTTCATAATCATTGTTAGGAAAGGCCAGATCATGCATATTTATGCCCTTTATAAATACCCAGAATTCTGTAACCTTGTTCCAAAAAACAGTAGCCATGGCTTCTCCTAAGCAGCTACCTAGCACTGTTACAATGAAAATGTTTGAGGCCCACAAAACAGGAAAAGACAATGGGAAAACAGCAAAGTATTTTTCTAAATGGAATTAAGAAATGTCAGTTAATAGGAAGAGTTATGGTCAAGATTTGAGAAACAGCTGCTGGTTGGATTGCAAGAAAGACAAATCAGCGACATGGTTTATATTTCACTATTTTATATTTCATGGAAAAGAACACCTTTCCAACTGTTAAGCATGGGGGTGGACCAGTCATACTTTGGAGCTGTGCTGCAGCCAATGGCAGATGGAAGATTTCATGGGTTGAGGGAAGAATGAAGTCAATGATATTCCAGGAATTCTGGAAGCAAGCATAACACCATCTTCTAAAAAGAGGATTGCTTCTATAAATGAATAATGATCCTAAACACATCTCAAAATCTCCAATAGAATACCTCAAAAGGTGCAAGCTTAACAAGAATTCAAAGATTCTTGGCTGGCTATACTAGCTGGGATACTTGCCAAAAGGGGTGCTCCTAGGTAATAACCATGTAGGGTGCCCAAACTTTTGCACTGGGACCAAACATTGTTTCGCTTACAATACAAAGGGAATGTGTCATCTTGAACTCCATGCCTTTTTGGGATCATTTCATTTTCATACTGCTGAACTGTATTTTCTGTTCTTTTTAAAATAGCTATGCTGGCACATTGTCCTTAACAGTATATTTCCTTGTAATCACACCAGTATAATTTGTTGATGTTATATAAAAACAAACCAAGGAGTATTTAAAGGACTGGTAGGAATTTTAATCCTGTCCAGCACATTTAACCCTTGTGTTGCTTCCCAGTTTCCAATGGATGTTAAAGTGAGTTCTTTTAAATATAGAACATATTAATTAAAATACACTGTTTTCAAAATGATCATGCAATGTAGCAGTTAATAACGTATGGGTCAAAAAAGGACCACATTGCAAAGAAAACCCCTTAACGATCTTAATGAAAAATCCTTTCATTGTATTTTCTAAAGCAGCTACAAAATTGGAAAAAAGCGAAAAATAAGTGTTGTTTATATTTCTGCACTTTTATTGAGTTTTTTTTATTATTCTAGCAGATAAAGTTAGAAAGTGGATACTAATCAGTCCTAGGTAGATGAAACTGAAAGTTTCCCATTACTGTAAAGGTTGTGGGGTTCCTAATCATCAGGAATCTGTTACATATATGAACTCTGGGGTTAGGTCAAAGTGCCCTGACCTGTTACTACTGCTACTACATGCTGTATTCTGTAAGTTCCACTGTTTCCCACAGCACCAGACTCCATCAGGGCAGTGCATGACCAGACGCTAAACACTGGCACTGACCATAAACTCACTTCCTAAGGAGATATAACTGTGCCCTCTACCCTGACACACAGGAACTGATCACAGGTCAGCCACTTTAACTGGGCCAATTACCATGCTTACACAATCAAATGGACTGATGGAGGGCCCCTCTACTACCCCTGCAGACCCAAGCACTGTCGTTAAAGCTCGGTCATTACTCCACACCAAAACCATGCTGCTGGGGTTTAATAAATTCACCTTCTTCACCCCTCTAAATCTGCCTTGCCCCCACCTTCTCGCTCTCCGCTCTCTGGTTTGCCTCTTTTTTGTCTAACGAGAAGAGGGTGAAAAGTGCAAAAACATACCACAACAGAGCTGGAACGTATTTATTGTGAGAGCACAGGTCATTATTTTAGTGTAGAGAGCCCTGTGAAATTCTGCCAGGGATAGTGCTTGTGTGTGTGTGTGTGTGTGTGTGTGTGTGTGTGTGTGTGTGTGTGTGTGTGTGTGTGTGTGTGTGTGTGTGTGTGCATGCATGCGTGTGTGTGTGTGTATGTTTAAGAGAGAAAGAGTGTGTGTGGGGGGTAGATTTACAGCCATAGTCGAACTGCCTCAGCCACTCATTAGTCCTCACCCCCATAACACACACCTCAACTTTACTCATAGCCCTGTAGACACATACACACACACACACACACACACACACACACACATAGAGGCCTCCTCCTCTGTGATAGTTTTAGCAGACCCCATCTGTATGAGACTCACAAGGTCAAAGGGCAAACAAATTTTCTGTCAGATTTACTGGTGCAGCAAGGTTGGTGGCAGTGCAGTTAAAACGTTCAGCACAAGTTCAGCTTATAGAGCTCAATGAGGCCAAGCTGAAGAATAAGAACTGATGATGGACTAATAACAATCTTTATTACAATGAACATAACAAAGGAGTATCATATAAAAGGCCCTCTGTTGCTATATTGATGTATTTATTGCTGTTTGTAACTTTTTTTCATTTAAAATGAATAAAACACATTCCATCAACAAGTTATTTTCAAAAGAAGTAAACAAATAGAAAATGAAAATAATAACACTCTCCTGAGAAGTTTGCCACAAAGAGCTATTTGGCTTGTGCCATAAAAGAGCCATTTAACTTTGAGAAGCCTAGGGAAATTAATTACATTTTTTATGTGAGGGCAAAAAGTGGTTCTTCTAAGGCATCTTCTAAGAGCTCTTATTGGCACCATTATTTCAAAACGTTTAACATTTTCAGCAGCAGTGGGTTCTGAGCAGAAACATTACTTGAAATGTGTAGTTTTACACATTACTTTTCAATTGTGCAACTCCTTAGTACTCTATACAGAACTATAATGGATGGATGGATGGATGGATGGATGGATGGATGGACAGGTGGACAGGAAGATGGGTGGATGGACATAAGGATGGATGGATGGATGGATGGATGGATGGATGGATGGATGGATGGATGGATGGATGGATGGATGGATGGATGGACAGATAAAAGGATGGATGGTGGGCTGAATGGATTGGTGGATAGATGGCTGGACAAAGTAATGGATGGATGGAGGGATCATATACAAACACCAGTAGGTCTTTATATTGTGTGAAAACATGATGAAGGAATGGAGTTCTAGAAAAACTCCATAATGTTAAAAAGTATTTCACAGTTCCACAGGTTTTCCTGCTGCTGTCCCAGTTTTGCAGGTACAAGGTTTTGTTCTAACAGTGATGATGAATATGAAGAATAGGATCTTCATTCATAGTGGAATGCTGTGTTATGCTGTGTTATTCAATAAAATGAGTTATGATTGCCATTATAGGACTGATGTATGGGTCTCCAGTGACCTGCCTTTGAGCAAAGAAAATTATAATGGTCTGCTGATAAAGACATGGCCTATTACTGACCCCAACACACACACACGCACACACACACACACACACACACACACACACACACACACACACACACACACACACACACACACACACACAAATCTGTTAATGGAGTGCTGATGAGGACATGCTTGTACTGTTAACCTATCACTGACCCTCACAAGAGCCGTCCCGTGGGAACAGAAAAAAAACAAAAAAAAACATGCCCACGTCTGCATACGGACACATACAAAAAGCACATGGACCACTGTTAATGAAGTGTTGATGTAGTCAAGAATGAGTTGTAACCTCTTTTATACTCTCACTGATCTTCTCTTCAAAAAGCACACCCTTCACCCTTCACATAACCGCTTTGCATCTGTTTTCCATGTTCACACACACACACACACACACACACACACACACACACACACACACACACACACACACACACACACATTTATAACATTTATATAGGTGAGAGTCTCACATGTTTTATGTTTGAGGGAAGGGGGTCATCAGCATTGTAACAGATCTTTCGTCACCTTCACTACAAGGCATTCCTGTGTCTATAGTGACACTCCAGGTGGTCAACTTGGGACTAATTTGATCCTCAGGTTGCGGTGATTTACATTCAAATATGTCCCTGTAATTGCATGGATTTCAAGTGACACTTCACTTTTTAAACCTATAGCTTTCAATGGTACTTCAGGTCGAACTTTCTGACTCACCATTAACAAAGAGGTCTAAGGTCCATCAACACATATTCAGAAGATTTTTAAGAACTTGAGAACACTGTCTTCACTGTATTTGTGTGGACAGGCAAAATGCAGATATTTGAAAACACACTGAATGCATATGTATACATCAACTGAGTAATCCAATAAATCGAGTTTTTATCTGATTTTGTTATCTGTTTGTTATCTTAATCTGATCAATACATATACATCAGTAAATCAGATATAGCAGAAACTCCAGGTTGACATGAGACAAACACTAGATCAGCTTCCTGCTTTGCAACCAGCCAATAAACTCAGAGAATGAAACATGATGTAATCATGATGTCATCATGTTTTTTTTTTACACGTTGAACATACATTGAACTAACCCCAACCCTAACCCTAACCCTGATCTAAAGTTAGGTCCATATATATTTGGACAGAGACAACATTTTTCTAATTTTGGTTCTAGACATTACCACAACTAACTTTAAACCAAACACTTCAGATGCAGTTGAAGTTCAGACTTTCAGCTTTAATTCAGTGGGTTGAACAAAATGATTGCATAAAAATGTGGGGAACTAAAGCATTTAAACACAATTCCTTCATTTCAGAGGCTCAAAAGTAATTGGACAGATTAAATAATTTTAAATAAAATGTTCATTTCTACTACTTGGTTGAAAACCCTTTGTTGGCAATAACTGCCTGAAGTCTTGAACTCATGGGCATCAACAGAAGCTGTGTTTCCTCCTTTTTAATGCTTAGCCAGGCATTCACTGTGGCGGTTTTCAGCTGCTGTTTGTTTGTGGGCCTTTCTGTCTGAAGATTAGTCTTAACAAGTGAAATGCTTGCTCAATTGGGTTGAGATCAGGTGACTGACTTGGCAATTCAAGAATATTCCACTCTTTTGCTTTAATAAACTCCTGGGTTGCTTTGGCTTTATGTTTTGGGTCACTGTCCATCTGTAGTATGAAACGACGACCAGTTTGGCTGCATTTGGCCGGATCTGAACACACAGTATGACTCTGAATACCTCAGAATTCATTCGGCTGCTTCTGTCCTGTGTCACATCATCAATAAACACTAGTGACCCAGTGCCACTGGCAGCCATGCATGCCCAAGCCATCCCACTGCCTCCGCCGTGTTTTACAGATGATGTGGTATGGTTTGGATCGTGAGCTGTACCACGCCTTCACCATACTTTTCTCTTTCCATCAGTCTGGCAGAGGTTGATCTTGGTTTCATCTGTCCAAAGAATGTTCTTCCAGAACTGTGCTGGCTTTTTTAGATGTTTTTTAGCAAAGTCCAGGCTAGCCTTTTTATTCTTGAGGCTTATGAGTCGATTGCACTGTGCAATGAACCCTCTGTATTTACTTTCATGCAGTCTTCTCTTTGTGGTAGATTTGGATATTGATACGCCTACCTCCTGGAGAGTGTTGTTCACTTGGTTGGCTGTTGTGAAGGGGTTTCTCTTCACCATGGAGATTATTCTGTGATCACCCACCACTGTTGTCTTCCGCGCGTGCCCAGGTCTTTTTGCATTGATGAGTTCACCAGTGCTTTCTTTCTTTCTTTCTCAGGATCGACCAATGTAGATTTTGCCACTCCTAATATTGTAACAATTTCTCAGATGGGTTTTTTCTGTTTTTGCCGCTCAAGGGTGGCTTGTTTCATGGCTGCATGGAGAGCTCCTTTGACCGCATGTTTTCTTCACAGCAAAACCTTCCAAATGCAAGCACCACACCTCAAATCAACTCCAGGCCTTTTACCTGCTTAATTGAGAATGACAAAAATGAAGGGATTGAACACACCTGTCCATGAAATAGCCTTGGAGTCAATTGTCCAATTACTTTTGGTCCCTTTACAAACAGAGTGGCACAGGTTAAGGAGCTGAAACTCCTAAACCCTTCATCCAATTTTAATGTGGATACCCTCAAATGAAAGCTGAATGTCTGGACTTTATGTTTCAGTAAAAGGTAAAAAGACAAAATTTGTGTCAGTGTCCAAATATATATGGAACTTACTGTAGATGATTATGGAAGATGGAGACTTTCTAGACTTTACTCTGATCTAATAAGTCAGAATATGCTATTTACATGGCTGCATGAATAATCAGATAACTGCAGAAGTCTGAATGTGAATGGATCACTGAGTGCACTTTCTCATTTCACTGTGACAGAACATCCTGCTCTTACATTTGGAAAAAATGCAACGTTGGAAGTTAAGCTGTGTGGGTGATTGACAGCAGTGTCACCATGGCAATGTACAATTTTTCATTAGTTTTTCTGAAACAAATCAGATATTAAGTCACTAAATGAGACTGGATTAAGGAGGCCTGCTGTTTAAATAATCTTTGAAAAAGCAGCTTTATCTTCATGCTGTATTATACTGTTAACTGTTATTCTTGAGGAATTTGACATCAATTTTGTGAGCACTCCCTTTTTAGATGTATGGATCATAACGAGGTTGTAATAGGGAAATAGGATAATGTACTGTACTTATGCTGCTGCAGGAACCTTAATTTCCCTGAGGGAACCCTCCCAAGGGATCAATAAAGTTCTATCCTATCCTATCCTATCCTATCCTATCCTATCCTATCCTATCCTATCCTGAACTTTGTGAAATAACATTTATTTTTACCCAGAATCCCCCCAAGTGCTTGATGCAGTCCTCCAGGTGGATGGTTGTTTCTAATAGAGAGAATGCTGTGTGTAATTGGCTGCTGATTCTTGCCAGTGACTTTGTTAATTATTTATATTAACTTTTTATTTTACAATAAAAATACATACTCCTGAAAAAAAGTCAAAGGTAGTGACCACTGAATTTTAAATCATTTAAAATAAAAACTGCACACTAAACAGTTATATATGTCTGTCAGACAGAGGTGATGTATATTTTTTGTATGTATATATACAATTTTTTTTTAAATTGTCATTGGGTGAGCATATGATCTATTTGGGTTGGTACTGACCCTTGTTGGCCCACCCCAGTGCCTTTCTAATGTGTATTTTACCAGAACTATAGGAACACTGCAGAGAAAGCTTTCTCTTACACTGTAGGTCAACAAGAGGACAGTGGTTCCGAGTGACCATTCACTGGCCTCAGTCAGCAGGAGAGTCAAATTTAACTCAAGTTGCACCAAACCAACAATATACCACATCTATCTGAATGAATCCTTGTGTGACCATAGGAAAAGAACACGTCATTTACTTTAATTCCATTAAATAAACAGATTAATCAATACTGTATCCACAACCCCGCAGATACAGCAAGCCAAATATATTTTGGATTATCTGCCTGGATGTTCCAAATTACTGCTCAAGAGACAATCTGCAAAAGTGCTTAGATTACTAATAGGTCATGGCTTCATACAATTTTTAAATGTAGCTTTGGTTTTAAAGTGATTGATTAGAAAAATACACCCACTGCATGCTTCCTCTTCTATTCAGTTTGGAACACTCTGTAGTTGCAAATAGGCTAGTTCAGTTTCTTGCTTAAATATTTATTTAGTCTAACAAATGGTAGTGCATTGGGGTCCTATGGTCTTTATAGGAATTTCTTGTGCTTGCAAGGCACTCCAAATTGGCACTTGCATAACCCCTTAGGCCAGAGTCAATTAAATGTACATTTTGCACAAAGAAAGGGCAGAAAAATAAAAGGAGAGAGAGGAAGGAGGTAGACAGGGTGGAATAATGAATATGTGGTGAGAATCCTTTTTTGTCTTCTGTCAAACCCCCACCAGCATTACACTGACTGTCCGGGCCAAAGTAAAGACAGGTTACGCATTTCCACTGACGTCAGAACACATGTCATACCCACAATCTCTTGTAGTATATGTGCAGCTTTAATTTCAGAATTATTATACACAATTATTATGGGGCGGGCATTTAGGGGATGGATAAGGCATACATTTTTTATCTTATTTTATTCAATTTTAAAAGCACAGCAAAGATTGCCTATACAGAAAAGAATGAAGTAATAACATTCAAAACAAAATACCAAATGTCACTGTCACTGGCCTAAGAAAAGAGAGTCCATATGGAATTAGAGTCCCTGTACTGGAGCACTTGTGTCAGCCTGCAATGTTTATCATGTGGTCACCAGAGAAAGAACTTTCAATTAGCCAGATGTGTAAAGTGTGTAAGCTATTTGATGGCAGTGGGGAGTTTTTAAGAGTTGATTTGTTAAGACAGACCTCATAAAACTACTACAAAGACCCTACAAACATTAGGCTCTCAAGAATTCAAGTTAAGGTTAAGGAGGTCAGGCTGCATTGTTTGCAATCTTGCCTTGAATAAAAGTGCCTTAGAAGGAAAAACTATTTTCCTTAGCATAGTTGAATGCAGAACTTCAAATTCAAATTCTTCAGTGAAAAAATCAAACCATGGCTGGAAAAATGAGCCAATTCCAAACCCACAGTTTCATTACTCCATAGCTCAATGCTGGGGGGCTTTATACCCCTCAAGCCCAAGCCTAGCATTAGGCATGGTGCTAATATGTTCATACTTATATGCTCCAGTCCTATTCTATTTTTCAGTACTGCTCTGCAATGACTAGACAAGCTGTGTGTGTGTGTGTGTGTGTGTGTGTGTGTGTGTGTGTGTGTGTGTGTGTGTGCGTGTGTGCGTGCATGCGTGTGTGTGTGTGTGTGTGTGTGTGTGTGTGTGTGGACATACACTGAATACATGTGCTTGTTGGGTACTAGGCTAAAACACAGAGATGACAACAACACTGTTAGCAAAGGCTCTTACAGTGTTCTTGTTACACTGATATAAAACTATGCTATGTTACATGGCTCCAATAAGCCATCACGGTGATGTAAACTAGCCAATAAAAGCAATGCTTTTTAACAAGCTCCTGTGTTGAAACTAACAGGGTTGTAAATGGGCTCAGACTGCTTCTGAGCATTTGCAACCCAACCAACACAACATACTATGCATACATCAAAGAACAACTTAAAATACTGACTATATGCATTCCATTGAACAGTGTATTCATCAAGCTGGTGTAGGATATGGGTTTGTTTGAATAGGGTTTCTTTTACAACATGCCATCTACCTGTATGGATCCACAATACTCTCCTCAAATATCACCTCCTTTAAAAAACATAATGAGCACTTACACTGGTCCTGTTTTTATGAAAGTCAGAATGTTTCAATGTTTTGACATCAGTGGAAGGAGATGCAGGAGATGTGTTTTGAAACGTGTGGTGTGGAATTGTCTCTAAAGATAAAACTCAGTGTCATAGTAAACAGTGTCATATAACAGATAGTCTGAAGGCATTTGTCAGAAGGTCTCTCAATTCTATAACATGAAATTTGAAAATACCTTAAAGGACTGTCAGTCCCATTGAATCAATAAATATTTAAATAAATATTTTTTAGCAATAATATAGAAGAAATACTTCATTTCTATATCATGTTTATTAACTAATTTAGTCATTCTTCTACAGTCATTTATTTTTCTATTCTCCTAATGTATATATACTTTTCATCAAAAAAATTGTTTTGGATTGCAGTGCTTTTGGGAAGGGAGATAAAGATTACCATGAACAGCAAATGATTAAAAATATTGATTGAGCTACACATACAGAAGTAGTGTCTCTCAGTATGGCACATGTGGATTTGTTGACTCACTGCCAGCTGCTATTCTGCATGACCCTATGATGGTCTGGCACAACACCATTGCAGTCTTTGGCAACATTGACATTGTATGACATTGTATGGGTTATTGGAATGATCTCTGTTTATGTTCTGTGTTCAGCAGCTGTCTGCCAATGGTGGTGGCACTAACAGGATGACTCATGCAGGTCATCACTGCTCATTTGCAACCTTGGCTATTGGATCACTCCGCATGTCAGACAATCTGTTGGTTGTCCCTCTCTGTAGTTTGTGTAGGTGTGACAGATTTTTTATATTGCTGGTGTGTGCCTTCCTCATCTTTTGCCACCAACAGCCTGCTATGGTAATTGTTACGTGACTGGTGTGGTGTGTAATATGTCAATAAGACCATTCCAATTCCTGGAAGCCCAAGATCAAACTCTTTCAACTGCTTAAACTGCTTTCGAACATTTCTCGTTCTTCATTTGAAAAGGATGTTAGCAATACAACAGAATCAGAATCAGAATGGAAAGCACATGCAATGGAGCGACCTTTTGTAATCAGTCACATACAGTGATATGGCTGCCCTTGCTTACATCACATTACATTTCAAAAATAACAAAAACAATCATTGGGAAACCCGGTACTCTGGTGTCTGTTTTTGGTACCTGTTTTATAAGACTGTAGTAAGAAATACAGCAATTATGGAGGATAATATGTAAGTTATATACCAATATAATGAAAGTGAGTTTATGGGTAAAATATTCATAGTGACATGAATAGTAATAGTGATTCTGTGGCCTTCACTTGACATTACTTGACACTGATAAGTGGTATGATCACAGGTTCAGTACTTATCTTTCTTTCTTGTCCTTCCTCTCTTCAGACAGGTGGTTAATTAGCACAAATTGACCTGTCTCTCTCCACACAAATGCAACTCCTGTTCTCCTCTGTTTGTAGGTGACCCTCACACCTGCACTGGCCCTTCACATCACTCACCATTGTTCTATATTTCATCCCAGCTGCTGAGTAAATTCAATGAGCCAAATCATCGGCGGGCCCTGCGAATGAGATTACACTGCCACTGTGCGATTTCAACTACAGAGGTTCTCTTTGATCTCTAAAGGTCTCTCTGGTCCTGTCATGTCCACAGTGCAGACATGTTGAAAGACAAGATTGGCATCTATGGAGGGGCTTGTAGGTAAAACATAGACAGTGTAATTATGCAGCCCCACATACAAGAGTCTTTACATCACACACACTTCATGAAAATCCACAGGTCCATTTCAAAAGGTCCAGCTTTAGCCTGGTTTGATCAGTATTCCAAAACAACCCTCTTGAGCTTCATCCTCATTAGTTCTTGCTCACTGCTTTACCTACTTTAAAAGAAAGTGTGTGTGTATGGCACCATGTGAACTCTTGTGTTTTCATGATGGTTTGTTTTTTACTGCCAACACATGTACGATACTAATCTGCAAGAAAGTTCAAAGACACAGAGGAATATAATTGAATCATTAAAACTGAGCAAGATGCCTTTAGGGTCTACATAAAGTCTGGGTAGGATGTTTGAAGAAAGTCAGAATTTTCTAACATTTTACACCAACAAAAATATGACTATTGACTAAATCTTTGAAAAATGTTTAGAATTTAGTATGTTTTATGCACTCATTGCTTTAGAGAAATCATGAGGTATACTGCTATATCTGGCAAATGTAGCAAAAGATGATGTGCAAGTTATAGTGGCAGCAGAAAAAATGTCATAATATTTGCAATTTATATTGTGAAATTACATAAAGCTTACAATACAAATATACATATGTATTATATGAATAATTCAGTGAACATAGATGAACTAATCCCAAAGTGCCATACACTTAAAGATGGAACATTTTTTTTTTTTAATATTTAAAGCAAAATTCAAATTGAAAACTGACAAGATATAATATTGAAAGAAACAGTGAATTTATTTAGCCTAACTTATCTCTGCTGATTGGTTGCAATGATATGGTCAATACCATACATTAAGTTCAACACCTTCTTCAGTAAGAAATAATGAAAATGTGCCAAAAAGGTACATATAAACAGGTCATGTTTGGATTTTCTTGGTTGCACTGAGTAAAGGTATGTTTGGAGAATGAAAGGAAATGCATGCCAGTTCACTTTACATTATATACTTAGTCACTATATTTCTCATATATTCTATATTCCATAACAAGGTCCATAACAGAAATGACACAGTTTAGCCTACATTGTGTTTAGAAAGTCTGCAGTGTCCTACTTCACTGGGTCATGATGTCAACATGATTACCCATTCCTTTTATTTATAGAGAACACAAACGTAGCTCTCTGCCTAATAACCTTAATGCTACTTAATGCAGGACTCCCTGGGTTTTGGGGGAAGCAGGGGACATTGTGAGACGTGGGCAGTAAACGAATGGAATGTTTTAATTGCATGACTCTGATTGGGGTAGTAATGAATCCAGAACAAAATATTATGACTGGCAGCAGGTCAAAGAGCTGATGACTAATCCTGCACAGCTCTGACTTATTTACCTTCTTCCTCTTGTTTCAAAACGCGAGGGTGGAGTTGACTGGACCAATACAGTGTAAGGCAATATCGTTTTACATGGCTACATATGCTAACTAGCTTCTTAGTAATTAGATACTTAATGCCAGCATTCTCACTGACATACACAGTCACACAGTCAAGGTTGAATCACCATGCCTTCTTTTAAAATGTGGATTATATAAGCTTATGCAAAATAGTTATTTACTTTGGGTATATTTTGCAATAGTGAGTTTCATGTTCAGTTTCTTTTTGGTATGAACAGAAGATTTTGGCTTTCATTTTTCAAATTAGTGCTAAAAGCACATGTTGAACTTCTTTTGGTCCAAAGGATTGAATGTTGATAAATTACATCACGAAAAGGGGATGCACTGTTAATGTTATGACATTATTCACAAGATAGTACTGTCACAAATAACTATCGAGATTGTAATTTTGCTTACCTCAAAGCAAGCTTAGGTAATCTTTTATATGATTAAAAAACTGAATTAAAATGTTTTTGAGACGTTGTGTTTTTGAAAAGAAGTGTGTAAATATAACTCATGAACACCACTTTCTACCTATTTCTGTTTCCTTTCACTGTAATAACAACATTTCTTTTGAGAGCTGTATGAAAAGGGCTCCGTGGGGCCCCTTGGTGACAGATTGCAGGGACTAAGAGGAATCGGATACAGCAATACGGTTGACTTGAGGAGGATGACAGGCCTGAGGGCCTGGTTGTTCTCAGCAAGCACTCCATGAGCAAATCTGAGCAGAGAGCAGTCATACTGCGAGGAAGCAGGCCAAATAGAATGTGCCTGACTGGTCAGAGAACAGAGTGTCTGAGTGGGCCCAAGCCAGTAGGTCTTGATCAAAACATGTCTTTCAGCAAATTCAGAGGGAGCAGATGAAAAAGTCAACAAAGGAAGTCGACTGAAACCTCCTCCAGACACACCGGTAAAGTTCCAGAGATTCCTAGCTGCTTGAGAAAGTTGGCTAGTCAGGATGCTCCCAGTATTACGCCCCTCTAAAATAACGGGAAATCATTTCTTGAAACAATATTGTTTCAAACTGAATATTTCAAAACCCTGTCTGCTTCCACCTGTAGTACAATATCACAGGTCAAATGATGACCATCCAATTTGTTTTTTTTTAATCAAGCCACAGTGAATTTCCAAGCCTGACAGACAGAGCCAATGCATGCCAATTATCATCTCAGGATTTATTTTGTGACACCATACAAAGACATTTCTCTACCAACACATTCTAGTATCAAAAAAAAAGGAAATACATTCATTCATTCCACAACTGTGTTCACACCAACTGCAATCACAATTGTATCCAACTTTATAATATCTGATTAATTCATTAATTCTGAATCCATTCAAATAAAGACACTTTAGAATGATGACAACTAATGACTGTATATAGCATTCTCTGAATATAATATTGCAATATAGTTCCATTAGTCTATGCTAATGTTAGATCAATGTGCAAAGCCTGAAATTTAAAACTACTAGAACAATGGAATATCCCAGTGCGTCTTGAGGACTGTACATATATTAAGATTCAGGTAGGATGTTTGAAGAGTATATTTTATTAGAATAGTTATATGGGTTGATAGATGAGCCACAATTACGTATGATCTACTAATGCTAGTTTATAGTGTGTAAGTAATCAAACGGGCACCATAGTGACGCATGTAAATGTGTAAATAAATGTAAAGGTAAAATATTTATAGCTCAGAAACTAGAAATCCAGTATCACAAATTATTAGAATATTTAATTAAACAGAAAAGGATGTACAATCAGCTTGTCAATCAATCAAATTCAATCAAATTTTATTTATATAGCGCTTTTTACAACAGAACGTTGTCACAAAACAGCTTTACACGGATCTGGGTCCAAGCCTCAAATGAGCAGCCAGCAGGCAAACAGTGGCAAGGAAAAACTCCCTCAGTTAGGAGGAAGAAACCTTGAGAGGAACCAAGGCTCAAGAGAGGAACCCATCCTCCTCTGGTCGACACCGGAGAGCAGATAACAAAGGCACAATGGAAAAATGGGAAAGAAAGAAAAAAAAAATAATGAAGGGAAAATAAATAAAATAAAAAATAAAAATGGAGAGAGGATAAATAAAGATTGGCTGAGATAGTAGTGCTACAGGTATGCATGATTGAGTAGTGAAAAATGAGATCCATGCAGGTGGGATAGCCAGGTCTGGAAGTTGATAGTAGGATGTAGGTGGATGAGTGGGCAGGTATCTGCAGGTGTCTCGGGCAGCTCAGGACATGGGGGGGAGAGAGGGAGAGAGATTAGTGCCCCCTTAAAAGTGTTAATGAAAAGCCTGCGAAAAGAGAAATGTTTTCAGGCGTGATTTAAAGACAGAGAGAGTGTCTGAGTCCCGAACAGTAGGAGGAAGGCTGTTCCAGAGCTGGGGGGCTTTAAAGGAGAAGGCTCGACCCCCAACAGTGTTCTTTTTGATTTTAGGGACGGTCAATAGGCCTGTGTCCTGAGAACGCAGTCTGCGTGACGGGAAGTAAGGTATTAAGAGCTCTTTTAGGTACTGGGGAGCTAAGCCATTTAGTGACTTGTATGTTAGGAGCAGTATTTTGTAGTCGATTCTAAATTTAATGGGAAGCCAATGGAGGGATGAAAGAACCGGACTAATGTGGTCAAATTTCCGAGTTCCGGTGAGAACCCTCGCAGCAGAGTTTTGTACTGATTGTAGCCTCTGTAGTGATTTCCCTGAACTACCAGCTAGAAGGGCATTACAATAGTCTAGTCTAGATGTGATGAATGCATGAATCAGTATCTCTGCATGCTTGTGTGAGAGTGATTTACGCAGTTTAGTAATATTGCGTAGATGGAAGAATCCTGTCTTTACTACGTTACTAATTTGGCTGTCGAATGTAAGGTCGGAGTCAAATATGACGCCAAGGTTTCTCACAGTCGAGCTCGGTATGGCACTGTCGAGGTGTTATTGAAGCTCAGGTTGTTTGGATAGTGGCCTTCAGCTCATTGGGTTGGGTCTTCCTCTCGACAATACACCATAGACATTCTGTGGAGTTCGGGTCTGGAGAGATGGCTGCCGGATTTATCACAGTAATATCATGGTCAGTAAACCATTTGATAGCAGTTTGGCAATGTAGGCAGGTGCTAAGTCATGCTGAAAAAGATAAGTTTGTCAGCTGATGGAAGCACAAAATGCTCTAATATCTCTTGACTCTGGACTTGATAAAACACAATGGACCAACACCAGCAAATGACATGGCACCCTAAACCATTACAGACTGTGGAAACTTTACACTAGACCTCAGACATTTTGGATACTGTGTCTCTCCGCTCTTCCTCCAGACTTTAAAAATCTTTCAGCTTTTGCAAATCCTCTAAAGGCTGTGGTCATTCCTGTTACTTCAGTACCTTTTCCCACCACATTTTTCCCTTCCAGTCAACTTTCCTTTAGTTTGCTCTTTACACCATTCTGCAACGACTTTCTGAAGAATTTAACTTTCACATCACTAAACCTCAATATAAATATAGATTCACAGTGCGTGCACATGGGGAAATTTGTCCTCCACACAGTGAAACACACACATTCTAGTACACTAGTAAATTCACACATGAAGGGGCAGTTAACACATGTGCCTGGAGTGGTGAGCTGGAGTGGCACCTGGGGAGAAAAGTGCCTTTCTCAATTCAAGGGCAATTCACGTGTCGAATTCACTTTTTCATGCCCTGTCAGTTCAGAGAATTAAATTGGCAACTTTCCAATCACAAGGCTGTTTCCCCAACCACCAGGCCATGGTTGCCCATAATATGTTGTTGAGAATTCATCTTAAAAAGAGAAACCAAAAAAGGTCATGACTTCAAAGATAATGAACACTAAATGTTTCCGTGAGTCCTTGGATAAAACAGAGAAAGTGTGTTTAGAAATGCCTCTTTCTGCCTTGAACCATGTTCCAAATCTACTGAAACTTCTCGAGATTGTCTGACTTTTTCCTACCATCAGTAGGTGGAACCATAATCATGTTTTACCAGATCTTCTACAGAAGAGGACATGAAAGGATGTGGACAGATGGCGAGAGACAAGGCAGACATTAGGGAAAGTACCACAGCCTAAATATGAACCAGCCTTGTGACTTCGAGGGATGAAGGTTTCCTTGCTGGAGCCTCTTCCTCTCTGTCTCTTCTCCTTCTGCTCCTGCCGGGATCTGGAAAGTTAAGGTTTAATGCTTCATTGACTGCACATGTGCTGTCCATGGAGAACTCTGCACCCTTCTTTCTCCCATCGCCAGCTCATCTCCATTTATACATTGGTTTGGTCTGCTCTCAAAGTTCAGCGGCTGATTGAACAAGCCTTCAAATGACTTTTTTAGCTGGTAGGAGATGTTATTCTGGTAATGATGAAAAGGCTAATTCAATACATCAAAATCTTCTTTTTCTCCTTCCACCTTCCGCTGAAAAAAAAGGAGACTTGCACAAGTGATTCTGGTAAATGAGGCCACAGGCCTAATTAGGTTCTTAAGCCAATAAGGGGTCATCTTGAAGTAATTTGTGGACAGATGAAAAGGAGAAATTCAACTCCAAACTATATACAGGACAGAAAAGAAAAACTCATCTCAAGGGTGGAACAAGCCAGAGGTCACACGCTGAGTTTTATAAGACAATACAAAATGGTGAACAGAAACAACAAGAATGTTGCATAAGGTTATTGATGAGCAGCCAGCTCTTTTTCAAAGGGGAGGAAATCTGTGAAGTTACAAGGAAGATTTGTACATATAAGGCTTTATTTAGAGTGACTTATTCCCTTCTTAATGTTGCCTGTGTTTTCCCGTCTGGTTGATGATATCATCAAGAGCATAGGTCCAGGTTCTATGAAGAATGAGTCCAATGACACCACCATAGTTCTATTAATGGAAGAGTTCAAAATGCTCAAAATTCAATATTCCCCCTTAACCCATATAAGATATGTTTGGTGTCTAATGTTTGCTTCTGTGGGAAAAAAAAATAAGGATAAAGGTCAGGCTTCTAGATCACTGCTACCAGACCTTCCTCCCAAATCTCAAACTCTTGCATCCATTTGTGGAAGAGCAGGCTAGTGAACTGTAGAGTGACTGTAGTGAATTAATTTTCATACAGTAGTGAAATTTATTGTGTAAAGCTCACAATGCAATAATGAACGGATTATAATGCTGTTTTAATGCATTTTATAACATATCCTTTCATGTTTTTTCCATTCATGTTCACCAGAAGAAGAACAAACTTCCAACAAGGTGGTGGATCTGCAATAGCTTTTGTATTTTCTCTCCCTGCCCCACTCTTAAAGATTCCTCACTACATTGATTTCTTTCACCCTGTGAAAGTTTATTCCCCTTTATTCTCGTTCTTTCTCTCTTTTCTCCTCTGTTGGCCTCCTGGCTGTTGTTTTGAACTCAACAGGGAATGCCTCAGAAGAGTGTTTTTTACTGCAAAACATGCCCTGAGCACATTGTTAGCGAGTGAGATTTAAAGGATCTGTCTAATCAATGCCAGATCGCAGTTCACGCCGGGGTCAGCATTCCGGCTCGACGGGAGCCCGAGACTGGACCACGCCTGCTTATCGCTTCCTTTCCGCCAGTCTGACCTGCGGCCTAATGCCCAGGTGTGAGGATGGGAAAAGCTGCCCCACCCCACACACAATCACGCATGGATGTACACCTTCACACACCAATCCAAACCTTGTAATTATGGTGCTCCACTGACTATGACATACTGGCACAGGTTTTTACCAGTTATTATTTTATTAGACAAAGGTGAATAAAATGGAAGGACAGTAAAATGAGCCCAGTAAGATTCCAAACACTAATGAGGGTATGATTTGTTCTTGTTGTTTTGTGGGAATTTGATGTGATGTGGGGAGAGCATTGTCCAAACATATGGGCCGTGCTAATGAACAGATGTAACATAAGTGTTTCAGCAATTGAAACAGCTCAGAAAGGATTAGGGCTCATATGAAGGCTCAGTGCACACTGAAGTGAAGGTAAAGACACTTATAATGGAAGTTGCAGTAAATCACAATTGTTGTTTCATTGTAAACTAAAAAACATAAACAAATGCCTCACTCTAACCAAGGTTTTCTTCACTGATTTTGAACAGTCGGTACAGCAAATTACAGCTTGTTGTATATATTGTTGTATACTGTTGTATATAGTACAACAGTACCCCTATGTACAATGTGTTTCCACTCACCCAACAACCAGTGATGGACTGGCCATTGGACGAACCATTCAAAATACTGGTGTGCCGCTATGGGTGTGAGCTGCTGAGAGGGTGAAGGAGCCGTTCGCGTGTACAATGTGTTTCTACACACATACCCAACAACCAGTGATTGACTTGCCATTGGATGAACCGGGTAAAAATCCTGGTGGGCTGCAATGGGTGTGAGATGCTGAAGGGGTGAAGGGGCCAGTCACATGTACAAAGTGTATGTCGCACACACCCTACAACCAGTGATGGACTGACCACTGGGACAACTGGGCAGTGAACTGGCTGGTTCTGTATATACATATAGGTTCCAGAAAAGGTTCCAAAATGAATATAAATAAACATATAGCTGTATATAGTTGCTAATATATAAATGCCAATTTGGGGGAAACAAGTGATTGTGTACTCAATTAAGACACCATAGTGACAATGACAAACAACATTATTGGTAGCAACAATAATTGATTTGTAAAACTTTTGCAAAGATTATTATGGGAATGCATTGTAACTGCTTTGTGACAATGACAAGGCAAATCTCTACACTCTGTGTCACACTGTCTGCCCGTGTGTTCCTCTGGCCACTGAAGTCCAACTCCCAGGGTCACAGGTGTGACGTGTACACTCAAAGGTTCTATTTCAGTTTCACCTGAATACTGATTGTCGTCATCTATTTTGTAGCATTACACATGAATTTGAGGGTCTTTGTTTGTTTTCCACCTTGGGTTATTGCCTTTGCATTCTTTTGCATACCAAGCATTATTCTGACATGTTCCATTTTCTCATTGCTGGCTCTGTTTCTCCCTTTGGCCCAACGAACAGAAACAGAAATGTGACAACACTAACTGCTGACTTTCAAGACCAATGGACTAAGTCAGGGACAGATGTTGCGTCCATCACCAACAGATTTAATCTCTTGTTGAATTCCTGGCCATTCTTTTACTAACCAGCAGGGTGAACAGCAGCAACACCTAGCCCAGGCAGCTGCTAGTGTTAGTGTAATAACTGACCAGCTGTGCTCTCCATCTCAAGTTCAAGCTTCACCTGGGGTCTCCTTGGAAGAGGCTTTTCTGTCAGCAAGCCAGATATGTTTGAAGGTGATCCAAATAACTGCAGAGGTTTCTGTTGCAGTGCTCATTATATTTTGCTAATTCATCTTCCAGTTCTGATAAGGCTCATATAGCAATTATTGGTTACCATTTATCTGGAAAACCTTTGGATTGTGTGTGCCCTACGATGGATTAGCGCCCTGTCTAGGGTTGTTTCCCGCCCTTGCGCTCAGAGTTGCCGGCTGGGCACCGGCTCACCCGTGACCCTATTCAGGAATAAGCGGTTTGGAAAATGAATGAATGAAATGAATGAATGAATGACCTTTGGATTGGGCCACTGTGGTGTGGTCAAGAGCACAATCAGGTTCTCTGCATGACTATCAGGGATTATAAAGCAGTGTTTGACCATCCTCGTTAGGGTCATTCCCAGGGAAAACTCTTGTTTCTTTGCATCAGGCAAATCACACTGTTGCAGATTATGCTTTGGGGTTCTGCACTGAATAACCAAGCATTTATTATAGGGTGCTTAAGGCCATCACAAAGACTTACCCATATCTTCTACCATTAGTACAGTCTGCTTAAAAACATCTTAGAGGGGATTCTTTGGACCTCAGGATCACCTATAACCTAATTAGAATTAAAGAGTAAGAGTGGAAAATGGCATTTCTCACCACTAGTGGGCACTATTCTTACAGGTTTATGCCTTATGGCCTGCGAAATGCACATTTCGTCTTTCAGGCTTTCATCAATAATATATGTAGGGATATGTTGGGCTGTTTTGTTGTGGCTTTTATTGATGACATACTGATTTTTTCGTTTGATCTAGATACTCATGTGCGAAACATTTGCTTATGTCATGGATGACCACAAGGTGGAAGCTACAGAGTTTCCTGGGGTTTGCCAACTTCTATTGATGTTTTCATACTGAGGTAAAGTATTGCTGCCCCACTTACTGCTCTTTTAAAGTGTCCCCTTAGGCGGTCACCACAAGCTGAACAGTCATTTACTAAGCTAAAGCAAGCCTTCACTTCAGCCCTGGTTCTTAAGCATCCAAACTCAGCTGAGCCCTTTGTGGTAGAGGTAGATGCCTCAGAAACTGGCAATGGGGCTGTACTGTCTCAGCAGGTTGGCACTCCTCGAAGTTACACTCTGCCTTTGATTCCCATAAACTGACTTCCTCAGAGTGTACTTATGATAAAAGTGACAGGGAATTACTAGCTATTATCCTAGCCTTTGAGGAATGGTAAAATTGGTTGTAGGGAGCAAACCAACCCTTTCTTAACCCTTGTCATCACTGACTATAAGAATCTCACATGGGCACATGCTTCATTATCCTCCAGTAACCATAGATAGACTTGCACACATCCGTTGCTTCAAGGAAAATACTGGAGGGAGAACATGATAACCAATGTACATAGGTTTGTCTCTTCTTGCATGACCTGTGCTTGTATCCTTACACATCACGTCTGTGGACTCACCTAGCCTTGGATTTTGTCACTGATTTACCACTGTCCCAGGGACACACTGTAATATTCACCAATACAAAAATAACACACTTCATTCATTCATTCATTCATTTTCCAAACCGCTTATTCCTGAATAGGGTCACGGGTGAGCCGGTGCCCAGCCGGCAACTCCGAGCGCAAGGGCGGGAAACAACCCTAGACAGGGCGCTAATCCATCGTAGGGCACACACATGCACACATTAAGGGCCAGTTTAGAGTCACCAATTCACCTATCAGGCGTGTCTTTGGACTGTGGGGGAAACCGGAGTACCCGGAGGAAACCCACACGAACACGGAGAGAACATGCAAACTCCACACAGAAACTTCCCAGGTCACCCCACCCAGGGATCGAACCCAGGTCCTTCTTGCTGTGAGGCAACAGCGCTATCCACTGTGCCACCGTGCCGCCCAATAACACAATTTAATACAATAAATACTGCTATTGACATCATCCAGATCAGGTTTGTTTCATTACACACTGCTTTTCAGACTATTGAATATTTATTTAATCAGGTGTTTCTTTTTTATATTCTCAAGAACATAGTATCTGATAGGGGTCCTCAATTTACTTCACGTGTATGGAATACAATTTTTAAAGGTTAGATATTTCTGTGAACCTTACATCAGGACATCACACTGAATCAAACAGCCAGTGTGAGAAGAAGAATCAGGAGTTAGGAAAGTTTCTGAGGCTCTACTGTCAAAACAATCTGACTGGTCCAGATACTTGCCATGGGCTGAAATGGCACAGATATATTTGGTTATCTCAGTCAACTCATTCCAGTGTTTTTAGGTACCATTGAAGCCATGGTCAGCTACATCCTCTGAGCTACCTTCAGTTGATGACTGGATGTTAAGGAGTGACCAGGTTTGGGAGGACACCCACTGGTGCATAGAACATGTTCTTTGCAGACATAAATGGTTTGCTGATCAGAAAAGAGGTGAGACATCTTACATCCCTGGTGAGAGAGCGTGGCTCCCTTCTAAGGATATCAGATTTCCTGAGGGGTGTCGAAAATTCATTTAGGATTTTACAGCATGTCAATAATATCACATATAAATATACTTGCTATCTCACTATTAACTAATTAATTTCATATGTCTCTCCTTAAATCCTTAATCCCAGGCCTGTTGGATGAGGATCTGCCAAGCACTGTGCCTTTCCTGCCTGTGAGCATTGAGGGGACCCCTGCCTATACTGTGAGACAGCTCCTAGTCCCCAGGAGAAGAGGGAACCAGTTGCAGTTCCTTGTTGCAGTTCCTCATCAGCATCATCCTGGTAATCCTGCCCCTAGGCCATGGGGGTCAGTGCTCTATAAGTTCCTCCTTGGGTCTTTCTGATCATCATTCTGGTCATTGGTGTGGTTCGTCTGTGACTCGGTCCAGGTTCCGGGTTCTCCCTCGTCATGCTCCAGGTGTTGTGGAAGGTGCTTGTGGGCATCCTCACTCTTCGGCCCACCCCCGGTCTTCGGAGGAGGGTAATGTCACACTGCCTGTCTCTCCTGTTGTGTTCCACTGGCCTGCAAACTCCATCTCCCACAATTTTGATCAGGATTGCATGTGTGATGTGTACACTCAAGGGTCCTATCAGAGATCAGCTTCACCTGAATACTGATTGTTGTCACCTGTTTTGTAGTATTACACATACCATAAGTAGTATTTAAGGGTCTTTGTTTGCTTCCACCTTAAAAAGTATGCAAAATGTTATTTTGACCTGTTTGACAGATTTTGACTTTGTTTCAGTTTTCTTAGTTGCTGAATCTGTTTTTCTCTTTGGACATCTTGGATTACCTATTAAACCTATTTTCTCATTTTTACTCTGCGTGCATTTGCCTTGCTTCCCAGCATGACTCTGCTGTATCTGTCACTCTAGTTTGTCTTTCTCACTTGCTTCATCTTGCTCTCTCTCGCTCTCTCTCTCTCTCTCTCTCTCTCTCTCTCTCTCTCTCTCTCTCTCTCTCTCTCCCTCTTTTGCTTTTTGGCAGTGCTACATTCTTAACCTCTGGCCCCTCCTGGAAGAAAGTGTGAGATACAAAACCCATGTACCTATAAAGAGTAAACGAGGCCTCTGTTACATACCCCTCCACCTCCTGTTGCTCCATCACTATGATCTCCGTCCACTCCTCCCTTACCCCAATGTGGACCCCTTACATTGGGCCCTGCTTCTGACTGGCCTCCTTCTGAACTAAAAGCCCCCAAAATGTACACTTTCTCCTCTTCTTTGGGAGGATGGGTGGCTAACAGTCAGTGCTTAAAGCATACTGAACGTTAAAATAAACGTTCCACATTATTGGTGCTTGGTGATTTGGTGGAACATGTCAACACCATCTGGTCTTTTTTTATTTGAATCATATTTAATATAAATACTTATTTTGAAATGCATTTTTAAATGTATATTCAAATGTTCACTTAATATTTAGAAAAGGAACATTACAGAAATATAAGGTTATTCATGACAAATGGATATGCCCCTTTATCAACTTTCTGAAAGTTATATATTATACACTTCTATAGAATAGCTTGAAAAGGCTCACTAATTCTGGTTAACCAATTGGCAGGGATAAGTGAAAGCCACAATCAATCAATCAATCAATCAATCAATCAATCAATCAATCAATCAATCAATCAATCAATCAATCAATCAAGTTGTCACAAAACAGGTTTACAGAACTCTGGGCCTCAACTGAGCAAGCCAGTGGGCAACAATGGCAAAATTCCCTCAGGCTAGAAGAAAGAACCCTTGAGAGGATACCATCCTCATTTGGTCGACACCAGAATGTGCATTCATAAGGCATAAAAAGTTGTAGACCAATAGAGAAGTGAAACTAGTAGTAAACGTAATGTAAATGTAAATGGGTGATGAGTTATGTGAGAATGGATGTGTGAGTAGGATACAAGCTCAGTGTTAATATGGAAGTCCATGCAGGATAAACTATGGATTTCATTTTGCATTCTAACATTTTTTTCTGTTTCTAGTTACATTTGTTAAAAAATCATAGATTAGACATTTAATATGTCTGAAAGCATCTGGTGAAGGCTCATGAAACACTGAAATATAATATTATATAAAGCTAACCTGTTGCAGACTGTTAAAGTCTTAATTAACTATGAATAGTGTTTTTCCCCCACCAGTTAAGATGAAGACAAGACTGAGATTGTGAAAATATCCAGTGTTACTGAACTCATTAATTTAGCCATTGACTGGGCTGGTCTTGTCTGCAGTTGTGTGGTTAATTAGTCGTCTGAAAACTTGTCATTCTTGGCCTTTATAAGGTCTCATCAAGAATCTCTTTTTTTGCAGGTGGACACAGCAGTTAACTTCTGAGAGTTGAAGTAGAGGTCTCTGTGCCCCAAACCCATCTTCTTTCAGCACAACTCTGATCTCTTACAGATGGCACGGCTTGAGAGGGGAAAAATGAGAAGAGAATAGCAGCAGCAGGGGAAAAATGTCAGGGAAAACACACAAGAAAGACTTTCATTTCTAAATCTGCTGTTTTAAATTGGGCCCGGGCTCTGATGTCTCAGGTCTCTTGGACTGTGTGGTGGAAACTGAATCCCTTGCTCTACTGTAGATCTGTTTAAGTTATTCTGCAGTCGAATAGGGGGATGCGTGTTTGAGAGATGCTTGAGCGTGCGGGAGTGATGACAGGTGGAATAGAGCAGAGGCATATGGATCCACATGGAACCCTTCAGAGCTCTCAACACATGGAGAGAATCCAGGGTGGAGCCTGTCACCTTGACCTTTATGAAAGAGGAGATTCATTTCCATAAGTCATCTAGGAATATCATATCCCTTAAACCCCCCAAGAAACATAGGGAAACAGTATTCTGTGGAGTCCCATATAGGCAATACCAAATTGGGGTATTGTATTAGTATGCTGATTTTCTTAGTAACAGTTCATATTGACAATGATCAATGGGATCAGGGATCAATGGTGCAACCTTCATCTGCCAAGATACATATTGTAGTATTCATTAATTTTCATAAACCTATTTCATTTTTGTCCTCACTTGAAGGAACCTAGTACATTTGTCTGCAGTTTCCATGTCACGATCATATGTTTAAAGCCTTTTGCATCACATTTTAAGAGGATGTAATTCCTGTATCTGACTGTAAATTGAATGTTCCTGACCTCAGTCGCATGCGCAAAAGACCCTCCACCCAGCAGGTGGGTGTCTAACCACACAGCTGTCTTCTAACTTTCATTAAGATTTAGAGAGTCCTATCACCTGACATCAAAATAAGCTACTTTAAACTAGAAAACACAAACAGTAGATATAAAAATGTCACTGAACAAATGACACTAAACAAAGCATAAATAAAAAACTGAGTGCTTCCATGATTCCATGTTTGCTGTAACTGTGGAAGGTAGTTAAACAGAGCAAGAAAAGGTTTGCATTTTTCATTTATCTGCTGGGAAGAAAATGCTAGTTCCTTTGGGTCCTCCTTTCGAGCTTACTTACTTTTGCCCTCATAAATAAAACACTTAATTGCTGTTAATGTTGTGTTGACACAAGCAGGGTTTTCTCACATGTAAACTTTAGATTGAACTGAACGTAAAATTAACATGTTAATTAACTGTTAACAAATTAACTGTTCAGGCAGAGAACACATTTACACATTAGTATTTTCATATTTTAGTACAATATGTGAAAACTACCTGAATAGGAATTGAAAATGATGTGTTTTTGCTGTAAACTGCCATGCATATAAAAAACATTCTGTCACTTTTAGCTGCAGATCCAATAAATTTTCATCATATGTGATTTATGTGGCAGTCTCAACAACAAAACACGCTGTGAATCAGACGATTCCAATTTAATCCACTTTCATATCACTTCTGTCCAGTGAAAATGTATCTCCATTTTTTTATTTCTCAAACTTTCCACAATTACTTGGAAACTTCCATTCAGTTACTAAAGACATGATTCTGGAGATGTTGTCTGGCATGTTTTTCAAAAGACAGTGACGATATCTGGTATTGAAATATCCGATACATTTCTGATATGGGTTACACAACTCAGTCTGAACAGCCATATATATATATATATATATATATATATATATATATATATATATATATATATATATATGTATGTATATATACATATGTGGAGGAGAATGGAGAAGGTAAATCAGGGAATGAGAACCCATCACAGATTCATTACGACTCAAAGATTTTGTGTATTCGTAAGCAGAATTACATATTTTAGGTAAACCAAAATGAGCCAGAGTTTTCACTCACAGCAACAACATAACCAGCATGCAGACACTTTATGTCCTCAGTAGCATGACATAAGCTTCACTTCTTAACTTATCAGGTACTGGATATGCCAAGTACTAGTAATGTGGTTTCCACTGCAATTTCATGACTGTATTATACTATAATACTATATAGTCTGGTCATATAGGAAGTGGGTTCCCCATCCCTGATCTAGAGCTTCAAGAACTATTCAATATTACAGTTTGATATACTGAAGTTTAGTTGTCCCAAAGATATGCTATTGGAAGACTTTAACAATAGCAGCAAACACTGCAGCAAATCCTCCAGAGACAACCCAAATCATCTGAAAAATAACTGGGTTAAATAGACATAAATTGCATTGTGATTGCATATTATGGCCACCTCAAGATGCATTTTGTCCCAAGCCTCCTCATATAGGCATATCTGTCTCCTTCATCAGCTGTTACTTTTCCCTTAAGGATAGAACCTATGAAAAGCAGCTACATCTACATCTACAAGTTGTGACATTACAGTAGCCAGTACAGTATGTCCTCTTGTGTGATCAAGACCAAGTGAAAAACAGAAAACGATTAAGAATTAATTCAGTCCAACCTTTGCCACACAGAACTTTTCTATGTATTATAATTTAGGAATATTGCTTGAACCTCAAAGAAAGACAGAGCATCAGTAAAGTGAATTTTCATCCTGCTATCTCTCTCGCTCTGCTCCTCAATTTTGTCTCACTCTCAGTGACTCCTCCAAGCACTCCTCATGATTTTCTGGACACACAACTGGCCTCTTGTACCTTCCACAGGACCCTACTCATTTATATTATTCATATCTTTTTTAACCTAAATTGTTTTCAGGGTTGTTAAGGTTACTAAGATTGTTAATTAAACTTTGTATTCTGTTAAAGATTACTGATTGCATGAAATAATAGTACACAAAATGTTATGGAACTGTAACATAATCTGAAGGATTACCATATTAAAGTAACACAATCTGATTTCTTTTTTTCTTCTCTGAAGATATACATATATATATATCCAGCATATGTATGTATATATATATATATATATATGTGTGTGTGTGTGTGTGTGTGTGTGTGTGTGTGTGTGTGTGTGTGTGTGTGTGTGTGTGTGTGCGTGTGTGTGTGTGTGTGTGTGTGTCTGATAAAGATTTAAATCCAGACCACCAAATAAATTCAGAATTAGCAGCAACTGAGTTCAACTGAGTTCAACTGAGAGTTAACTGAAACTCAGTTTTTTACTTACATAGGGGAGTCTGTCCAACCTGGTGTAAGGAGAGGAAAAACAAAACCTGCAAAAACATAGAAATTAATGTATCACAGGAACAATAAGCATGCATGATCATTTTTTAGGTTGGATTTACTTGTTGTTATTTATTTTCTTGTCAAACTATTTGTATCAGTGTCTGTAGTTTTACCCTCTATATTTAAAGGTAAGGTGAGAGAGTAGAGAGATGGTGTGACCTGATATGGTTATATTACATATAAACTGGATGGTTTGGTTTAAGGTAGTCAATGTAGCAGTTTTGGTCTTGGTCTATTTCTTACTGTCATATTACAATCAAATTAACCATGTTTAATATTATCAAGTTCTTATTCTTGGCTTATGGACATTGTGAAATTGAGGCAGCTGTAGCAGATTTTCTATAGATGTGAGAAAGTGTGGTGTGACCCTTAGCCGAGCCAGTGGTGCAAGCCTGAGTTTACAGTCTTGAGACCCTGGGTAGTGATTCTGAGTTGAGTCTCAAGTCTGTGGGATGTGTGTGAAGTCTCTAGGGTATTAGATTAATTTTCCTCTGACATTGGAAATTTGTGACAGAGAAATTGCTTGAAAAGTATGCTAGCATTAGACACATACTTCAGAGTATTGAGACTCTATCCAGACTCCCCCAGAGGCTAGACATCTGACTCAGCCTTGCACTCCAGAGATTCAAAACTTAATTTAGACTCAGTCTCAGAGACTGAATAAAGGTATTTAATTGACTCCAGTTCCCATCAACAGCATTCCAAGATCAGTGCATAAGGAATCTAAGAGTACTACAGAGAGACCTTGTGGATCTTGAGAATAGATCACCAGTTAAATGCTTGTTTCAATAGGGTTAATAGAATTAAAATGAAGAATTTTACTTCCATGACCCATTAAAGACACACTACAAATGAGTCTATTTGGAGAGCCTGTAGTTACATTTTTAGCAGGCAGACTGTACAGAAGTCAAAATCACCAGACCAAGAGGGTGCCGTAGCAGGGGCGCTCGACCTCATGGAACATTTGGTGAGGCAGCAAGAAATCAAACGAAGCCACATCTGAAATGAAGGCGCTTTTTACAGGGTCCTCCATTTTCAGTCTGGACCCGCACCATTGCATGGTCTGGAAGAGTGACTGTCCAAGCCAAAGATCAACGGAGCTGTGGAGGGAGGAGAGGAAAAGGAGGAAAAGAGAGAAGGAGGGAAGGAAAAGTCATAAATCGGCTTAGCGGGGACAGAGTCTGCGGTTCGGACATGATGGGAGACTGTAATTTATCAGACGTTTTATAGCAAGATGATGGACCTGCGGAGAGCAAGACGTTTTAATGGAGGATTCAATTTGGATACAGTCTGGATGCTGTTTCAACCTGCACACATGGGAAATCCAGGAAAAGAGCAGTGCAAATGCATGGAAGGGATGCACATTCTAAAATAAAGACATCAAAAAAGTGTGATTAAAAAACAGTTCCATCATTCTTATAGAGGTTATTTAGGAAACCAGAAGAAGTGCTGGACTGATTCTGATACTGATACTGATTGTAGGTTATGTTGAGTACCTACAATTCAATGGTTGTTTAAAAACTCAAATTCTTTTTGAATCCTAAAGTGGTTTGTCAGAAGCAGTATTCCAAAGAACATTTCTGGCACCTTAGAGTCATCAGAAAAACATAAAAAAAATAAAATAAAGATAAAAAATATGCAATGGTGCAGATTTAGCGCTTTTGGTAGAACGTTATGAGCTATTTACAGCATTTTAGGTTCATTCTTTAGGACAGCTGCATTCCTAGGAATACTTCTGGCACCTATATAAAGAGTGTTGTAGAAAAATGGTCCTTATACTCATGCTGACAGCTCTATCTGGATGACACTAGAGTAAGAGCAGTTGTGCATCACAACTACTCAGAATGGCAAATGATAAAAACAGAAAGATAGACAGAGAAAAATAACACAGTAAAGGGTATGGAAAAGAGCACGAAAGGGAGATGAAACACTTTGAAAGTTCAACTTTCACCGCTTAGACAGAAAAAAAAGGCTCTTTGCCACTGGAAGAGATGGTAGACTTTTCCATTTCAATTTGTCTGTAAGACTGACAGCTAATAACTCTTGAGTTGAGGCTACACACACAGACACTTCCAAAAAAAATGCTCGTGTTCTTACACAGAACCACATTTCAGTAATGGAGCTGGCTCATGTACACTCATAGCTTGTTTTTTTATTTTTTTCTTGTGCTTTTTCATTGAAATTTCTTGAAATTATCATCCACAATTTAAACTCCTCCTACTCAGTCCTTCTTATCCATTCAGCTGCTTGGGTGCGTATCTGGTCACCACATGGACCCTTTCCATGACCCTAGGTTTATAGCCAAACCTGAGCCTGTCCTACATAGATTACTTCTCGCGGTGTGCTAAATCTGGCACGGCATGTTAAACACTAATCATCTTTAAGTAGTCATATTAAACTGCAGCTCAGCCAACATCTTTATTATTCTTATTTGTCAAGTGGACAGTGCTGTTTCTTATGCAGTGCTCCTGTGGAGCACTTCACCTGTTTTAAATGATTAAAATCGAGTGAGTGTTTTGGAAGAATCTCATGTGCATTTGACAGATATTTCACATAAAACATGCCATTGTAATTTCAAACATTTCTCTTGGGACATCATTTACAATAAGAGGTCTATTAGAAGGTACTGGTTTTAAATAGTTATTACTTTTGTTTTCTTGCTTTCAGTTTTTTACTGACCAGCCCTTTCTGACCATTTTTGTCTAATGGAGGTTCCCTTGTGATTGGGGGTTCTGGGGGTGATGGAACATTTTCACTGTCCCGTGTTTCTCTGCGTATTTCCTCCTTTCCTGATCTTCAATGATCTGGATCCTGCAGATTATTTGAGTTGTAGGTTAATGTCTGCAATGCAGTGACAGTGATATGGTGGTGTTGGTGTGTTGATTTGAGTGTATCAAATACAGTAGTGCTGCTGGAGTAACAAACAACATGTCTTGGCCTTTCTAAATCTGGTGTCTAATCATTGTATGGATTATCAGTATGTAATCCATTTTAGAAAACAGCTAAAATGAAATCATTTACAATTGAATTAAACTGTTTAAACACCAAAGGAGCGTCCACTGCATGTTTCTTTTGAAGAAATCATTATTATTAAAATATACTTGTCAATCTAATCAATATATTTTAGCATTTTTAGCTTAAAACCACAGTTAATAATAATAATAATAATAATAATAATAATAATAATAATAATAATAATAATAATAATAATAATAATAATAATAGCAATAATACAACTTTTATTTAAAGTGCCTTTCTCGACACTCAAGGACACTGACACACAAGGATCAGTTTTGAACCAAACCTACAAATATAAATTTCATTTCAATTTAACTGCATTATGAAACATTTGCAAAACAAGCAGAAAAACACTCATGAGAACTGCATAACACTGCATAGTCACATTTATATAAAAGTCATATCACTCTACTGCACCAGTCCACCTACTTCTTCTGAAAGTTATTTTGATGGTTCTGTGCCTCTCAGCTTGTAAAATTCATGTGAAAAGCATATCCTTTAGTAGTTATTCAATGTGTGTCTTACACATATACCTATATGAAAATTAGAAATTAGAAAACTCCTCTAAGAAAAGCATATATTATTTGAAGTTCTGAATGATCCAACCAGTCTGTGTCCAGCTGATTTTGCCTGTTTTACTCCTGGGGTCTTATCAGTCATAATATAATTTAATGCATTACATTAAATCTGTTATTACACTATTCTATTTTGCAACCAGCCATTAGGGGTGTACTTTGTGCACTACTGGTGCCGGTCCCAAGCCCGGATAAATGGTCAGGGTTGCATCAGGAAGGGCATCCGGCGTAAAACTTGTGCCAAACCTATAATGCGGATCAGGCGGATGATCCGCTGTGGCGACCCCTGAATGGAGCAGCCAAAAGAAGTAGAAGAAGACACTATTGTATTTTGCACACTATGACTGTCCCTAGTTTTCAACTCAAGCAGTGGTTCACAAATGCACTGCACGCTTTCGTGTACTCTTCTGTTCCCTGATCCACACACCTGATCCAGGCCACAAAACAAATGACTTGCTAATGACAGACATTTTCATTTAACATAACATAGAGCCAAAACTGCAGACTTCAGCTGAAGTGTGTGTAGGGTAACAGAACTAACTCAGAGCAGCCTCTACTGACTCCCATCCTGGACTATGTAAATGATGCTAATATTTTCTGAGAAGTAATACCAACATCAAATGCAGATCCAGACTGTTGTTCAATCAATCTCCACACTGGGGACAATAAAGATGACTTGGAGGACCATGACAATATGTTAAACACTAGCAAATCTATTTTTATAATGTAAAGACACAAATCGCTTACTGTGTCTTTTAGGTACCACAGGGAACTTTAATCACCTGTCTCTCTAGGAGGTAAAACTCACATCCTGGCATTTTATCTTGAGGCTGCTGTCTCAGAAAGCAAACAGCTTAAGGCTTGAGTTGAGTAATGACTGCCATTTGTGGGTCTCACAAGGTGTGGTAGGTCATGGCCAGAATGTCCTTCATAGGAAAACATAGTGGATGGCAGTGCTATCAATACTAGTTGTAAAACTTTATGAAGCAGTGTTTCCCTTCACAGTGCCAATCCCCCTTAAAACTAGTAGCAAAAAAATCTCCAACCATTCAAAAGGTGTTACCTCTGATCAGACTACCAAAACAGGGCCTTGGTGATGCTGAAGAGAGGATTCTGATGTAACTCAGATATCAGTATATCTTTTCTCATACTTTGCAGCAGTTCTGTTATGAAACAACACACATCCAGTGTTGATCGTCCAGTGCTGTGGGTCCATAATAAGGGTGAACAGTGTGAGACGGAGGCCTGGCAGTATATTTGGGTGTTAAATAAGACAGATTTTATGTAGCTGAGAGAAAGAGAGATGTGTAACTCACTTTTTATCTGTTTCTCCAAGAGACTGAACTTAAACTCGGCATATGTGATCTAATCAAGACAGATTTTCTTCAGTTTGACCAACAAAAAGATTCATTTTATCATACAGTGCATACCACAACTCCACAATTTCAAGTTGAAAAATGTATTGAAGTTCCTCAATGATCTCGTAACTTTAACAGTGTTGTTGAATGATCTACATTGTTGAAAGTAGCAGATAATTTAAGAACTTAAGTATGGTTCTTCAGTTTGAAATGGTGGGGTAACCTCTTAAGGTGCTTCATAGAACCTTCAGCAAAAGTTCATCCTTTTATTGAAAGTTCCTTGAAGCACTTTGAGTTTGGAGTTTTTGGAGAAGAAGAAGTTACACGTGAACATAGAGCAATATACTTGTAAATGAGACTCAGGTTAAAACTAAGGGTTAAAACAAGTTGTTCATTTACCAGATGCTTTTGGTAGCATTCAACAAGCTACGGGCAGCTACTGGATATTTGACCACTCTTGTCAGAAGTGGTAGAGTTCAATAGGAATTCAGTTAAATAAACTATTAATCATGGTCCACATACTGTATTTCCAATAGGGTTCAGGTCAAGACCATAAAGGCCATTCCAAGAGTTAAATGTAGTCTGCTTTATCCATTCCACACCAAGTTGGATAGCGCTGTTGCCTCACAGCAAGAAGGACATGGGTTTGATCCCCAGGTGGGGCGACCTGGGAAGTTTCTGTGTGGAGTTTGCATGTTCTCCCCGTGTTCGCGTGGGTTTCCTCTGGGTACTCTGGCTTCCCCCACAGTCCAAAGACATGCATGATAGGTGAATTGGTGACTCTAAAGTGGCCCTGAGTGTGTGTGCGCCCTATGATGGACTAGCGCCCTGTCTAGGGTTGTTTCCCGCCCTTGCGCTCAGAGTTACTGACTCACCCGTGACCCTATTCAGGAATAAGCGGTTCAGAAAATGGATGGATGCTTTTCCACATTAAATAGAAATACATTTCTTCTATTATTTGATTCATATTTTTAAAAAGGTACTTGTACAAGATTTACATATTGAAATTGTCCACCCTGTGCATGTGAAGAAAAATCCTAACCCTTGTTCTAAACTCTTGTACTGAGTGTTGAATATATCCATCTATATTTAACAACACTGGGTAATTGTTTCTATGGAAACAGCAAACACTAATACAATACAATTCACAACCAATTTTACAAAAAAGGAGTGACTGTTTTCCAGTGATCTTTCGCTGTTGAACAGGACATGACTCTCCCAAGAATAAGAAGTAGGTGAGTATGACAAAGCCTTCATTCTTTCAGTAGATACATTTGACAGGGAAGGAGTGACACTGTCTGTTAAAACAGACCCAGAAGCCATTTTCATGTTTGTGAATGAAAGGAAAGAAAGATCTGCTTGACATGGGTAATGGAAATGAAACATCAAACAGAAGGGACAGTGTGGGATGGAAAGAGTGCTGCTATGGTCATGCTGGTACTTGGGTCCAATAATCAGAGCACTTGATCTAAGGCTGGTGATCTACAGAGAACATGACATAACATGGTTCCATGTTTGGAAATTAATGATAACAAAATATTACTATGTTGGGGTTTTTTTTCAGTTTAGAACCACATTAACACTCCAAAGATAACATAACACACATGTTTTATATGAAATTGTTTAGAACCATCTCAGCTTTCTCTATAATGAGGCCCCATGTGACCTAGAGCACCATATGAAGAGATATTCTGAAGGGTTTCTGATATGATGGGTAGGTTCAGTCCTATATTTCAGTTGGTCGGTTTCACACAAAACATAGACAGACAAATGAATTCACCAACTGACAGACACACAAATCCACTGATAAGGCAACCCTTCTTCATAGCCTTGTTACAATGGATGTGAATCATATGCAATCTAGAACTAAGATGAAAAGGTCAGATCCAACTGACTCTGGAAATATTTAACCATTATGCATTGTTCCTGCACTGTACTACCATAGAGATATTAGTAGAAGCCTCATATTTGATGCTCTAGTGAATTTGTGGAGCCCAGAGGGTTAATGTAGCATTAACTCCTAGAACCCAAGACCTGCGCTTTATGGGCTGTTACATGCTGATTACAAGGCTTCATAAGGATCATCAAGATCAGAGAAACCCACTGGCACGATGCCATATCATAACAAACAGTTTTGTCATTTGTTATGATTTGTGTTTTGATCTGGGTGCTCACTCTGATCCTGAGTTATGAAGCCCTGAAAACAGCATGTCACTGTTCATAAAATGTGGCTCTCTGGTTTAATTTTTGATCATATATATTCATTCAATATTTTTTTTTCCTGTACAGAGGATGGGATGATAGCAGTTTATGTATTATAGTTAATGTGTCTATATATGTCTTTGTGAGACAAAAAAAGACATTTTAAAACTTCTTCCAGTAAGATAGAAAACAAAACAACCAACATTATGGTCAAGTAACAAAGACAACTTTAAAAATATTTCAAAATGATTGAAAAACTGATGGTGAAGGAGAGGGCAGCAAGGTCAGCAGGCACATATTTGAGGACAAATGCCTTGATAATCGACTGATTAGAACCAGTTCCCTGACAAGCTATGACATCCTGTACAATAACATAAGCTCCAAACAAGAATGGAACAGCAAACAGAAAAGAGAAAGAAACACTGTAATGGTGTTATGCCACAAGACCAGCGAGTGAGAGAATGTGTACACTGCCTATTAGTATGGAAAAGGTCACTTTATCTTTGAACATGAAACATCTTTGCCTTCCACAGCAAGCCAGGCCTTTGTCTGATCCAGGGTTTAAAAGTTTAAATGTTATTCACTGACCTAAGATCATCAGTGATGGACATGATGATTATGTTTACTGTAATATGAAACACAGTATGAACGATATATATATATATATATATATATATATATATATGTGTGTGTGTGTGTGTGTGTGTGCGTAAAAAAGAGATTTACAACTAAAGGCTAAAAGCAACTTATTTTCAGTCGGTCAAGTAAATGTTACACTGAAAATGCACTGCAAAAAAAGCAGTTTGTCTGTGTTACATTTCATGTGCACTAGCACTGCTTTTGATTCTTTCCATTTGGTCCTCAGTAAAGCAAATAGTCTGCTGCCTGAAGAAAGAAGGACTTGTTCTACAGAGCGTAGGTGGCTAACATTCACTCCCACACCCACTTGCCTTCACTCCATCACTATATATATATATATATATGGGGGGCGGGTGTTGGACAAATCCAAAAAACATTTTTGAGAATTTCATGTATAAATAGTGAAGAATTAGTAAGTTCATTTACTAATTTACCTACTGCTACCCTCCACTGATACTGAAAACATAACACACAAAAATACAATTGCTGCAAACCCAGGTATGCAGCCAGATATGTACAAAAGAGGACTGTATGTACAATGCGTCTTTGCACAAGGTGTTGTAAAGTGCCCTATAAAAAGACTATTGGCTCTTCTTTTGTATAGTGTACCTCTTGGTAAGAGACTGCTGACAGCTAAACATACTAAACATAATGCATGACATAGACATTTTGCCCAGTTGAAAGACTGAGAGAAATTGCATGGTGATTTTGACATATTTCCATCATTGCCTTCATTTGCAGTGATGTTGTGAACAAGAAACATGGATAACGTAAGGTTAGGGTTAATCCGACAGACTGTCTTTAGTGATGAATCCATGATGGTTGGGTTGGAGTATAGAGGTCTTGTGGCGAACACTTCAATCCTGCCTTTGTTGTGGAGCAACACACTGCCCCAGCTGCTGGGCTGATGATTTGGGGAGCTTTCACATACAGAAGTTGCTGATCGGAATAGTTATACAAGGGTCACTAACAGCACAGCGATATATGCAGGATATCCTGTTGTCACTATTTACTACTATTACTTTTATTACTACTACTACTACTACTATAATCACTACTACTACTACTACTTCTACTACTACTTCTACTACTACTACTACTACTACTACTACTACTTCTACTACTACTACTACTATAATCACTGCTACTACTACTACTACTATAATCACTACTTCTACTAATACTACTACTACTACTACTATAATCACCACTACTATTACTATTACCACTACTACTACTACTACTACTACTACTACTACTACTATAATCACTACTACCACTACTAATACTACTACTAGTTGTAGTAGTAGTAGCAGTAATAGTAGTACTATAACAATTACTACTACTACTACTACTACTACTACTACTACTACTACTACTGCTACTACTACTACTACTATTTCTACTACTATTTCTACCACTGCTACTACTACTACTACCACTATTTCTACCACTGCTACTACTACTACTACCACTATTTCTACTACTGCTACTATTTCTGTGAATAGTAAATAGAACCTATTTTTGTGAATATGTTGAGTTATATTCTGCCCTTGTTTTGACCTCATATATACATGCAAGCCAAGGCCAAGGACACAGTGAGGAAAACAGTACTTCATTACCCAGACATCCTCAGAGTCGCATCACTCACTGCAGGTCCAATCAATCACCTGCTTTTGGCAAGAACACCCTACTCAGTACACACACACACACACACACACACACACACACAAACAAAATGTCAGTTCAGGCACAATCATTTATTGAGCTCTTGCCAACAAGCCTGTCTTCTTTTCCCGCACACAACCGCTTTCTGTTCACGTGTGCACACACACACACGCACACGCACACACACAGTGGTAATGTCTCACCATTAATTTCTCTCCTGAGATGCGACCTTTCTAAGTGGAATAGAAAACAAAGGCAGTGCTTATGTGCACTCTCTTGTCCAAGTTTCACATGTGATTTATTGTGATAACAGCAAAAATGGTCGACTTGGCAGTCATCCTTTCACATTTTTACAAAGATGATTTTTTCCTCTGCTGTTTGTTTTGGTCGTAAGCTAATAGCAGGGCCTCTGACCAGACTTTGAATTTCCAGCTACTGAGAACATTTATGTTTCAAGTGTTTTTTAACCTGCACTGCTTTCTATCATGGTTTTTAGGGGCTATTGTAAGAATTTGATAATCTATTTGAACTTTGCCCCATTAGTTTACATTCTGTTTTTAACCTTTCATGAAAGATGAAAATGCTCTAGATTTTAAAATGATCAAACAAGGCCATATTGTTGTATCCTGAAGTAGGAATTTAGACGAGCAACAAGCTTTTGTTCAGTGGCTGATATTGGGGACCTGTTTGGTCCATCTGCTAATGGGTGCTCTTACACAATTTTGTTAGGACACTTAATGAACAAAACTGATGTATAAATTCAGATCAGTGCAGGAATATTTGGACAGTCACTTGCTCCTGAATGTTTCATACTGCACTCTGCTACTGTGGGTATTCACCGACTTGTCTACTGGGGACGCCAACATTTCCACAGAGCATGACAGAGACCACAGAGCACAACGTGCGGCTTCATTCTGTGCTCAGGATACCTTTACGCTGGGACATCTTTATGCAAGAATAAATTGTTTGCTGCTACTTCAATGTTTAAGATCCTGTATATATGTAATGAAGGGTCTGAGGTAGGCTGTATGTGCCGAGGGCTTTAATTAAGGCCATTTCAAGTCTTATCATCAGGACATCATCAGCCTCAGGTGAGGGGCAGGGCTTAGCTCAAGCTCAGTGGAGCACATGACTTTTCACTTTTACAATATATCAACATTAATATTGGGTGAAATGCAATTATAAATACTGTAACGTAGCTTTGGTAAATGTACTGATGCACCTCATCTTAACTGCAGTCACCCCTTGAAACCTTGAAATGGAGTATTAGAGTAGGTGGTGAAAAATGCACAGGATAGCTTCCACAAATCCATTTAAGGACTCAACTGTAGTTGTTCAGTGTGGAGTTTTTTTAGTGAAGTGTCAGTGAAAAGCTTGATCAAATTAAAGATGAGCTATGTTTAAATATTAATAATAAAACAATCTAATTTAGTATAAATTCAGTTATAGAAAAACTAACACTGACTAACACTCAGGTGACACATAATGTTTTGACTTGAATACTGGAGCAGGCCTGAGAGCAAACTTATGGGATGAAATCGAACAACACAGTCTTCACTCTGTTAATGCTCTGAGCTCAAGACCTAGAGGCCTAATTTGTGAAAGTGTTGAATGTATAGCTATGTTTTTAATGGCCGCATATATGACGCTTAATTGTTTATCTGACAGAAATTCACTGAATGTATTCTTATTCTCTTGCTCACAGATCAAGTGTTGTCACATCACACAACAGTGACCAAATTCAGTGTTCAGTACAACCAAAAACTACTTCTCATTTCTTCCAATGTAATGAAACAAAAATGTTTATAGGTCTAGCTTATAATGTGAATATTACGACTAGGCTGTAAAATCCACCCCCACCGTGATGATAGCACTAATAGTACTGTAAGAAAATTTAACTGGGACCTTGGCATGGCTCGGAGCTCCTGCAGATGGTGGATGAATTAAGAAGTCGCTAGTTGTGAATCATTAAAGAAATGCAGCAGAACCACCCAGTGAGAAGGCAAGCGCCGGGGCAATGAACACAGTGGTGAACCCTGACCCTGGCACCAACTTCCATTGCTTCCCTGGGTCGACGCTTGGACCTCTGCCAGTCTCAGGAGGAGAACCTTCTCCACCATTAAAGCCCACTGTTTTCATCTGTCTGCAGGGAAATGCTTAGTGACCTTTTGGGGATGACTTATGGAAAAGTAGAGGGGCTGAATGGTCATTAGGGCCTGCTTTTGCAACTGGGTGGTGCCAACATTGAAGCCTTACAAAGGACGCGTCAAGCTAAGAAAATCAGGCAAGGCAGCAAAATGATTTTACTGGTGTTATTGGGAAGCATTTTTCCACCCCGACAGAGAACCAACTTTAATTCTCTGCCTCTCTTGCTGAACTTCAGTTCTTTGTACAGCATTCTGTCTATCATGTGCTCACTGGCCAATCTCACCCCCCCTATTTTCCAGCCCTCATGTTTAAAATTGCAGTACAAGAGGGGGTTTTGTCATGAAGGATTCTTGCGGATTTCTCTATTTCAGAAAGCCCATGGCGTCATCGTAACCACACAGATACTTGAAAAGGGAATGCGAATGCTAGTGCACTGTTGGATTTGGTGGGGTCAGTGGAGCTGCAGGATGATGGACTGGGTTTTTCGATTGGAAAAGACAGAACAGCGCTGAGTGGTGGTTTGTGTATGCGACATCAGACCTGGGAGAGTATTAGAATTCTGAGTAAGCCAGGATTTCTACAGCTGAGTAGACTTCTAATGAACAAAGGATTTTCTAGTGTGTGCATTCAGTCGGTCTGTGGAATTTTTTGCCAGTGGATTCCGGTCAATATCCCAGGCGCTTTCATTGTTAAAAGTTTGGGAATACAATGCCGCACTCACAGAATGAAGTGTCTGTATAAATAGATTTAGGTTTGTGGGTTTTTAACTCTAGAAGACACAGTTGTCACTGACAATAATAAAAGCCTGGTGTTATTTGATTTTACCAATTGCATGCAGCTCCTTGACACAAGCAGGGAAAGCCTGCTAAAGGATTTTAAACATTTGATGCCATGTTTGTGTTTGTAGGTAGAAGAGGATATATTTCATTGACTTGTATTTAATTAATTGTTTTGTGTCTTTGTTTAGGAAATGCACTAGTTGTCCCACACCCTAGGGACTGTGGACATATTTGGTCATTTCATTTTACTGTAACAACCCAGCTGGCAGTTCACCATTTATTCACTGCTAAATTAACATCACAGTCATGGGTGATTCAATCCTGAATCAACATTTGAATCTGAAAAATGAATCAACGTTGATATTACAATGTTGTTTTAATGTAATTTCAACATTGTTTCAGCGTCTTTTCAACAATAATTTTTTATAGCCATCTAACATTGTTTCAACATTTTTTGTTAGCTCGGACCATGCCTTCAGTTAATGATGAACTAGGATCAGACTGTGGGGTTGACTCTTTTGTAGGAATCCAAACCCTATGAGAAGTGGAGCCAGGAATATTGAAGGACACTATTAGAAGAGAGATGACATGTTGGAAGGTTGTGAAGACTGATGTAGACTTGTGAACAGGATAGAGATGGAATTTATAGGCAGTTTCATTAGGATGGGTTTCAATCATGTTCCTCCGCCCAAAATTTAGTTACTTAATAATTCCACTACTTAAGCCATATTTCAGGATTGAAGGTCAGTCATGTTCCAGCTGGGAAAAAGCAGTAACATGTAAATACAGAATACAAATCACCTTACCCTATTGGACAAATTTAGTGGGGGCATTTGGAATACAAAGAAATATATTTAGTAAGAAATCTCATATGTTTATTGTAATAATTTTATCTATTGTCTACATTTTGCATCCCATGGTCACATGATCATGTTCACAACAGTTATCTCCATGCAGTCAGTCAGTCATTATGTTATCTTCTTTGTACTGAATAGAGTCACAGAGGAATCACTACCTGGAATCATTGGGCACAAGGGAGGAATATCCTGTGGACAGATCGCCAGTCCATCACGAGGTACCACACACACTGTGTGACACATGCACTGTGTGCAGGCTCACCTTGCCACCTTATGTCTTCATTTCAGGTGTTCAAACAACTCTTCAGTTTTATGATTTTGAAAGTTTTAATTCTAGAATATTTTTTTTGTTGATTAAGAAAGTGTTTATCCATCCATCCATCCATCCATCCATCCATCCATCCATCCATCCATCCATCCATCCTTCCATTTTCTATACTGCTTATTCCTGAATAGGGTAACAGCGGAGCCAGTGCCCAGCCGGCAACTCTGAGCGCAAGGGCGGGAAACAACCCTAGACAGGGCGGTAGTCCATTGTAGGGCACACACACACATTCACACACTAAGGGCCACTTTAGAGTCACCAATTCACCTATCATGCATGTCTTTGGACTGTGGGGGAAACCGGAGTACCCGGAGAAAACCCATGCGAATACGGCAAGAACATGCAAACTCCACACAGAAATCTCCCAGAAATTTCTAATGTAAGGTGATGTCCAACCATTTTTGATTTCAGTGAAAAACACTGGGTAATTCAACATGAGCAGGACGGAAGAAAACAGCAACATGTGAGAACTTGTGAAAATGTCAAATTTATCTTGTTTGAATATGGCTGATCTAATTAATGATGCACTTTTGACATTGTGATTAAAATGTATATTAAGCTTTAGAACCAAAAGCTAATTTTGTGGGATGTTTTTGTAGTTTGATGTACATTTATTCACCAACAAATTTGGAAAGTATTTAGAGGTGACAGTTACAAATGACAGATATTGGCCTTTTCAGGATATTCTAGGCTATTTAAATATGTCTTCATTTGAGAATTGAACAGTACTGAACAGTATTTAGATATTTGTATAAATTTGACCATGTTTTAATAAAAACTGCACTTGCACCTACAATTTTCTGTGGTTATTGCCTTTATTATTAAAAACACTTTTTCAGATTTTCAGAAATCCTGAAACTTAAAAGTGTTTCTCAGCTGAAAATGTGAGAATTGATGAGCTATTTGTAATGAATAGATTGACAATGATATTTAGAATAAATTATCTGACAGTGGTCCAAGAAAAAAAAAATAGTAATTAAAGAAACCCTAAATATCCTTTATTATTTCTCACATTGTGTGTATGTATTGGTATTATCCCATATCAGGACTTTAATTAATAACTGAAATTGAACACTGTGTCAACAGAAATCAAATTCTCATTTTCCTCTAAAACCCAATATCTGGGTCAGTGACATCTTCAGCCCCTGTGTTTTAGTTTCCAAGGCTAGATTTTTATTCACATTATATATAACCATATTTTACTTATGACTTATGAGTTCCCCTCACATGCATCTATTTATGTGAACTATTTGTGTCCTGTGATTGGCAAAATGGATTTTTTACATTTTATGTGGGACTTCTGACCAGCATGTAATGCATGCACATGGCAGGCATTAATGTAATGGCTTCTGGTATGAAAAACTCTGGTTGGTGTGGTACAGTTGGCACTGGAACTATTGTTGTTAAGCTATTTTTATTGGGGCAATTGACAAGGGCAATTACAGGCTGCTTCGTGTATGTGGTTCAACATACAGTAACCTTGTAGTTCCATACAATAATTATAAGTTGGAAACACTCACTATAAAAACCCAATTAATGTTTGACAGTTTTGTCTGGACCGAGGTGCAATAAAAACATGTTGGAACACAATGAGGCTCTGGTGCAGTTTAAGAGATATTCCATCTGTTCCAGCCATTCACAGTCCAGAGGGGGTCTTGGGCTCGAGGCAGCACCAAAATGCATACAGCTCTCAACAGATGCTTACATTCTTCACCTGTGAGGTGTAGTATGTAATATACATACACCAATCAACCATAACATTATGGCCACCTCCTTTTTCTATTCTCACTGTCTGTTAAATCAAATCCTCTTACCACACAGGAGCACTTTGTAATTCTATGATTAGATATAGGATTTTTTTTTTTTTTGCATACTTTGTTAGCCTACTTTCACCCTGATCTCTAATGGTCCTCTAAAGGACCGCAAAATACCACCAAAGAACAGGTATTAAATGACGCAGTGGTGACGTGTTAGTGTGTGCTGCACTGGTATGATTAGATCAGACACAGCATTGCTGCTGGAGTGTTTAAAACCCTTAGTGTCACTGCTAGGTTCAGGATAGGCCACTAACCAGAAATATCCAGCCAAAAGTGTCCTTTAGCCAGCATCCTCTAAGGACTTATTGGACAAATGCATGCTGATGGTGGCGTGTTAGTGTGTGTTGCACTGATATAATTGGAACAGACACAGCAGAGTGTAGAGTGCAGAAATGGATGAATTCATGAAGAGTGAAGGGCAGACAGCATTTGGCAAAATGTGAAGCAAGGATAATAATAGATGGTAGAGGACCAGAAAGTGATGGGTAGCATCCCATTTAGCTTATGCCATGATATCATAGTGGAAAGATGCACAAGATTAATAACATTATATACTTAATAAGGTTTGGGCTGATCTCTTGATCAGACATGGGCAGGAAAAAATTATGGTCTTTGCAATGAAAATCCATGTAGTACAGTACTATAGCACAGATGGATTTAAAGCAGCTCTGTTTTTTTTTAGGTCAGCATAAATCATATATTAGTGCTGAAAGGGGAAAAAAAGGTCTTCTGGTTATGATTTAATAACCTCTGACACATTAGGTGTTAGTCTTTTTCATTATGGAACAACTGGCTCTGGGCAAATTCCTTTGTTCAACATTCAAAGGAATTCTTAGCAGGTCAAACGTTAAATGGTGTGAAGGAGTGACAGCTTTTTCTTTCATTATGGAATCAATACCTTAAATTTAATCATTTTCATTCCCCATACCATGCCTTGAGTATAGTCTTTGAAAAGTCAGAAAATTATAGCTTTACAAGTTCACAAGCCATCTATGAATGTTTACTCCTGAGCCCAATGATTCCAGACATGGAAAAATACCAAAGAATTTAACTTTTTAAAGAGGGGAAAAGTAAGATCAGACTCCTTGGTGAATGCATGTAACATACAAAAAGTTAAATTAATTTATTGTGTGACATAGAATAATGGTTACCATTAATTCATTGCCTGATTTATGATTTTTGACATTTTTTCAACATATCCATTTCCCCTCAGTTTTATTGGGGTGAGTTAAAGGATAGGGAAATTTGAGCAGAATCTAACCCTTATTAGAAAAAGTGGGAAAATATGAAACAACAAGGTCTATTGAAGTTTGAAGAAACAGGATATCACTTGCTTGATCCATTCCTGTACCTTCTGATGCCATGTTTCAAAATAAGTACAGTAGCTAATTAAGAGCCCGTAGACAGAAATGTCTTTTAAGTTGACATGAAAAATGATGAGTGGTATTAAACTGGCACAAACTGATTACATCTTTTTTTTCTGGAAGACTGGGAAAACATTATCCAGCTTCCTGGATATAGTAATAATAAGAATAGTAATCTTTTTCCTATATTGTTCTAAGGCATTCAGGCTTCAACTCATTAGCGAACAGCAGTGACTGAAAAGCTGTATCATCTCTATGATTGAGGGAAAATATCTCTGGTAAAGCAGCACTGGAGAGCAATGCGGCCATCTCTTGGAATAAATGTGGGTTTTGGTTTCCTGACTTTGGTGCAAAAACCTTCCTGGGAACAGGCCGTGCTGCCTGTGGTGACATTAGGTTGACCAAGTTGTCTTTAAGACAGGTGTAACAATCCAAAGCCTCATCACAGTGCAACAATTCCTGAAATTCATACGCATATGTCTTCCTCATTAACAAGAAAGAACTGTAACCTAGTGGGACTATAAACATCATAAAATATTATGCGCTTATAGAGATTCCTTCAAATCTAGGTGATATTTCAGCAGAATGTAGACTCGGAAAGTTCCATTTTAATCAACATCATCTCCCTATGCTGCTCTGCGCGCTGCGACTAATTTGCAATGTTTATGAAGCTTTGGTCTGCTGCTCGGATATTTTCCTGATTGGAATTAAAATCTTCATCCATGAAATGGAAAGTTTAGCTGCTGTAATTGGCTGTGTAAATGAGAACATTGCCTAATGCTTATGCTAGGCAGATTTCGGCATGCCGCTTCACTTTCAACGTCTGGGTAGATCTAAAGGGGTTGTGGGCACAGCCGAGGAGGCCAGTAGAATGAGGTGGTAAAAACTGAATGCCACTGGAGATGACAATGCAGCTGACCACAACAAAAGGATTCATTGTTCAAGCTGGATTCTTGGGCTGAACAACATAATGACTCAAAGAAGGCGATGCCTCAAGAGGATGGGCACATTTAAGACTCCCACAATGCAACATCAAAAGAGCGGGCATTTTTCCACTTCCTGCAACCTGACCTCTAATGTTTCCACTCTACGACATAAGAGGAAAGCAATGGTTTCGAGGCATCCCAGTATGAGGACTAATGTAACCACCACAGGCACACTTGTCACAGGCTACACACTTGTACCTCACTTATGCCTCAATTGTTTGATACAGTTCTTTTTTGACAGCACATCAAACCACCATAAAAGTTTACCATAATTCCTTATGTCCATAAACCTCTGGATCTGCAGCCTTTACCTAAAGGGTATCTAAACACATTAGTTAATAAAATCTACACGGAATAATTAAGTTCTCAGTGTCACGTATAGAGTCCAGCACATGTCATGTCTCCTCCCATTCCCAGCTATGTTCCATCTGTAACCCTGACCCATCGTTATCATGTCCCAGCCGTGTCTAATGTGACTACTTGTGTGCCTTGTCTGCATGTATACTGGTCTTGATGGTTATTATACCCTATCTGTTTGTACCTTGTCAATAAATACAATATAACTGTGCCTAGCATTATGTGAACATTAATGGTCCTAAAATAGAGCCTTGTTGGATTCCATATCTCATTTCCTTGTGGTTGGAAGATAAACTAGTTAAGTAGAATGCAGTTCCTTCACTCTACAGTCTAATGCTAATGCTTAAAACCAACTCATTATAGCTCGGCAATATATGCACTTTAAATAACCTAAAAAATTAGAATTAGAAGTGGTACTGGATACTTTTGGAAGTGTAAATTCTGATATTGTGTACTTACTCTTTTGTTTTCCAGGCTCTGTGGTAGGTAGAAGTGCCCAGCAGGGCCATACAAGAGCAGCTTACTGTCAGGGTGGCAAACGCAGGGATCTGGCTTTAGAGAGTTCATAAGCCAAGAGGTTCTCAAAGGTATGCACAGTTTTGTGTGAAGACTTTTATGTGTGTGGATGCCATCCCGCTGCTTGCAGAATGCATAAAACAGGCAAACAATTACATTGATAGCACCATAAAACCACCTCCTCCTTGGGTAGCATTCTCCAGAGTGCATAATAGGGCTTAGAGGGCAACACAAGGCCACCTGGCCTGCTGGGGGCTAAACGATACTGAATGTTCTCCAAGATATAGCTAGACGTGGTTTCATGGTTTCATCGATCAACACCTAAAGGCATTTTTTTGTGAATGATCAAACAGAAAGTGAGTGTTAATATGGCTGTAGGAGTGGCACTCAGATAAGTGAATTGAAACATATTACATCATTATCTGCAGACAGAGCAAATCCAGCGAGAGCATTGTCGAAATAATAGTAAGAAAACAAAGGTGACTCAACACATCAAAAATCTGCTTGATTGCATGGCTCATAAAAGTATATAGCTTTTTCCATTTCACAGTGCAAAATTCCTCCTTGTTTATTCTGTCGATAATTATGTGTAAAATGAGTTAATACATATGTATATGTCGGCTAAATTTGCTTTAAGAGGCCACTTATTGAAGCTATTAAGCAGTTAGCTGGCATAAAGGTAAAAACAGCAAAAGCTAAAGCAGAAATTGCTAATTATATAGTCCCTTCTTCCCAAATCACCTACTTATCAAAGCACCCATGACGTCTCTATAGTTTGAGAGCTTATAATCTATTAATTGGATTTGCGTGATAATGGTTCATTGGTCCAGAGCGGCCGGGGGTAACATTCTAAGGGGTTGGCAGGGTCAAGTTAGCAGTCAATGCAGATGTTGTTTAATAGGTGAAGCTTTTTGATGTTGACTTGTCTGGATTTTTCCATGATCTCATTCTAGAAACAATAAAAGCAAATTAGATTTCACACTGTTGAGTCCAATGATCCTTTCCTAGGTGAACAAGCATGCCTCACCTTAGTAACTACCTACCGTAAGATGAATGATGTGTTAATTTTTTTAATATATCTTTTCCAAAAGATAGATGAAACACACATAAAACGCTAACATACTAACAAAGCATTTGTGATATTGAAGGAAAATAACTTATCTTTAAAAATGTGCCTGGCTATACTATTCAATTTTAATCACTTGATTTATGTTTTGACAAGATTCATTTTATACTGAACATGTCCTGTTACTTTTGGTGTCCAATAATAACATTTCATAACAATAACAATAACATTTATTTCTTCAATTTTGCTTAAAACCACAAATGTCTCGACTGAAGCTTCATCATCTGCATTTTCAAGGCTTCCCCATTAAAATTAAATGAGTTATCAGGTTTAGAAGCATAGTTTGATTTTTTGTACTACATGTCAACTCCAATCAATTCTGCCTGCTAGCTAGTACACATCTGATCCTTTTCCCCAAACTGGCAGAAATGTGAAAGGTTGGGTTTGACTCTTGCCTGCCACACACACACACACACACACACACACACACACACACACACACACACACACACACACACACATACACACACTCAGTGGACAATGGTCAGAGAGCACAGGAAGTTCACCAAGTCTGAAATAACACAACCCAAACCCTTACACTTGAACACAAACACACATTACCTACACAAAGTAAGGAATGGAGCAAGAGAGAGAGAGAGAGAGAGAGAGAGAGAGAGAGAGAGAGAGAGAGGGTAGCAATTAAGGAAAACCTGAAGGCTGTCGAAATGCAGTTACATGTAGATGTGCTGACTAGGCAGGTTCGGACACAGGTCAGTGCAAACAATCTTGCCACGTTTCTCTTCTGCTCTTGACTTTCTTTCTAAATAGTTCACTTTAATATGATGTCCCTTACTGCTGACTTGGTGAGTTGATGACTGATGATGAACAGTGTTCATTATTGCAACTACAGAATCTGCAGGTCCGAATGTTTACTGAAGGAAAAGTATGTTCTATAGAGAAATAATTAACATATTTTCCAGAGTTCCATAGAAAAACAGATCACTTTGGAGCTCCGTATACACTCTTAACAGAGGGGGTTCCTCAAAGGTCTCACAGTAAAGGCCATCATGACTCAAGGCTCACCCATACACAGCAAATAGGCTGAGTTAATGTCTTTAAGACAGAAAAAACATGGCAGGCGGTTTTATTTTTTCTGTTATCGACCATATATTTATGGTTGTTTTATGGATTAGCGGTAGTGAACTGTTTCACTAGAGAGTTGCTGACAGGTTTAGCATATTACATGAATTCTAACACAAGTAAGCAACAAGTTAAAACAACCCACACTCATGTTTCACATTGGTTCCTTAGTGGTAAGTTTCCAATTTGGGTTGCATGGTCAAACAAATTGTCATTGTACTGTAATGTTTAAGATATACTTCTACACTTACTCTCGTGAAAAGTGTCAGATCACTGATAATATTGTACCTATATTTCACCATTTATATTCAACGCAAAATAAACTATTAAAATTCCCTGTCACTACTGAAAACAAATCCTCTGTTAAAATTGTTCCACAACTCTTTCCTTCAGTGGGACTATTTTGTATCAAAATGGTTTCAGCAGGAAATGATTTATAATCTTGATGGAAAGATCAGAAGATGTTCAAAGCAACATTTCTTCTAAAGCACTGGATATACATGATTACACTCTGGATTATGTTCCAGTAAATCAATTTGGAACTGATTTGGAGACGACTCTTGTTTATACCTCATTCTGGACATTTGCAAACACACAGAGGCATGTCATAGAGAAAGATTTAAGAAATCAGATCAGTGCCATATTTACAGCCTTGTCTGAACTATACACAGATCTGTTCTCACGATAAACAACATCTTCAAAATGTTATTTAGACTACAATCACACACAAAGAAAAATTGCAGTGTTCGTTCATATTGTCTTTTCTAGTGTAGTTTAGTTAGATGAATGAATTAAAGTTACACTAATATAGTGCTTTTCACAATAATGATTTACAATCAACACACACACACACACACACACACACACACACACACACACACACCCACGTGCACACACATACACACACACACACACACACACACACACACACACACACACACACACACACACACACACACACACACATCAGGGCAATTTGGAGTAACCAGTTCATCTAATATCCAGGACTGTGGGAAGTACACCAGAGTCTCCAGATGAAACCTACAAGGCACACAGAGAACATCTATGAACAAAGAGACGTGTACACCAGTTAAACATAATTAAAAACACATAGTATATGTATAGACATATAGTTTGAGAGAGTATGGCTGAGTGTTTAAAAGAAAAGAATAATAATACTGTACATCTAAATGCTACAAATATGCTACAACAATCTTTTTCTTGTAATATAATATCTCTAGAATAACATACTTCACAGCTGCCCTTTACAACCCACAATCAGGTGGTTTACAGATGTTCACATGCATACACAAATATTAAGCTCCAAAAAATATATATATATATATATATTACAGGAGTCCCATGAAGCTTAAGGGATGGTAAGGACTAGAATTAGTTAATATGTGAAGTATGTTATTCTAAGTTTCAGGGTGCTACCCTATCATTCTCTCCTCTTAGTTAGACTGTCATAGTCAGATTTGCTGGACTCATTTGTCACACTCTTGTAATGTTTACATTCTCTGTTTTCGTTAAATATAGACACTAAAAATTTCTCTGGCTTTTCTGAGTTAATGATGACCAGGCTAACCTTGAACTCCCCTGCCCTCCCTTCAGTGGCTGACCTCAGGCTCCCCTGCCGCCCCGTCTTTTGACATGAATTTATATGGACCCTAATTAAATGCCACTGTTACTATTATGAACACCATCAAACTTTCACGGTTTCTTCTTCCAGCTCTAAGAAATGTTTTCCTTGCCACTGACCTTATGACTGAGATTATTACAAAACCAGTTTGATTATAATACCTGATCCTACACCTAAACCTAAACTTAACCATTTCTCTTACCCCAGCCTTAAGATAACCCAAACTTAACATAAGCTTAACCTAACCCTAACGTTAATATAACCTAAAACCCCTTACCACAGCAGTAATTCTTATGTTTTTGCAGGAGTAATCAATCCTATCAATGGGATATTTCTGTAGGCACAATATATATTGGACCAAAACATGCAAATGTCTAATTTCTCTATTTTTCACATCTCTAATTGAAACAAGTAGCATAGTGTGTCTCTTATAAATACGTTTCTATATAAATGTTAAGGTTCTAAATGTTAAGCAAATATTTGGCAATGGGACAGGAGGCAGGTAGCACATTGGCTGGGATGTAACTTATTATTCCTAAAAAAAACCCCACAAAATTAAACCACAGAACAATATCTGTTTTTTGTTCTTCAATTACGATTTCAAGACATTTTCTTAGAGCAGATGATATAGTACAAGTATAGTCTTTTCCACTGCACATATCAAACCATGTAAACATGGATACAGTTCATTCTATGGACAGTTAAGCCACAATTACATCTTTTCAATTTAGAACAGTTATATTTGAGCTGTTGTATAGCGCTGTAAAAAAAGGCCGTCAGGGTGTGGTGAAATTCAACTAAAGTCTAGTAGGTGCCAATTATATCACTCTGTTACTGAGTGCACTGGGTGCTGTAATAAGGAATATTTCCCTGTATTGTAACCTGGTTACAGTGAGTCAGAGAGAGAGCACGGTGACCCACTACTATTGAATCACATTCAACACCGTGATTTATGACCAAGTACTAAAGACATATGTTTTAACATATATTTTATCCAAGTAAACTCATATAGCACTGAGATGGCTCATTACCTGTTAGTTACAATGTAATAACAGTGTAGTTGATGCTTTCACCAAGTATTGCACATTTTGAGGACACAGTCGTTATTTACTTGTTGATGCTGAAGGGCTTTGACCATGATTATAGTAAAATGGACTGTAGATGATGTCATTGAACTGACTCAAATATATTAGCAGCTCATTGGGCATCATTAATGTTATTAATAATACTTGAGAGGTGAAAGTGAATTTCCCTGGTTGAGCAGGCCATTAATGTAGTTCATAAAGCTTTTGCTGACCAAAATTAACAAATAGCACAATTCTATAAAAGAATGCCAAGATCTTAAAATGTCTTCTAAATGAATGAATGTGGTGAATTGACCATTATAAACTGTCCAATAAATCCTTACAGGACAACGCCCATAGGACACTTTTGGGTGCATATTTCTGGTTGGTGGACTATTCGCAGTGATACTGAGAGGTTTAAACACTCCAGCAGCACTGCTGTCTCTGATCCACTCATACCAGCACAACACACACTAATGCATCATCCCCATTTCAGTGTGGCTGCAGTGCTGCGAATGACCCATCTCCCACAAAATCAAGTCATACCCTGAGGGAACCCTTCCAAAGTGATCTAATAAAGTTCTTATTCTTATCTTATCTTTTGATGGTTGCTTGGTGTATATATTGTTGCTGCCACACAAAAGCCTGTATCTCAAAAAAGGCATCTCAAACCTTCATAACTATCAATGAAAGTCCATGTAAAAAGAGTATCCAATGCATTTTGGAGCATTTCTATTGGTCCATTCTTCATGGAAATCTTACACCTTACACATTGTATAGAACACTGAAAATATTCTGTCCCTTACTAAGATACAGTGGAATTATATGAAATATATAAGGTTCTTAATAGTTTTTGTTTCATCACACACTCACTCAGTCTCTCTCAGTTTTACAGGGCCATGATTCACACTTGATTCTTGCTTTTATTTCAGTGCATTCCAGCTCATTTGAAGCATCAGGACGGGTATGGCAGTGAGACAGGGTGTGGTGGCTGCCAGAGTATTTCTGCACCCAGATCCAGTGGAGGTCTCTTCCACACGGCACAACCAGTACACTCTGTTCCTCTACTGCACCTTTCCCAAGTTCATGCTGGGTAATGTGTTTTTATAAGGCTAACACCATCTGCCAGGAGTGTACTCTGCAGCGAGATTCCAGGGCTAGTTAATAATGACTACAGCAACTCAGTTTCCCTCTCTGAGTGACAGTTTCAGCCTAAAGCTATGTGAATTGTGGCGTACAGTTACAGTGGTGCTTGTGAAGGTTTGTGAATCTTTTAGAATGTTTCTGTATGAAACATATGACAACCTTTAGGATTAACAGATCATTTGAACTAGAATCAGGTGATTTCAATCAATTGGATGATGATCAGGCATCAGTGGGAGCCTGTTTAAATTTAAAGAACAGGAATCTATCAAGACATACATTTGTGGAAGTGGCCTAAACAGAGGAGATTTCTGAGGAGCTTAGAAGGAGAAATATTGTTGCTCATTGTTACAAAACCATCCCTAAAGTGTTTAGACTGCACCAATCCACAGTCAGACAGCTTATGTACAAATTTAGGAAATTTAAAACCATCACGAGAAAGAACATAAAGCTGCTAGAATGCACAGAAAATCTATGGAAGGAACTACAGCTCATAGAATTCATAGAAGGAAACCACTGAACCATCAGCATTTGAAGTGTTTGTGTGGAAGAATGGGTCAAAATCACACCTTTAACAATGCATGTGACTAGTTTCTCATTTTTACACATAATTTAATTTATGGACATTGACATCTTTGCTTGTGTGCAGTGGATTGGGTTGTTATCATCTGGTGAGAATTTCATGTCAGTAGCACCTTTAGGAATGTTTACTTAGATGTACTTAGTAATGACATGTGTATATATATAATATATGTAATAATTAGTGATGTTGTAATAGTTTACGAACTATGCATTTGTTGGTTTTTACAGCACTTTTGTAAGTGTAATGTACTTTTGTACTTTTGTAACCGCAAATGTAAATGTGCAGTCGTGTAAACCAGCCACATAAATGCAATAAATCTAAAGACTAAATAAAGCTTTCAGGAAGAGTTAATACAGTCAGTCTTACTACAGCAAAAAGTGCACTGACAGAATATATTTTATTTGAATATTGTTACAATATCCACATATATTGCTTGTAAACAGATGCACATACACATGTCTTTAACACAGTGAATTTACTTTAACAAAGTGAACTTATCCCCAGGAAAAGGCACAAGCAGAAGGCTTTAAATCCAACACATTCAGCATCACAGTAGAGATTAATAGTATGACAACATTCATAATTCGGTGTGATAGTTTGCAGTAGTATCAGTTATACAAAAAAAATAATAATAATACCAGGCAAGATTGTCATCATTGACAAGATATAACACTGACAGAACTGCCAGCCATTTCCTGGTTAAGATACTAAACTCATTTCTGTCCAAATAGACCCAGGACTGCTTATGAGCATTTTCCAGCAGAAGGAGGCATTTCAAGTATTCTAAAACTCAGATCATAAGGCTTCAGGACAATAATAATGGACCCACTCACTTTAACTGGGAAGAATATGATTTTCCTGTCAAATCAAATATGCTTTATAATAAACAATTACCATTTACCTTTCTGTACTTCAATTCAGTCTTCTCAATTAACAAGAACAACAGACCACCCCCACCCCCATCACACACACACACACACACACACACACACACACACACAAACACACACACACACACACACACACACACACACACACACACATCAATGAAGCCTATATAAAGATCAAAGCCCTTCTTTCCACTTTCCCCCCCTCTTTCTTTGGGCCAAAATGTACACACTCCAGGAAATCTGTGGAGATTTGGTAGGATTAGCCTGGCTCTCTTGACCTTTCCTGTTCAGAGGTCCACTGTGTGGTGCTAGCTGTCGGATAAACACACTGCTAAGCACTCTGAGCACGCAAAGGTTAGCTTTACATAATAGGTGTGGCGCTGCGGAACCCTGGGATCCATTTGACCCTTCCAGTGCCCCGGCTATGACTCCTGAGCTTACGTTTCACTCAACAGGAGAGGGAAAGGTGCAGTAACTTCATTATACCAACAGAGCATGCAGTTTTATCATGCTAATTACAATTTTAAGAGCCATATTGAGATGATTCCATAGTTCTGTATCATATATATATATATATATATATATATATGTATAGTTTTGTTTTCTCATCTGCTCCTATGGGGTTGCTTGACTCATAAACTGAAAATATGTGGACAATAAATGCAATTGCATTTTATGTGGAGGAGTCTATATGCTGACTGTAAATGGGTGACATAATTGAATTAAGTTTACACAACTCTCACATAAGTAACCCAAGGCTAGCCCACAGCTAACACCAGGTTAATTTAGTTGGGATCTCTGTAAAGCTAAACAACAGGGCTTTGATAGTTATCAGAGAGATACGGCTGCTGACAGCAGGAGTTCAGCTAATAGCCGGGTCGCTTTAGCCCTTACAAGCACCCAGGACAAATCCAGGCTTTAACTAAAGCAGCAGGCCATGTTGAAAGGGAAAGAGGGTGGAGGCAGCTCCTTCTCTCTGCATGACGGCAGAAGAAAGCTGCAGAAAAAGGCCAGAGTTTTACAGAGAACATGAAAAAAACAGGCATAGGAAGATAAAAGTGTATGAAGGAGGAAAAAGGAACACAGAGAGAGTTCACCGCCAGGTCAGAAACGGGGTCGAAGCGCTCGGAGCGAATATGCACACACATTCACGTGAAGATTCATGCGTAGGCATGTTCAATCAGTTGATCATAAAGATGCATATGCACAGTACATACAGTCGTACGCTCACCTCGCAAATACACACAACTTTATATACACTAAAATTGAACTCATTCAGTCAAAGCTGAAGGTGGATATAAACAGTGCATTTCTATGTATAAAATGTTACGGATCATGCAGTATGGCTTGATAGCTCACAGGAGAATGGTAGAGTGCACAGTGAGGGTATTGTGTGGGGGGCTAATTCTGAAATTGATTTTACAAACAATCACGTTGCCCAGAGCCAAGAAATGTGTAATCATATATCCAACTATATCACATAGACTGTACGCAACACCAGGCAGTGGACCAGATTCATAAAATGCAGCTACGCCAAACCAAAATATCCAATAAGGTAAAAAAAACTCATAATTTCAACTCATAAATTCAACACAATGTTAATCAGTGTGCACTCTTTTCCGCTGAGGTATTTTTACATGTGGCCTCAATAATGACAGCCAATCAAAACCCACATGTTCCTGCATATTAATGGACAATGTTCAGTGTCTGGGTGCCAAAATGTACTGAACATAGGATGAGTTGAATTATAATAAAAACTGAAAGTTTAATTGCAATAAAAGTAATGTTTTTTGTTTAATACAGAAACTCAAAAATCTTCTAAATCCTGTCAAAACAGCAGAATTATGTCACTTCTGATATCTGATTGGACGAGGCTCATTTATAGGCATTTGATTAAAAATACTCTATTTTTTTTGTATTAATGTGCGCTGAAATCCTTCATAAGAATGTCAGGGTCATCATAAGTGAAGGTTAGATGTTTGTTAATATGCTGAATCCTAACATGAAAAACTGTCTCTATTGGATCAACTGAGCTGGGTTGTCCAAGGTTACTTGTGAAATTGATGATTGACAGATATCATCAAACTGGCAATCTTACCTCTTAGCTCTTAACCCCAGGGCAAATCTGGCATTGCATTTTATGAAACTAGCCCACTATTATCTGCTCTAATGTAGCCGGTTCTCTATCTGTGTTCCTGAAAGTGCCATTTTTACTACTTTCATGTTGTTTCAAGGGAGAAGAGCATGGCAGGATTGCAGTCAAGCTCCTTCTTTCAATTGACATTCCTTTCTTATTTAAATTTGCACACCCCATACAGTTTGCTGTGATGTATTTTTTGTAGTGCTGAGAGATGCTAGGCTATGGCCACATCCACCAGTCAGTCTTCCCCAATCCTTCAGCTCAAACATTTCCCTTTTTCATTTCACTGAATGGTCCCACCATCTTCATAGCAGCATAATTCTGCAACACAAATAATAAATAAAAAGAATGTTATTCTCATACAGAAATGATACACCCTAAAATCATATGCCCTAGAAATGGGATACAGAATGAGTGGAAGCAGGGTTTTCTAATCAAAACAGTGTGCACCTATAGTTCATCACTGAGCATGTGTGTGTGTGTGTGTGTGTGTGTGTGTGTGTGTGTGACATAAAAAGAAATATTTGATCCAGGTGCAATTTTGAGTAATGCATGCTGCATTCCTGGAATACGATCAGAGAGATACAAGTTATTTACACTCTAAGCCTATCCTTTCATCTCTAAAATTACCACCTAGAAACTGCTCACACACACACACACGCACACACACACACACACACACACACACACACACACACACACACACACACACACACACACACAGCTTACAGGGAAGGCGTAGAGGAAGACTCCCAGGAACAGCAGGATGAAAAAGAGGAAGATGAGACCCAGGATGAGCCACTTAAATCTCCTCCACACAATGAACTTCAGTGTTTTATACGGAGAGGAGAACCAAAGGAAGGAGGTCTCAGGACGCCTGTGCAGAAAATAAGGGGAACACATACTTTCACTTCACCAACTTAAATTTGGAAGCTTTCAGTAATGACACAGTGAACAAATAGACAAATTAGTAAGTTCTGTATGTCTGTACAGAGTGAGTTGTGTATAGCTGCACTTCTGGAATGTGACCTTGTTTATTTTTTACCATTAATCATTTTTGCATGTTTTAAAGAGGTGACTATAAAAGAATGAAAAGTAAAAAAAAAAAAAAAAAAAAAAAAAAAAAACAACTTGGATTTCTACAATATAAAGTGTAACAATTTAACTGTGCATGAAGCTGAAAATCCACCTTAAAATTGGGCTACAATTACATTCTGGTTCTTTGATGGTCAAGGTGGAGTGGAAAATTGAAAACTCCAAGAAGAAACAGACAAAATGAGAACCAAATTTCACATATTTGGCCTTATCCATGCTTATTTGAAATGTCAGAAATCACTGCTTTCTAAATTTGATGGCAGAAATATTAGATTGAAATTATGTGATGAGATTGGCAGATGCAAGTTTGGCTAAGTATCATTTTCAGTGAGAACTGAGGGATAGACCTCATTAAAGAGGAGTTTGGGAATGACAAACAAACTTGTCACCATGAACACAGATTGGAAATGTCGCCACATTTCGGGCTGCAGCAACATGCTGTATATGCTGTAGAATAAAAGCCAGTAGCTGCTTCACACTGAAAGCTGAATGTTTGAATCCCATGAGCAGGACTGTACTATCCAAATGGTAAAATAATCGCTACAATGGGTGGAATCCATTAAGTAGTCCATTATGTGCATAGTGAACATATGAACTCGATCAGGCTTAATGTATCCAATTCTGATCAATTAAGATGTGGCTGCATTAGAAAAAGCATATGGACCCACTGTGCTTGCACACGGGGGAATATTTCCTCCGCATTTAACCAATCCCATGAAAAACACACATACACACTAGTCAATTCACACATTTGGGAGCAGTGAGCACACATGCCCGGCGTGGTGGGCAGTCCTATCTACAGCGACCAGGAAGCAGCTGGGGAGTTAAGAGCCTTCAGTCATGAAATTGAACCAGCAACCTTCCAGTCACAAGGATTATTCCCTAACCAGCAGGAATAATTGGATGAGAGAGCAGTGGGTATGTGGATGAACTCACTGTGGATCCTCCAGGTGGGGGTTCATGTTGGGCTCATCTCGCCCCAGCCCTGCTGGCCTCTCTTCTTGTTCCTGCTCTGATGCTATCTCCAGAGACATTTCAACCTTGCCCTGATAGAGAGAGCAAGATAAGAGAGCGAGATAGAGAGAGAGAGAGAGAGAGAGAGAGAGAGAGAGAGAGAGAGAGAGAGAGAGAGATGAAATTCAAATAAAAAGTCTGAATTTGATAACACACAGTTCAAACTATCTTTGTGTTAGATGTCACTCACAGCTAGGATCTTTTCTCCTTGTTTGTCACACACACACGGCCACCAGCCCTTGACCGTCTTCTGTTCAAACAGAGACACCAGCCTGTCCTGAGGCTGAGAAAGCAGCTCCAGACCGCATTTCTCCGGAGACTTTGCTGGCCTCAACATGTGGTTCAGATCCATTTCCAAACAACCTGAGTGAGAATAAGACAAGAAAGAGGGAGATGGGGGATATTTTTTCATGCTTATTTTCCCATCATTCATGTTTGATAAAGAGGCAGGAGTGTGCTGTGCTGTAGGTTCCTCACTCTAAAGTAGGCAGTTTGTCATAGGGTGTGGATTTCTGACACGCTGTGGCCGGATGATAGTTATTTCAAATGTACATATTCCATATTTCAGTGTAAAGCATTTTCTAAGTGCCTTAAGGGAGTCATGTTCCAAAGGCCATAACTTTTATTTCCCCTGAAAGTGCTGATATGCTGGAAACAAGGATAATAAGTACAAAAATAGCAGAGGTAGTAAAGCTGAATGTTGGTCAGAATGATGTATTTGCCTATGTACAGAGCATTACGAAGGTATTTACTCCCCTTGCATTTTTTTGTGTTTTGCTAACTCACAACATGGAATTTAAATGAAGTATTTCATTAGAATTTCATTTACAGAACATGCCTACAACTTTGAACATTTGATTTTCTTTATTGTGAAAAACAACTTTATATAAATATTCACCCCAATAAAGTTTGAAGATTGTACATTGTAGAGCCTGCTTTTGCACTAAATACACCTGCAAATCACTTTGGATAAGTCACTATGAGCGTGCCACATCTAGCCAGTGGGATTTTTAGCCATCCCTAAGGCAACACTGCCCCAGCTCCTTCAAGTCTCGGGAGATTTCCAATGGGCTTTGATTCTCAAAGGTGTGGGCTTTGACTAGATCATTCCAATACATTTAATACATTTGAAACATTTAAATAACAATGGTAATGTAATGTAAATAACCATGGAAAAAGCCAAAGGGGGGGGAATAATTTCACAAGTCACTGTGCAGTACTACTGTGTATGGTGTAACCTCATGAATGAAAGGTTCAAATTACATAGGTTCAAACTGAGGCTTGAACACGCACATACAAGCTAATGATCAGAACACACAAAACACACCCAAAAAAAGCATACACATTCACATACAGTAAGCGTAAACATCAGGATTCTACAATTGTGGTTCTATTCCACACTGTTTTTGGTTCTCTTTCTACTTTTATGTCAAGGCTGAGAAATGGTACAGTAGAACAGGTCTGTGGTTTTGTGAAAGTTAACACTTTTTAACTGAGTATGTTGGAGGTCTAACAGATGTTTTGAGTCTTTGCTGTCTGTCTTCTCACTAATGATAAACTAAACCAATTATCAGGATCAGTATTGACACAGATACAGATCTTAATAAAAGGATTGATATAATGAAGTATACATATGTCAAAAAATAGTTGCACCCAGAGGGAAGTGTAAGGTTGCAGTGCTATTCAGAGGGATGATGATCAGATTACCAGGAAAAATAAATAATAAAAGAGTAACTAGCAACTATTGGAATAGTGCACACAAGGTGCATGCCTATTTCTATGGTATGGTAATATTTGCACGACCAGTATGATGCACAATACGTTGAAAAGACCATCCCACTTCCCACCACCCTGTGATGAAACCCCTCTCAAAGTCATCCTTCTAACTGCTCCAAATGCTTTCAAACTTTTCTCTGAGGCATAGCTCACTTGCAAATGATGCTACCAACACAACAACACAGGTCAGAATAGAAAGCACAAACAATGGCATGACCATATAGAGCCAGTCATGTACAGTGATAAGGCCAGGCCTGTCCTTGTTTAAATTATATGGATGCTGAGTTTTAGATAATCCAATGTGGGTTCTGAAACTTTTGACTGACTGTGTACATAAATACATACATACATACATTATGAGGGAGAATGTTGTTAAAAATGACGTTAGTGGTGTGTGGCACTCCTAACTGTCTGATCTATTCATACCAGTACAACACACACCAACACCATGTCAGTGTCACTGCAGAGCTGAAAATGACCAACCATCCATATGATACCTGCTCTGTGGTTGTCCTGTGTGGTGAACAGTGAGTGTAGAAACAAGGAGGTGGTCATAATGTTGTTTTTTATTATATTTCTGTACCCTTTAACTAGTTGTATGTAATATTAGTGAAGTTGTCTATTGCCAGAATCCACTTCCTAAACAATGGAAGATAATTTCACTAGATAATTATACATTTAATAACATTATATGTGGGTATCATTCTTTCTGCAATGTGGTATCACATTAGTAAGTATTCTCATCAGAGGAATTATATTTAGATGTGATATTATCCTTATATTTGAATGAAACCTAGTTTCTTTTGCAATTGTTAAAGATTTGAAATGCTAAGTAACTTTCACTATTTAATACTTAATAATAATTAATACTTATTAATTACTCATAATTTTGTACACATTGTCAGCTCCTGTTTGGTCAATAAATGATCTAAACCCTGCGAGTACATCAGCCTCTCCTCATCTGTTCAGTGCACCATGACAGAAAAACTGAACAAAGTATGGATGTAGCAGGGTTTGTGGGAACTCGGTTGGCAGTCCACTGTGAGGCCTTCGGCATGGGGACAGAGGAAGCATGCGAAACCCATGGTCGGAAGAAGTGATGGAGGCAGCATGCTCAGGTCTCCCCATGTCAGAGGACTGCCCCTTAAAAGGTGTTTTTTTGGGGGGGTGGGCAAAGCACAGGTGGGCCTTCTTATAGAGAGAGGTGAGGCGCTTTCTAGGACATGGTTAATGGGGGTTTGGGGCTTAAAGATATGGATGATGTATGGAGCTTATTGGACTTTGTATGTGTGACCATCAAGCCCAATGCCCATGCCCCAGCGTCTTTAGCTGTGCCAGCTGCTTGTGCCTCAAAGTCTTTGTCAGCACCAACTGCCCATGCTTCAACATCTACGGCAGCAAAGCTGCCCATGCTTCAGTGTCTATGGGTCTGTCTCTGTCCCCATCATTGTGTTCATCCCTATTCCTTTGCCCAGTCCTGTCTGATCCCAAGTCCAGTCCTCTGTTTGTCTAAAGTTTCTCCTGTCCTGTCTCACATTCACCAGTTTCAGTCCCCTGTAATGTCTCCCATTCCCAGTCTCCTGTCATGTCCCATGTCCTGTCCAGTCGCCTGTTCTATCTTATGTGTCCTGTGTTGCCCAGGTTTGTTCTCCCATCAAGTCTTGTGTTGAGTCTCCAGTCACATTTCCTGATGTTCAAGTCAAGTCTTACGTCAAGGCTCTTGGCCCTTCTGTCTAGTTCTGTCTGTCTGGTCCCTCTCCTTTTCCAGCTCTGGTGAGTTTGGGGTAAAGGAGCCTACTGTAATGCTTCTGTCTTGTTTAATTCCCCTGTCAGTCATTCCTGTCTTTGTTCTGTACTGTTTTGCTTTTCACATGCTTTATAGCACATGGCCCTGTTTTGGTTTTGGTCTAGTCTCCACCCAGCTCTGCCCTGTTTCCACCTGTGTCTCATTTTGGCCCTGCCTAATTGTCAATTAGTCCAAGCTGTTCCTTGTCTTGTCTGTGTATTTAATGTCCTTTGTTTCAGTCTGTTGTTGTCAGTATTGTTGTTTTTTTTTATATCAGTGTGCACATTCCCGTCTGTGTCTCATGATGTTTGTTTGGTTGACAAATTGTCTAAACCCTGTGAGTACGTTCAACTCTCCTTGTTTGTTCAGAGCACTGTGACACCAAGTACTCTTTCTGACACAGCAGTAAATGTTTTTTCTGTCTGAATGAGCAATCCAAACCTGATGCTGTTTTCTATGGTACTATCCATCCACTGTTGACAGAGGCTTCATCTTATTATTATGCAAATTGAATTATATTATTCTATCAAGTGGGATTAAGACATGCTTGTTCATTATTAAATATTATACTAACTAACTATACTTTGCCCTCCACTCAAAACATCATGATGTCACATTCATATCTATCTTTCTAAATCTATGGAGACTAGGCATCAAAATCGGGACAGGATATAAAGTGGGATCCCTACATTCCTTCTCCTTACCAAGGTAATCATCAAAGGAGAACTTGTCGTTGTCCCAAATCTGAATGGTGAGCTTGGGAGGAATCTTTGTCTCAGCCTTATCCAAACTCCAGAAGTGCTCCTGTTGAGACAGAGACAGAAAGAGAGAGTAATTAATGAGCCTTATGAAAGACAGTGCAGAAGGAGAGGCAGAGATAAACAGACAGACCTCGAGAGTGACTGAGAAAGACCAAGTGAGAAAATGATGGAGAGAACGTGAAAGAATTAGAGAGTGGGTGAGAGACAGAGCCCGAGTGTGAGCAAGAAAGAAAGAGAAAGAGTGACGGTGCCACTCTGAGCCCACTTCCACACCCGGCTGCCAGACAGGATGCCATCACAGTGGCAATATAGGCAGCGTACAGTAGCAGTGATTGATATGTGCAGCAACATTGCAGGGGTAATGAAGTCACGCTTCACAATAACACGCTGCTCTCCTGCACTGGTAAACAGGCCTCATCCGTCTGTTCAGCCTGCCTGACAACCATGCAACAGGCAACCAAAACAAACTCTCACACATCTCACTTTTTTTCTTTGCAAATAAATAATTACTAAATAATTAACTCCAACTGCAGATTATTACTGTAATATATCACATTTTGTAACAAATTAACTTATATATACTACAGCTTCGTTAAGATATATTTGGTGCACAGTCTTTTTTTCTCAAAAGGTATTTAATTGACCCTCTGAACAGGGCACCAGTCCATTGCAAAGTACCACACACACACACACACACACACAAGGGCAATTCAGCATCACAAATTCACCTACCAACTGCATTTGTGGGGGGCCTGTCCAATTGACAAGTCACAAGAATTCAAATCTGACTGTTCAGACAGAGACACACTGCTACAAAATTGACATGGATTGGATTTCAACACAGCACATGAAAGTGTCCCAAATTGGAATATTGAAAATATCAGATTCAATATGTTTTTCGCTGTTCACACTGCCATACAAATGACACATCTGAGTTACACATGATGAAAAAGTTTGGATTTGGGCCTTTTACCTGCTGTGTGAATTTAGCCACAGTGTTCCTTGCATTTGAATGCCCTAATCCACTGTCTAATCCACTTTATCAACTAAATGTTACAGCTCTATAAATTATTTTTGCAATACACTCTGCCAACTGCACAGTTAAGACCATTCATGCCCAAAAGGGTATCTGTCGTCATCATAACAGTCCTTTTTGGGTGTAATGGGTGGAACTGCTATCTTAAATTTGACCATAAATTGTATTTGGCCTTCCAAACCTCACTTTAAGTGCCAATGTCTATCACCACTGCTTGCTCTGAGCCAGGCTTGGCTGGGGAAAGGGCAGTCATGCTTTGACAAGACCTCTGTTATACCTTGTTTTGGTAGGAGAGATATAAGCAGCCAGTGTTTTCAAGTCAGAGACAATTTGTTGTTCCGCACCTATCTGGTTCAAGGACTTCCATCATCCATCAGTTAAGGCTTGCAGATTTGCCCAGAGAGCCTGGCTAAAGTGTGGGTTGTCAACTCTGATTTAATCAGTGTTTAGCTATTAGATTTTGGCTATATGCTCCTCTGTAATGTCAAGCAACAGTGTAATGAATGTTACCCCTCATGGGCCTACCAGGTCCTATGACCATGTGCTTGGGGCTCTGTCAGTTGGCTGGCTTCCTCATAGGCTCCACCCCATCACACCTCTAACCCACCTGAGACGCATTAGGATTCATTTATATATCATCTATGCTGATAAACTGTATTTCTGGGCTGTTTTTTGCATGAGCATTGGATTTATCCCCAGTAAAGATGCAGTACTATTGGTCTGAAAGGGCCTTAATGCTATAGCTAAAGCCTCAAAGAGCTAATGGTAGCTGCAGTCCCCTTTTCAGGACATTTGATTAAGTTCCTCACATTTTTACAGATGTTTTTAGTCTGTTTGTAGACAGTAATCAGAAGAAATTTGAGAGAAAATACATTTCCTCTGCTTGTGGAAAGTGTTGAGAGGTGTGATTTATAGTTCTGGCATAAGAGCTTAGTTGGCTCACTCTGGCAATCATGTTTTATTTTTACAGATATACTCACATTTTTGTCCATATCATGCTTGCAAATATACTACATGTCCTACTACTTCACACGCATGTGCAAACACACACATACACACACAGTTTGCCTAGACCCAATAAAGAAATTATACCAATAGAGTTGGTAGAATTGGAGCAGGTAAACCTTTTGAACCTACTGGCACAATTCCTAATGCCAGGTATGGGCTACAGGGGTATGACACACCCAATCACTAATTTGTGGAGAAGTGGAACTGTGTTCCCTAGAATGATGGCACATCTGGCGTTTGTACATAAATATCTTAACTTCCAGACCTACACACTGGTATTCTGGGGTGCACTGTGGACCCTCACCTTTTTATCAATGGTACACAGCTGCTCAGCAGGTAAGTAATGGAAGGGGAATAGAAACCTCCAGTTGAAGTTGCCTTCGCCACCAAGCGAGCGATAGTGCACGTCTGTCTTCTGCTTATTTCCCTCATGACCATGCATCCAGCTGTCAGCAAGAAATAAATACCGCAATACATAATTAGACAACACATAATTTCCACTAAGACAATGTCACTAGGTTTAAAGAATGGCCCCAGTTGCTCTGCAACCATGTTTGTTGCCACTGTTCGATCTCTTTAGCATCTTTCTGTTACTATTAGTCACACTGGCAACAGACAAGCAACAAACCTGTGACATGAGAAACAAGATCAACTTCAGCCAAGCAGAGTCAAACTACAGAAGATTAACAGTTTCAATATGACATGCAAACGTACCCTTTCACATAAATGTCACTCATCCTCTCCCCAGTAACACTGACATCATCCAGTATAACATCACTGGTGTTCCATATGATACAGCGAAGAAAGAACCTATGCAAGAGGAAAAGACAAAGGGATGATTCCTGTGTATGTATTTTTGTATGAAAATGTGCCTTTTTTAAGTCCCAGCTTACTTCTTTGCTTTGCGAGGAGTGATATTGAAAGGTGGTCCTGGGGGGCCAAAAGACTTAGGGAAAATGTCCACCCACATTTGTAACCGGCCCTGAACAAATGAGGAAAATGCAATCAGACAGCAATAGGTGACATCATATACTACACTCAATACTTGTTGGCACAGGACTTCAATACAGTAATGCATTATTTTAATGCTCAAATCAGTTAATCTATACTAGACCTGGGAACAAAAACAGTATTCACAACAACACTGACTTTTTTTTGCTGAGGGGCTGCGGGTTTTGCCCACAGCAGGTATTTCACCTCCAATAGGTTCTAATAAAAATTGGTCCAAATAAAATACAAAAGAGCCTGAATATCCTTAAATGTTTTTGTTATTTATGTATGTATTTGTACTATACCTTCTCATGACTTTTATTCTGAAATTTGAACACTAGATGAGCAAAAAGGTGAGACAACAGACCCTTCCTTCTTGTTTTCGTCTGTAACTCAATATTTGGGTCAGTGGGTCAGACCAACCCCACCCCCTCTCACTGATCAATCAGACTCTGTATGCAGATTGAGCATAATACTGTAGTTTATTATGATATGTGTACCATGTTTGTAGGTTACTCTATTCCTGAGTTATAAAGCCTAGAAAAGGACATGCCTGCAAAGTGTGGATCTTGGACTGAAAAGCTAGAAGACCTATAAAATATATGGTTAAAGATACAGGTAACTGATGGATTTCTTCCTAGTGAGAGAATACTCACTCCTTTATTCAAACTGAGTAACTGTCCTGCTGAATTTTGTGTAAGTCGTAAAGAATTTATAATTCTTTGTAATAAGTAAAGTTATCCTGTCAGAGTTTGAAATAAGTCATCAGTGATTTGTAATAGATTATTTTTTGGTAAGATTTTGCCAGTATTGGTGGGGCACTAGGGGAAACCCTGGTTCTTCAGTTCCACTTCACTATCTTAGTACAAAATGACATAAAATAGACTGTACTGCAGTACAATGTATCTCCATTATACCAACAATCATAATGCTGAAATTCTGTTTTTCTAAAATTCCTAGGGCTCATAGGAAACCAATGGTACCTGTTCAATCTCTGGCTGCAGGGGGCTGTATAGAGGTCTGGTTTCCACGTGTTCAGGCACCAAGCCTTGCCTCCTCAGCACCAGCAGAGCCAGCCGCTCCTCCAGTGGCCCAAGGTGAGGACTGGGCAGCTTTGCCTCATCTAAAGAAGCAATGGAGTGACAGAGAGATCCATCATCACTACAGCAATAATGTGGTATATATGTGCAATAAATACATTCATGCAAGCACAGAAGTCGTTTCCGGAATGTGTGGTGTGTATTTTTTCAGCTAAACCACCTAAGAAGTATGCTTAACCAAATTTCTTAAAGCTAAAGCATTGCAAGCATTTTCAGCCAGTTTAATAAAAGTGATGTGCAAAAGACCACTTTATCATAACATTGTTTTCTGTAAGAAAACAGGGATGTGATGGTCAAATGTGAGGAAAAGTGCTTTGGGGCACTAACACAGCTTAATAATGATTGATTAGATTTTGCGCAAAGTGAAACTACTACTGTAAATTACAAATTACAGTCAGACAAAGTCTTTAGTGTTTATTCTTCTCAGTTGTCTAGATGACCCACTGATTTTATCAATGTTGATCTAAAAGAAGATTTTTCCTCTTCCAAGACAGAGAGACAGGAGAAGTAAAATAAATTTTCTATTGAGTTTATGGTTTCAAACTCTGCGTCATGTTCCCAAGGGGAGGATGGTCAGAGTGTGAAGAGGAGCGGAGGAAGATGATCTCCCACTGCGAATTTGGAATCCCAAAGTGGCCACCTGACAATCGCTCTGACGCGTGGGTTGCCGCGGATACGTTGGGGATAACAAAGAGAGGTAGTTTTCCTGTGCGGTGAGACATGGGAGATGGAAGGCGGAGGAGCCCTGCACTGTGTTGACCTTGGCTGGGTCAGGCTAACACACTAACGGACTGTAAATCTGGAGCTGACATTGGAAAGATGGCTGCCGGAGCACTTAGCCTCCCTCAGGCACTGTGAGCTTTACCTTACATTTAAAAAAATAATAAATGAATAAATAAATAAATCAAACAAACAAAACAAAACAAAACAAAACAAAACAAAACAAAACAAAACAAAACAAACAAACAAAAATAAATAGAAAGAAAGGGGGATATTTTTTATGTTTGGAAAAGAATCTAGAGAAGCAAAACTTTCATTTGTGCATGACACTTGATCACCAATCACAATGATTTAATGGTTCCTTAGTATAGGAGAAAATATTTGTTAGAAAAAATGAGGCTGAAAATAATGGAAATCCAATTACAAACTAATGCTAGTTGCTAGCTTCTCTCTAACATATTTTGGGAATGTCTAAGGTTGTGGGGACGCCATGCAAGGAGTGATATATCTACTATGAATAAATGGTCATTCCACAGACCTTGTACGTTTACATATCTCCTTTATATAGCACACTGTTTTTCTTCACGCCAAGTCTCAAGTCATTCTTTCCGCTGATAGCGCCCATGCAGCAACAGCTGCCCAGCCTCCCTATCTCCCCTGCGATCCCACACACACCGATGTGATGTATGGCATGGGCCGAGACGTGCGCAGTTAGTCTTTTTCTGACCGTGTTTTCACAGAACCGCAGCCGATCTTGCGCTCTGTTCGCTTTTTTAATGACGGAAGATGTGATGGAGTTGGGCTGATGCTTTGATTAGCTTTTATTCGTGACTAATGCACTCAGCAGCTCCAAAGAAAAGACTTCCACCTTCATTTCTCACCCTCCTGTCCATGCCCCGAAAAATAACGCCTGCTTTATACACACGTACACATACATGTGCAGGCATATTATACTACTATTATACAATAAGGTTGAAAATTTTGACACAAAGTAAAATTTTTGACACAATGTAAAATGCATGCATGTGTATGACTGACCCAGGTCTGCAGCAGTGTACTCATGGCCCTTGAAGTACACTCTGTCCTGCTTATAGATGGGCAGTTTGTAGTTTCTCCTCTGACACAGGCGCTGGAGCAGCTGGGTGGGTTTTAGCTGGTCTCTCCACTGGTTCACTCCAGAGCTTGAAAAAGTGGAAAGAACAGACATGTTACTCTAACAAACTGACAATACACTAAACAAAGGCATGAAAAAAGTAACTCAAAATCTATTCATAAATGAAAGTACTATTTTTGCTGGATCACCAAAAAGTTCACTTTATGGAAACTGTACATGACAGCAGGATTGGGCCTGTATAATGCTAAAAACATCACTTTAGGTGAGGTGTTTTTATACACTTTTCTTAAAGCATACACTGTAATGACCTTGAAGCAATGCACAACTTAAACAATTTCAGAAGAACTACATGTTCAGGTTTTTAAAATCAAATCGAAAGAATGAAAAACTAAAATTAGGCATGAATTTCTGTTTTGTTTTCTATGTACAAGCCTTCTCCGATACATGTGAAGCCACTGAAGTGAATGATTGTATCATTGCTGGACAGCCAATGCTTTCGAGAAAAGCACCAGCTCAGGTTCAGACTCCTGTGTTGACCAGCATCCCACTGGGGGTGATGTGGGGAGAGAAAGCCATCAACTCCTCCCAAGAGAGCCCCCAAAGCTTAAGATAACAATTTGACTAATAATATGTAGTTGATGAAGGACCTGGAAAGAATGGTTCTGCTACATTTCAGACCTCAGGTCACCCCTAATCTGGACCCCCGGCAGTTTGCTTGTCAACAGCAGGTTGTGAATGATGCAGTCATTTCCCTAATGCAGAAGGCACACTGCCATCTGGACCACAACAACACAACAGTGAGAATCATTTTTTTTTATTTCTTGAGTACATTTAATATCATCCAACCTGGAAGATGGTTAACATGCATGTAAATAAGTCCATGATGGCCTGGGACCTGGACTACCTGTCTCATAGGCCCCAGTGTATGCAGCTGGGAGCCAATCAGTCTGATCTGGTCTGCAACACTGCAGCACCTCAGGGAACTGTACTCTCCCCCTTCCTTTTAACCCTGTACATCACAGACTTCCAGTACAGTGCAGACCTCTGCTACCTTCAGAAATTTTCTGATGACTCTGCAGTGGTCGCAACGCATCAGGGATGGACAGGAAGGCAAATACAGAGACTTTGTGAGCAGCTTTGTGCAGTGGTTTGTGAGGAACCCTCTGCTCCTTAATGTGACCAAGACCAAGAAGATGGTGTTGGATTTCAGAAAGAAGAAGAGAACAATCAGACCTGTTACCATTATGGGTCAGACTGTTGAGCTGGTAGACACGTACAAATATCTGGGTGTCCTGCTGGACAACAAATTGGACTGGAGGGCCAACACTGAGGCTGTGTACAAGAAGGGGTGGAACTGAGTCTTCTTTTTCAAGTTCAGGTCCTTCAACATGTGCAGCAAAATGTTGGCCATCTACCAGTCTGTTGTTGTGGGTGCTGTCTTCATCACACCAATCTGCTAGAGAGGCTGCATCAAATCTGGATGGCAAGTACATCAACAAACTGATCAAGAAGGCTGGCTCTGTTCTTTGATGCTCTCTGGAGAGCTTTGAGGTGGTGGTGGAAAAGAGAACTCACAATAAATCGAATGCTATCCTGGACAACACATCTCACCCCCTCCATAAGTTACTAGTCAGACAGCGGAGCACTTTCAGCAACAGACTAATTCAGCTCCACTCTAGCAAGGAGCAGTACAGCGATCACACTGTCCAACTCCACGTCACTGTGTCGGGAAATAATTATAAACTGAGCCACCGATGGGACAGGCTCACTAATTTTGCCTGGATATTATTATTCATATCCAATCCTGTCTCTGAGGTCTACAGACTTCCTGGCTTGGTTTGTGCTCTGCCATTCACTGTCTACTACGGGACTTTACATAAACAGGTGTGTGCCTTCATCATGCCCAATCAACTGAATTTATCACTGGTGAACTCCAATCAAGCTGTAGAAATATCTGAAAGATGATCAGTGGAAACTAGATGACTTGTGTTTCATGGCAAAGGCTGTGAATGCCTAGGTGCAGGTGCAGATACACACCCCTCCATCAGTTAACAACCAGGGAATGGATATTGAGAGTAATTGGGTGTTCACTTAAATACCAAACTGGACTGGTCAGTTAACACCACTGCACTTTACAAAAGAGGCCAGCACAGATACTATCTACTGAGGAAACTAGGGTAATTTGGAGTGCAGAGAGCACTCCTGAGGACCTTCTTTGACACAGTGGTGGCAACTACCATCTTTTATGGAGTGGTCTGCTGGGGCAGCAGTATTTTGACAGCAGAAAGGAAGAGACTGAACAAACTCATAAAGCAGGTCAGTTCTGTCTTGGGAAGCCCCTTAGACCCAGTGCAGGTGGTTGAAACAGAAGACTCTTAGCAAAGCTGGCATCTATGCTGGAGTATCACTCCCACCCCATGAGACACTGGTAGCACTGGGCAGCTGGTTCACAGGCTGCTTCACCCAAAGTATGTGAAGGAGCAGTAATGCCGATCCTTCCTTCCTGCTGCAGTTAGACTCTACAACCAGAACTGCTTTCAGCAGACAACGGAAACACACTCTTAACTCCACACAGTATTACAGTTTTTTAATGTAGCATAAAGTGCAATTATCTGTAAATTATTCCCCACTGTGAGATTAATAAAGGATTATCTTATCTTAAATCTGGCAAAGCGAGTAAGGATCTGGGCTAGGCTGAAAACTAAACCTAGCCACCTAAGCAAACACCAAAATGGACACAGACAGGACAGCAACAGTATCCCATAAGACTTAGGTACAATTACTGTATAAAAAATGACTACAATGTCATTGTTATGATCATCAAAACAACACTATTCCATGGTACACTATGAGTTTCTTGTGAGGTCACAAAAAACAGTTAATGATCAAGTAAAGTATTTGGATGTTTTTTACCCCAACCAAAGAAATTTCCCCACTGTGGGACTAATAAAGGATTATCTTATCTTGTCTTATTTTAATGCAAGGAACAACCTTTAAACTTATACTCAAAGTTTCTCAAATTAATTTGTAATCAAGAATGAAATTGATCTGGATATAATAAATGCAAATGTGCAAAATGCAAAAATGCCTCAAATTTCATTCATTTGCTCATCAAATCTTGACAGAAAATCTATCGAGATTCTGCTAAAATGACTATAAACAGAAACAGTATATTAGTTTTGGTTAAATTATTTATTTTTACTAAAATACTCAAAATATTTCTACTATTTATGATAATAAAATGCTAAAATTTGAATTAAACATTTATATCATTTTAACAAAAATGTAACATTTATATCATTATTTAATATAACAAGTATATTGGTAATATAATATTACTGTTAGTGTTTGTGTGTATGTAAGGGGTGTGTTTGGATGTGAGTGTGATGGTGTGGTCCATACATGCAGTAGGACTGGGGCAGGCCGCAGCGGCCACCGTAACGAGACAGAAAGCGGTTCTCCAGGTCAATAACTGTCTCTCCAATTTTCTCGTCTTTAGAGAGCATGTCGTAGTCATACAGCATGATCTTCAGGTCCTTCTCCAGAGGCAAGGAACAGGTCAGCTCAAACATTCTGGAAAAAAAGACATTTGATTACTCATCCATTTGCTTTGTCCTCTACTTATCCAAGTTAAACACACACCACAGTCACTGACTCTTTGACACAGACATACGGACTTGAAAATGACTCATTAGTCCATTCATTCTTTTACATAAATACAATTTTAATTTCACTTACTACTAACATCTGTGCTGTTGTTATCTGTTTCATATAACTTTTGGGTTTAACTTTTCTCAGTCAAATGCCTGAAGTGTTACAGTAATAGTGCTGTGGTCATTGCTATGAGTATAGCGACCCCTTCTGGTAAAGCAGTAGTTCTCGCCTCAAACTGACACACAATACTGTACATAATGTACTCTGTATGTTTGTGAACAAGAAGAAGGGACTGGAAAAGAAAGAAAAAGAGCCAGTGAAAGATCCCCTTACTTTCCAAAAACAGGGTTGAGTGTGCAGGGTATGTAGTTGTCATGGTCATTTATTGACTTCTTCCCCAGTGTAATCTTGACATATGGGTCACACTGTGTGAGGAACAAATAAAATCATTGCAGTGTAAGCAGTAAAACATATACACAAGCTTTGACATCTACTGCACACAGCAGCAAACACCTTTTTTTACTCAAATTGAAGCCCGTCTCATTAATAGAGTGGAAAAAGCAACAAACTCACTATGATCAGTGTATAGTTCAGTGTAGGCTGTAAGTGTATGTGTGAAATGTTCCATATCATAACTCCTGGCCTGAGTAGGTAATGACAGAACGTCATCTGAGCGTGTTCACAGCTAATGACAGACAGGACAGCCCGTCTGTGGCAATGCCAGAGGGCAGAAGCCTGTGTGTGAGTGAAGCTTTGCAGCCTTTAGGAAAAAACTGTTGCTTCATAGTTTTATTCAGTACCCTCCCTGGGTCTGTGGTGATTATAATACTATACTAATATGGAGAGTACTGATAACGCTGCACACTGCTCATGATGGAGGGTGATATAAGTTGTTGAAAATAACATGGCACAATTACAAATTATTAGGCTGTGGTGTTTCAGTTTGAACACGGAAAATATCTAACCACACAGCAGTCACCACAGGGCTCCTGAGTGGTGCAGCTGTTTAAGTGTTATTACAGGGAAATTGTGAGCTTGATCCCCAGTGATGCCACAGCCATTCGTCACTGAGAGTCCAAGAGAGGAAACTGATCTTTCTCTCTCTGGATGAGCAGTATGATCCTCCATCTTCCCCGATACTCTGGCAGACACTAGCCAAAATATTATAGAATCCGCAGTTACTAGGGATGCAATGAAATGAACATTTTGCTTATAACCGAACACAGAACATTCAACTTAGAATGTTATGCAGCAATTTGTTTAATTCCACTAGTTCATCTAACTTCTTTCCCCCAGCGTGTCTCTAAAACACTGCAGAAACACAGCAACATGTAAATGTAAATTTGTAAAAATGCCAGACATGCCATTGATAGCCTCTTGTCACATATGTTCAGTCTACAATATACACCTTAAATGGTGCAGAGACTACGGGTGCCAGAATGTAACTGCTGCGCTATTTTAAGGTGGAATTTCAACATCTTTCCACATGAGACGGACATGGAAATTTGTTCATGTTTTTATAGTGTTGGTAACATATGTTGGTCCTCACCTTTGCCAGTGCTGGTAGCACTATGTAATAGAGTCCTAACTAGCAGGTGGAAATGGGCAATGAAAAAAAAGTTCTTTAGAAAAATACAGATGCCACAAAAGTGATCAAACCAAAAAGAGCAACTGACCATAAAATTGTTATTTCAAGGGATTGTGCAAAGAACCAATTGTACTACCTTTTACAAGTGTGTCACAAGGAAACTACTGCAGTCAAAAGAAACCCTCATATCTCTGACATGGTAGTGTGCATTTAGACAAATGTAACACTATGTAACATGTTCTTCCAAGTCAATTTGACCAATATCTGTAAGTACGTTTTCACATAAATTAAAGAGTAGCTGGTATTTTCAGCTGGTGTTAAAAAGAAGTAAAATATGATACAAACTAATGGACTGAGGTGATACTGGCAGCAGTGTAGCACCTACCTTGCCATTGGCATCTTTGGGCTGCAGGTTGTGGGCCTGGATAATATATATGCGTACAAGGCACACCTCTATGCCATTAGGTGGTAGCTGACTGAACTGGCGAGGGGGGCATGGTGCAGATGGGTCATCAGGTAATGGGTATATTTTAAACATGCCCTGTGTGACAGGAGAAGAGTGGCATCAGATTATACATATATGTATTTATACATACCCTACACGCCACACCATTGTGTTAAACAAGCTGCATGGTTGTGAATAACCTTTATAATGTGTGAACGTGCAGAACAGTCTGGAGGTTTAAAGAAGATAACGCTATTATATAATACTGAAACTATTAAGGAAACTTTATTGTCAAGAGTTTTTTAAGAGAATTTAACCGTCACATATGCTTCGGAATTTACAACTTGCTTGGGCAACTCAAAGAACTTAACTTTAAAAAAGTACCAGTGAACCAAAGTGAAAATGAACAAAGCATTTTTTTACAGAGTGGTGCATTATTTATTTCATCATTGAAAGCATGTTCAGAATTAAATAATTGGTCTAAAGCAACCACTGACAAATGCCAGACTTAGAGCTCTAGCACCAAGAGGAAAGTGTAAGAGGCCGGCTGAAAAGGAAAGGCCAGCCTCTAATGACTTTCCTCCTCAGTCACTGCATGGGTCCATTAATAAGCATCACTTTTCTCATCTGGCTGTTTCTACCCATTCCTTTTTCAACTTCAATCATTAGGAGAGAAGAAAAAATAAACAGAAATCAAATGATCAGCTTGTCTTTACATGACTAAGCTTTGGGGTCATGATCTTAAAAGAGACATATTATGGAAAAACTCCGTTCACTGCACACACATTTGGAGATCTAGGATGCCTACCACCCCACAAACTGTGAAATAAAACAATGCTGTTAGTTGTTTGTGAGTGGCTTCAAAACATGGAATTCAACACATGGTTCAGATTTTAGTATCTCCACCCATGTCTTATGCAACACCTTAGTGGATGTGGAGTGGATGAAGTTTATTTTTGATAGCAATATCCTAGTTATGGTTGACCAAACTGGTTTACCAAAGGTGTACTCTGCAGCTGGATACTTTCCCTGAATGGTAGAATTTCATAGTTTCTAGCACTGGCATCAATTTTCTGAGCTATTGGTGTAAAGCAAGGATTCTCCACCTTGTCCACCCCATGACCCACTTGCTTAGAACTAAAAAGCATAATGGCCTACAAGTAAACAAAATGACATTTTTATGTAAAATGGTTTTCACTTTAATTTCTGGAGTGCTGTGACTGAAAATGTGAGAATTAAGGCCTGAACAATAATTCAAAAATATCGTGTCTACTTCACAAACTGGAAGGATACCCTGTTAAAATCAAATGAGCATTTCTTTGTATCGGTACCTCAGACCATCTCCATTGACAATCCATCAATTTATGCTCTCACATCATATAATTTCTATTAAGATTTATGATGTTTATAGTTCGAAAATGACTGATCTCTTGATTCTTACTTATACTGAATGCATTTTTGTCACATATACTTGATTTAAAGTGTCTGCTTTCCCATGAGAATCGGCCTGCGGACCACTAGAACGTGTCCTTCCCAGTTCCTGCTCTATAATGAGTATGTTGAATAATTCTATTTATATAGTGACAAATTGTCTTTGGACGTTTGGCCAGCACAGGAAATCCGATAAGCCTAATCTCTTAATCTTGAGATAGAGCTCAAGATAATTTGTCATCAGTAATTCTAATTCTGTTGTTCAATACTTCAATATCAATAATCCCAATAATGTTTCCTGCCTCGTCAACCTTTCCTGTTGACTTTAAAAGCTCTAGTTTATGGTTACAGATGTGTACTTCTGATTTTCAACAAGAGGAAACTTGAAAAGCACTATGAGCAACATCTGACTGTACCAATCGCGTAAAGCTCACACTGGCCCAATAACAAAACTGTAAAAACAGTAAAACGTTCTTCACATGCTTATGAAAGATTTATTTGCTTTTGCTTGTTGTGGCATAAGTTTGTGAGGGGTGGCTCATTATGATTTAAAGGAAAAGGCTATTTTAGACACAGTGAAAAGAGGGCTCAATCTTTAAGACATTTAAGATATTTTGACTAAAGCATGTCACAGACATTTTAGTAAGACCCCAGGGAATGAAATCAACTTGTAGAAAGGGAAATAACCTGTAAAGAGCTCACCTTGAATTCTCCAACAACAGAAGGGTCTTCGCTTTCGTCCTGAGTTCGGCCACGGTAAAGCTTGAATGTCTGACAGAAATCAGCAAGCTGCCCAAAACCATCTGCTTTCTCCAGCTCACTGTCATAAACCTGCAAAGAGGAATATAACCACACACACTGTTAAACAGTACAGCATTTTATACAGCAAGTTTGATGGAGAAATATATCTAATTATTTTTATATCTCAATTTTTTTTGTCTGTTATCAAAGTATACTGTATGGAAGAAAAGTATTGGGACACCTGCATCTTCTTCTGAAATCAAGGATATTAATAATTTAAGAATACTGTTGAAATAATTGTCTCTACAGTCCAGGGAATGCTTTCTACTAGATTGTGAAGCATTTAGTTAGTGAGGTCAGGACACTGGATGAGTGCTATCCCACCTCAACCCCAGCCATGGCCTTGTGGTTAGGGGACCAGCCTTGTGACTGTTGGTTTCCACTTTCATTACTTGAACTTGTAGAACAACACTGAAGTGTCCTTGAGCAAGGCACTTATCTGTCCAACTGCTTTCCCCTGGCACCATGGCTTGGGCTGCCCACTGCTCTGAGCATGTGCTAACTGCCCCCCATAGCAGCGTATATGTGTATGTTTCACTGCATAGATTCAATCCTATTCAACTGGGTGCACCTTAAAGCAACTAATACACTACCAGTCAAAGGTTTTAGAACACCTCAGTTTTCACCTCGAACATTTCATTTATCAGCACATCAAGTAAAACAAATCTCCTGAAATGAGAGATTATTAATAGTGAGATTTAGCGGTCCAAAATGACACTGGAAAGTAAATCTTTGTGTTGGTAGTGTTGTTGTAAGAGTGGACAGAACCCATAAAGAGTGTTGCACTGTTTAAAATGACTCATTCTACTGTAGTGTATGTTTAGGTCACGGTTTTACAACTTTAAACGTGCAATACTGCATGCATCAAAATGTCTCTCTCTGTTTCACTCTCTCTTTCTTTCTCCCTAAGGCATGATTAGTTGAAAACAGAGTTTGTCTCAGTGTTTCTGCTCCTCCAGTGAAACATACACTCAAATGATGGAAAGAAAGAAAGAAAGAAAGAAAGAAAGAAAGAAAGAAAGAAAGAAAAAGGGAGAACAAGGGTAAAAACAGAGTGGGAGAGAAATGGCAAAGATTACAGGGAGTAGTGAGGGATGTGAAGGAGGTATGGAAAACAGAGGGAATGAGATGATGATGACGATGATGACGTCAGTAGCAGAACCCCTGTCTGCTCTTGGTTATACCCCTGCGGCATCCCCGACATGAATTCATCGGAAAAGCTGGCAGCTGTGGCCTGCTCTCTAAACGCTCAGGCTCGTGGGAAGTGGAGTGGAGTGGACTGCAGTGCGGCTGAGCATACGCTTTAAAGAAGGCACGTGCAATCCCCACTGGCACAGCAGGCTCTTTGAAGTCACACTATGGAGTTGACATTTCTGTGCCATTAGAAAACGTTCCCATCACGCTTTCTTGGGTTTTCGTTGCTGGTGTTTGGCAGGGTTGAGATATCCACAGCTATGATACACTGTGCTGATTGATGATGTCCCTTCTGATATTTACTTTATTAAATTGGAAACACCATTATGCATAAATAAGTTCTCCTCATAATGTCCAAGTTGCACAAATCTACAAGTTCCTGCCTAAAATGAATTCATATCAGAGAACCAGAAACATACAAAGTGCTAGTTCACATCAAATCAGTCAATCAATCCTTTCTAAACAAGCGTAACACAGTGGGCAGTGGTGAGTGGGCAGCAGGATAAAGTGTAATTGCATTTTTCAAAACGTGATCTAATCAAAATAGTGTGAAATGCAGCGGTACTGGCATTAACATCTTTTGCACCCTTTATTCAAGCAATAAACAAATGTTTGTAGCCTCTATACTTCAATCCACGTGTGCACCACTTGCATTCTGTCAGCGGTGCAACAAGTGTGGCAGAAACGTTCTCACTGACATGCACGCTGCATCTGACCTCACACATGGCCGCAGAAACCCATGGTCTGCCTTCATACATCATACAGTTTTTACTATATCTGACTCAAACCAAATGTACTGTAAAATGTAGGAACCTCTTCTTGAAGAAGCAGAGTACAGATTTTTAACACCATTAATCTGATCCACACTAAGAGAACATCACTCAGTCCAGTACTGTAAGTTACAGAAAACAGCAGAGATAAAGTTAAGAAGTGACTGAACTATGATTATACGAGCATGGTTATACATCCAACATGGCCTGACATGGTGTGTGAAAGGTTCTTGTATTATTACAGAGGAAGTAAAGCACCAAAAAAGTGCAGTTAGTGAATTTCATGTATCAGTACTGGTATAAGATCAATAAGTTCAAATTTGAACAATATCCAACCCTACAGGCCATGTTATCAAAAAGACCTTCAGATAGATCCATCAAACTCAGAAGTGGTGGTGCACTATTCTACATCTAAACAAATATGACCTTCATAGAAGCATTATCAGTGCACGTGTGTACCACTGTTGAGAGAAGCTGTATGATAACATTTGGGTCACTACAAACACAAATGTGTTCTTGTGAAAACAGCCAGCATTTTTCTAACATTTAAATTAACATCTAATCATTTGTAAACATGCTTCTAATGCTCACCTGTAGTATGTCCAATCCTTTTTCTAGGTAGCTTCCACACTTTTTCCTCTCACCTGTCGAGGCATAGAATTTGCTCCACCAGTCCATGAACTCATCATCCTAATGGAAGGCCAGGACAGAGAAAGACATTACACTTATTGAAACCACGAAAACTATTCTTTAAAACGATCTCAGATCTGATCAAATAATTTAATTCTTGTTTTTCATAGATTAGACTTGAGGTTCTATTACAACAACTCCCAAACCCCTACTTACCCACAGGATCGTCTGTGTCCAGCAATGATAAAGATAACAATAAGTCATTGTGATGTTCAAGCAGTGATGGAAAGGAAAGTGATTAAAGGGCTGGATTTCAAAGAACTGGACTGTTCATGCACATGCAAGAGGGATCAACACAACATCTACACACCAAAAGGACCAGAGAAATGACCAGTGGAAAGAAACCTTTTCCAAAATGACTCACGGTTCTTTCCACAGTAAACCGTTCGAGTGAATGAGAAATCCCTTGCAGGTGAGGAGACTAGCTGTTTTGGGACAATTTGAAACTTGCAGGAAGGTAGGCAGTAAAAAATATGCAGTTTGATTTCCTGGTAGATTTGAAATAAAAAGGAAGATCATTGGTTTTTAAAATGGCAACATTATGAACTAGGGTTCTTGGAACCTACAGATCAATTTATTGATAAGATATAGGAAATAAAATTGATATTAAAGTAATTACAAGAAGTGTGTATTATTGTTAATAATATTTCTGAGCTAACTTTTAAGCTTTCAGTCTTCAGTGGACTGGTTTTATTAAACTGATAATCCTGAACATAAAACACAAGTATGGTTCAAATTCCCTCAAGACAAAAACATGACTTGAACAATATTTATAGCCCTAATGTTTAATATAGGTTTATACAAGAGTTAATTCCTGCTGCGCAAGCTGATTGGCCGAGAAGTGTTCAAACCGTGTTGTTATCTCTCCACAACAGCTCATTTTTTTCCCTCAAACTCTGTATCAGCCCATAGCACTGAACAGCGCTGTTAAGAAAATAGTGTCAGAAAGTCTTTAAGTAAATTAAATGACTACAAAAATGCAAAATGAAACAAAAAGACAATGTGGCAGACATATTATATAGACGTAACTCAGTTACAGTGGGGAAACGGGATCTGGTCAGGGCTCGTTGTAGCACAAGGAAGTGTTTCTTTTGTGTAACTTTTTGTCTGTGTGTGAATAAATAGACAGTAAGAGATTGTCTGTGTATCTGAGAGAAGTTGGTCAACCATGTGACTCAGCTCTCTCCCCACGGCTGAGATCACAATCAGATTACACAATAATAAATGACAAAAGGACAAGCAATACAGTGAGTGGGGAATGGAGTGTGTGTAAATGAAACAGCGCTTCATCACACCCGTGTTGTTACATCACAATAACACACAACTGCTCATGTTCTATTGCTTTAATAACATATAACAAAAGTGTCTATGTGACAGAAATGTATGGAATATAAGGAAAATTAAGTAATGAACTATGTAGAAATAAGTGCGAATTCTCCTTACTGGAATCAGAAACAAACAGCTTCTCAGTGTTTATTTGTACACAGGTACGAATAGTTTAGTGCGTCAACTCCCCTTGATAACTCTGGTCACCATTACATTGTATTTGCATAATTTAAAGACTGTGGAAAATGTTTGGTGGGAAACTTTCAAAGAGTGGCAAGGAACAGGCGCTTCTCACACAGGCCAACACCACATTTCCCACCAAACAAAAGACAAAGGAGCGTTTTTAGCATAAGACAACACCCACTACCAGTGACGCTGTCACTAAATGAGAAACAAAGTGTGTTTGGACTTCAAACAGAGTCAGGGGAGCAATCATCCAGAGTTATAGTTAACTCAACACATTATCCAATTGCCTTTGACCTTCAACAGAGACACTGCTGAAGTGAACAGTGTGTGTGTGTGTGTGTGTGTGTGTGTGTGTGTGTGTGTGTGTGTGTGTGTGTGTGTGTGTGTGTGTGTGTGTGCGTGTGTGTGTGTGTGTGTGTGTGTATATGAAAAAGACAGGATGGACCAACTTTGTACAGGATGTGTGTGAGTGTGTGTGTTTGTGTGTGTGAGTGTGTGTGTCCATGCGACTGGGAGGTTCAGCGTATGTGAGATTTCATCTCACCCTATGCTCTCACACACTCTGTCCACCCCCACACACACTCTATCCAGCTTCCAGAAGCATGACTCTGCCATGTTCTGCAGGGGGACACTGAATCCAGCATTCTTTTGATGTTATTTAGTTTTCAACTGCAACGAGGGAGGAAAAAACAGTTGTGTCAGAGGAATGTTGGAATTCATTTCTTATTCCTTCTCTGCGGTTGAGGTGCATGGCAGTGTGGCATGTGTTCTGGTGGCCAGACATGGGGCTGATGGCCATGTGTTTAAGTGCCCAACGTGCCACTGTGGGGCCAGAGAGTGTGTGTGAAGTGAGGCCCTGCATGTTACATTTTAAGTATGCTCTGTGCTGGGGGTCATCTTTTGGGGGCCATAGCTTTTGTTTGTGTCAGTTTTGTGCACTGCAAGTCTTAAATATTAAGTGTTATCTAAAGTAAAACACAGGGCTTTTATTCTGCATTGCACAAACACATACAGTATTGATGTCTAATTTGCTGTAGTTGTACAAAAGTTATGGAATTTGCTAAGAACTGTACTAAAAGATGGATGAGCCTGTAGGACTCATAGCAAAGTAATCAACTACAATTATTCAATTAATGAATTAATTAATACATTTTTATTGTTTTTTTTAACTTATAAATAAAAGTGATTATACAATGTTTATGCAACTGTAACAAAATGCACTTACATGCATCTGTACCTCTTTACATTAATTTAGCAGTCTCTCCACAAGAAAGCAGAAGTAGCACTAATTGAAAATGAGTGAAGTAGACTTGCAACGAATGAGTGGTTGTTCAATAATATTAAATAAATCATTAATTGGAATATTGGTTTAGTCACTCTAATATAGCACAAACAATGAGCCTGTCATTTACAAGTGAGAGATCATTCTGTGTATCAAAACACAGAAAAAGTGAGTCTGACACGGATTGCTTTCATTTTCTGGCAGTGCAGCTCTGTCCTTACAGCGTTTCATCATCAAAGATTGCATCTTACTCCTTTATACCTAAAATCTGTTTTTTCGTGCCTCAATTTTGCAATTCCATCCATGTTTTCCACATCTCAGTAATCATAGGGCCCTAGGATAGTATTCAGTTCTTGTGCTGCAGGTCCAGAGATCAGCAAAGTGTGGTAATTTTATTACTGAAGCAGAGTGTATTTCATATCGTTTACTGTTCATCCTGTCTTTGAAGACGTTAAGATGAGAAGCTGGAGGATAAAAAAAAAAAACAGTGAAAAATATTAGCCAAATGTGTAAAATATACCCAGAGAAATTTGCACGATTTGCACCCACATATTTGGTACATATATTAAGATTCACAACCTGTTCTCATCCATCGGTGGCAAATACAGCCTTTATAATCTGCCATGTACACAAAGAACAATGGAGAATTCATTGTTTTGGAGTGAATTTTGACTTATTGCTGAGGCACAGGCAATAAAGACAAGTCAATAAAGAACAGTCATTTGAGATACGTGCCAGGTAACTAACTGCTGGTTTTAAGGAGGTAAATTCTCCAGCCTGTGCTGGACTCCAACCCTCCAGGACCAACTCTGGACATCCCAGGTGTAGGCCATTGTAACTGCCTGACAAAATCAGGGCCTGAAGACTTTCAGTTTGTGTGTAAGTATATATATCCTCACTGAAGCCTAGATATTTATCTCAGTTTTCCTCACATTCTGGAGTACCATGACATTGTGCCCAGTTTCTGAATTTCTGGCAGAAATATGGGGCCACCCTCTGCAATCAGGCAAACATGGCATGCAAATTAAAGGAGAACAAGAAAAATAACAAAACTATGTTAAAAAAGAAAGGAAGGATAGAGACAAATGATGCCTCGGAGCACACAGGGGAACATCCAGAAACCACAATCACAGAGAGAAAAGTATTTCCATTTTGGGGCAATGGGGTATTTGGGGGTTCCCCTGTAAGCCTGCATGTCTACCCAGTGGCGACATGCTGGGTAAATGAGCCTGGCTGTATAGTGTGGAACTGAAGCTCCTATCAGAGCCAGTTAGGCAGGGCAGGCCAGGCTATGGCCAGTGCCTCAATGGTGCTTTTCATAATGCCTCCATGAGTCTTCTCTCTTTCTTGACAGTGGGGCAGCCATGTTTCCATCATTTTTGGTGTGGATGTATGTTTAGATAAAGTACTTTAATATTTTATGGCTGTACAAGTGTATAATGAGGGACCTTATGTCTGGGTCTTATATAATGAGGGGTCATATGTCTGTTATTGCTTTTTATTTTTTTTTGTGTGTGTGTGTGTGTGTGTGTGTGTGTGTGTGTGGGCACTCAATAAAATCCATCAACGACTCCTTCCACTGAGGGCTTCACTGTAGTTATGGCTGCCTGCCATCCATGCTCTCTCAGGCAGGAGAATAATACTATACTAGACAGGATGGCAGGGCCAGCTCTTGAGCGGCAGCTGCATGCTGGTATGCCTGCTTCATAAGTGGGCATGAAAGGGAAAACAGAGCTTCTCCAAAAATTCATTCATGCAAAACTTTTTAAAAGTGGTTGGCACTGTTCTATGTTCCAGAGTTAAAAGCCCTAGAGATTAAAGTGAGAAAATGGATGCCACAAGAAGTCTCTGAAGGACCTTTCAATGGATGGTTTTCAATGGACAATAATTTGGACATGCTGACCTGTACTTGGAAAGGAATGCCACAGACTCCAAACACACTTATAATTTGCCAAGTGTAAAACACATGTAAAAGTCAATTGGTAGCTTTTCTATTCTTCTCTAAGTACAGAGAAAAGGGCTATTGTCCATGGTAATAATATGCTTAATCACAGCAGACAGAGATTAACTTGAGACATTCACTGAAAGAAACTAAGGGTGGTTTCTTTACCTCTGATCATCATTTAGGTGTAGTTTGTGTAGGTATAGAGAAAAAAAGGGTGGCACCTTTGTATTTAAAGGCCCCGTCTTCCCCCAGGTTTACATCTGAAAATATAGTTATACTAAGATGTGCAACATAAGCATTTAGCATTTACCAGTTCACAGTACATTCATCACATAAACTACAGAGAGTTTAAAAAGAATCAAATACAATGAGTAAACAGGGACTTTTAAAGTGAAGAATAAAATCTTATAGGATTGTGCCTGAACCAAACAGAAGGACTGAATGAATTTCAGGCCAGTTAAGGTCAAAGAAGAATAACACCAGAAGGCTGCAGAGAGTTCAGCAGTAAATGGATTTGAGGTAAATCTGAAGACCTTTAATGTAAGGAATGTTTTGAATATACTGTAGAGGCATTCCAGACATTTTGACTGACAAGTCATTCAAGAACATAAACAAACAATTTTCAAAATGGCCTCTGGAATTTGTGACAGAGGTCGGTAAAAAATTGGTCGGGGCCCTGGCACAGGTTGAATTCCAGACATGGAACATTATCTTCTAATCGTGTTTTAACTCAATACACTTTTTTTCTTCTTTTTTTTGGATGTTGGAATTGGGCTAGGGGTTTTGTGCAGCTCTTTCAGCATGTATTCACAAACCATATATAATACAATGAAATGATTTTTTTTTTTTCAAAGCATATTTTTTGAGGTTCAATTTAAGCCAGAAATGCAGTAAGATAAAATGAACACACTGGCCCGAGTTATACACTAACTCAAGACTAGAAGCTTTTTTCATTATAACCAAGGGGGATCCTTTGAATAACCTTTAGCATACTTGCGCAGTCGGAAGAAAATTCAGCCATGAACCAACCACAATTTTGGCTCTTTTTTCCCCTTAAACTTCTGAAGTTGTTTTGGATGTCAACTATAAAAGCGAATAATGGAAAAATCATTGAAATGCTTTTTGCCCTGAGGAATGTCTGAAGGCTTGGCTTGTAAGGGGTCAGTAGTGTTTTACATTCTGTAATGACTGCATCATGGTAAGATTGGCTTCTGTATTTGACAGTCATCAGAAAGCAGTATTAAGGGATTGTGACGCCTGCTGGCATTGGATTTAAGGAATATAAAAGAACGACCGGCCCCTTCAGATGCAAAAAATAGAAAATGAAAGATTTTTTTGAAAATCACCAAAATGGTTATTCAGTAGTCCTCTGTCTTAGGATTCATCATGCTAGTGCTGTACTGTTGTTACATATATTTCACTGGATCCATCATGAGTAAATGCAGTGGGCCTGCAAGACATGGCAACACAAGGCCACGTTCTCTGAAAAGCACAGAGAAATCTAAGCTATGAATGTTGACAATTTCGGCATCCTCAGCATTCTTAAAGCTTTAGCTGGATTTGGAGACTATCAAGACTATTAAGTAATCAATCATAATGACTAGAATTTTGACCAAAAGCATTTGGTCATACAGACACTATGTACTCTTTCCACTGACCTGCCACAGTTAATACTGATGAATATGTATGAATTGGATAGGTCTCCAATTGTATTGGTTGAGTCATGTTTATTACTGTATATATAGTAAATTGATTATTAAAGAACACAGACTAGTTTAAATGGACTTGCATATAAAAGCAATGTATTTAACCATAAGTTAAGAGATAAGATAGACTTTCATTATCCCACTGTGGGAAATTTGGAAAATTCTTACAGCAGAATCCACAGTAAGCAGATAAAGAGCAGTAAGTAGGCAAAGATGTGCTTTACACAAAATACAATAAGATATACTATAGAAGAAAAAAAAAACAAGAATACCTTAATACCTTTAATAATAACTTTAATAATAACTTAAATAATACCATAATAACTTTAACACATGTACATCTCCTTAGGGATTTAGCATTATTAAATCAGGAAGAGGTCTGGCATTGTTGCCTTGTACTGTGTCTAACCGTCCCTCCCTGGCTGGCCTATGTTCACTGTTCCCTTACACACACTTGTGTCATCATCATGTAGCTTTCTGAGTTGAGGAAAGTGCTCCTACCCAGTAACATGTGGCCTGATTTGGACTTTTACACAGAATTTTACACAGATCTGATAATCCAATTATGAAAAACTGACAAACAAACTCTGATAATGCGTCATAATGATAATAAAGTCATAAATTAACACAAGTGTAGTAAAGATCAGGCAGGCAATGCAGATTTTATTTACTTTGTGGCTTATATAGGGTGCTTTTGGGCACAGTGATACATAGCCCTTTCACATAGGCCTACCTTACAGTTTTACTGATTATACAACATGATGTTTTGTTAAGAAGATTTGCATGAAGGCTGAGTACCATACTGTAGATGTGTACAGTGCAGACCTCTTCAAGCAGGCCTAAGCACAGCTCAGTGTAATCACTCTAGTCCATTTCTGCTGTTCCATAGAGCTCCATAGAGGGGTGACTGCCAACGCTCTCCAACTGTTTTGTAATAATATATTGAACTGTATTTAAGTACATGAATAAATAATTAAGAATCCTTTGTTTGTTCTTACTAATGACTTTAAACCATGTGTCCCAAGACTTTCAAGTATGAACATGTACATCTTGGTAAAATACTATCTGAAGGAGGCATGTATGAACTTTACACATTAAAGTATTCTGATCATTTCCCATCATTACTGATCATTTTGCATGTAAAATGAGTAAACAACATAGGTAAAGTTAGGCAATGGTAAAGTTACTGTAATACACTGCTTTGACTGGCTTGTTGGTTTACAAAGGCCCTTGTACATGGATAGAGTAGAAAATCAGCTCTCAGAATGTACACGGAGAATTGACCTCTCATAGGGTACCCAGTCAGGACAAGAGTGGCATCCCTGAGCTCAATTAAAGTTGAAAATTTCATTAGTGAAAAACTGACTGAATGCACCCCAATCCCACCCCCTCATGTGTTCCTGACATTTGGCTGTGGGGTATATACACCGGGAATCTTTTAACGGTCCTATTTACTTTGGCTGTCGTCTGAGAGAAAAATTATGTTTTTGATCATATGGTTTAAATATTTTCTAATGAAATAAATATCTTTGTTTGCAAAAAGAGAAACCTCAAACCAAATCTTGGCTTGGTGAGACAATAAGTGCTACATTTGGAGTGTGATATAAACATGCATTTGTATCAAAAGTGCTTACACAGGGTAGCATGGTCTGGCTCACAAATACTCATGAGGACTATCATCAAATGCCCTAATGCTATGAAGAGCATGGTCATGTGACCAAAGTTGCTCTGTATTTTGAACCTATTATTATAAATATCCTTAAAATTCATTACACAACTCGTTAAAATTCTTGTATTTTCACTTGGATGATAAAAGTACATTAAACTACGAAAACTTCCAACAAAATAGGCCAAGGGTTCAAAAGGTTCATGTATTTTTTGATTGTTTGTTTTACATTGTTCATTGTTCTACTTTAAATAACAGTCTGCTGTGTTTATGTCACCGGATAAAGGGAATACTGGAAATCAATTTTACTGGCTGGCAAAGTCATTTCATTTTATAGTACAGGCATGCATGCATGCATCACACTTGGAACAAGCACACATGCGGGTCTACACAAAAGAAGTGAAACAAGCTGTTCAACATTTTCATCATCATTCAAGCCTAATCAAAAGATAACAGTTTCTATATGTGCCTGTCATAAATTCTTTAAAGAATAATTTTTATTATTATTATTATTATTATTATTATTATTATTATTATTATTATTATTATTATTATTATTATTATTATTATTATTATTAATTCACCCAGTTTTATAGTCAGGACAGTATTACATGTATGCATTGACATTTTTTCCATGTATCACTTTTTTAACATTTCAGAACAATAGAAGCATTGACTTTTTTGTGTGTGAAGTTTGTTCTTGGTTATGTTATACTAACATAATGGCTTTCATTCTTAAGCCACCATGTGATTTGTAGGTTGCTGACATTTCATTTACAGAAAAGTCAACTGTACCTTTATGTGGACAGCATGCAGAAAAGGGTGAAGAATAATACATTCATTTATTTCCTATGGCAGCAGAAAGATGTTTAGACAGAGGCTTCATTCACATAGCAGGTAAAGTTTCCCATATCCAATTTTCACACTAAATATGATGTTTGAGGCTGTTCACACTCTCTTTTTAATGTGACCTACATGTGACATTTATCTAAACAGTTTATGCTCTTAAGCTGATGAGTGTGAACTCTGTATGGCTCTTATGTGGCTCAACTCTAATGATCCAAGAATTGCAGGTTTGAATCCCTGGTCATGCTGCTTAGTCATGCTCTCTTGGGGTGGGTAGATGGCGCTCCCCCCACATCACACCCAGTGGCCATGCTCTCTTGGGGTGGGTAGTTGGCACTCCCCCCACATCACACCCAGTGCCCTCCTAATGTTAGCAGGGTAAAATAAACCTGATGTGCATGAGTAAACAAGTATGTTTCAGTTTCATTATTGCCAGCGTCAGTGGCAGACAGCTGGGCTTATCATGAGAATACGTCCAAGCCCACAGTTAAAAGAGCAAGTTATTCAGCCATGTCTTCTTGTTTGCCTTGCTTTTCTTTTTAAAAGTGAAAGTTTTTACTCTCCTTTGACACTGAAAACCTTCCTCATTGCTGTTATTCATTATCCTCGTCCTCGGTGTGCATTTATGAGTAATGTTGAAACTACACTGAAAAAAAGATTTGTCCAAGTCGCATGAATCCCAATCTGGCTGTTCAGGTTATTCAGAGTCACACTGCCACAAATTGGATATCAGATTTCAATGCTACATATGGAAGTGACCCAAATCGGAACTGAAAATGTCAGACTGCACGTTTTATGCTATTCATACTGCTATATAGATAATACATCTGGATCACATATGACAAAAAAGATTGGATTTGGTTCACATTTACCTGCCCTGTAAATGTAGTTGAGGACAAACAGCAGGTGGGGTAGGTTCAAAAAAGGAGAAGAAATAGATTTGGTCAGATGTATATACGTACATGGAGGCTGGAGTGAGAAGTCGAGAGGTTAATAATAGCAGAACTGGTGCCGTCTGTCAGCTATAAATCAGAGGCATGGTGTTTAGTTGATCAGAGTCAAAACCCTTGATCTTTTGAGGTGACCATTGCTTCATGTTTACAGGAAAATCTTCAGTAACTACTGGTACTGCACACATAGCAGCTGCACTGTATCCTTTGCAACCAGGTCATCTGATGTCTTTTCTTTTGTCTTTATAAACTGAAACAAATGTTTATTTGATTGCACAATTACTGTGACGCAAGAAGTGGAACAAGAATAAAAGGTTACATCAACAAAAATACTGACAGGACAGACTGTCTTGACATTGATTCCCACTAAATCAGTTATTAAGCATGTTTACACCCATGACTCACAGTCAAAATAACTTACTAAGCAAGACAAATGTATTTGAATGTCATTTTCCATAATGGGGCATGATTCTTTTTCGCACCAAGGACTTAATTATGACACTGCTGATGCAGCTATGCAAAAAGCAGGTGCATTAAATAGAAAATGTACTCTAAGTATTCAGAAATTATTTACACTATAGATTTTTCCTGGAGAACCTCAGAAAACCAATAAAAAACAAGTCATTTCCCCAGGAGTGCCAAAACTTTTGACTGTATGTGTAAGGGCACAGTAGCACCCAGGGTGATTGCTCTAAGAGTTCGGTACATTTGGTCAAGTGTGAACACTGTTTTCAAGCCCAAGAGTGGTACAAAAAAACAATCTTTGGTCCTTCTGAATTTGGTGGTCTGTGGCTCACTTCAAGGATATTCTAGTACAGTCTGCAGCAAGTATGGAAGCTATCTGCTCCCAATGCTGCATGATGGGTTGCTAATTTTGTCACATGACTGCTTCAACTTCAACTGCTCCTCCTTGCAAAAATATGTGCACAAAATTGCACAATTGATCCAATCGATATGCATCAAATGAAGGAGTGAAAGCAAACCACAATAAGCACCTCCCTTAAACAAGACCAGAGTCAATTCTGGGTTTGGGACTAATCTGAAAACACACTCTCTAAACCTAATGTGCCACAATTACATCTTCAGCATTAAAAGCATCTTACAAGAACTGAAACACACACATTCAAGAAAATGTATTAACCATGGCTGGACCGGAAAAGAGCAATACGCTGGTATCCACTTTGGAGCAGACTGAAGAAAGTTCACAGACAAAAGCTCAGTAGAGAGTGTGAATGGGGCACAGATGGCATCTTCAAGTATTCCAATTCCAGTCTTCTGAGCTCAGACATGACTGTACTTTCAACAGATGTATAAATCATTAAGCATTCAGAACCCAAGAAATGTCATTTCTTGATGAAGAATGTGACAGTCACTTTTCTGTGATGAGGTTTAAAAATGTGCCTCACCGAATAATATCTTTAACAGATGGAGAAGGAGAAGAAACAGTGTGGATAGCTAATACAACAATGTAAGTGCTAAGGCTAATTAGAGACAGACACGACACATACACACAGCACTACAGTACCCTTTAACACTAAATCAAACCATTGTTATCCTTGGGAGTATGTACGCATATACATGCCAAACCCATCATAAATTAGTAGCCATGAAATCCATCTTCTGAAAGAAACAATGGAAAAATAATGAAACCCCGAAGATCACTCACTCAAGGGAGTCGTGGAAAACTAGTGGAAAAAAATACCAACGTCAGTGCAAAAGACAACAGTAGTGCCTCTTTGTGCACTTTATGCAATAAAGTATTCAAACAACAAGATTTAAGATTTTACATAATTCAATTTCAAAAGTCACTTCATCACAATTAGCTTGAGAACACTGTGCAGAAGAGACAGAAACCCAGTCAAGAGCTTTTTATCTTGTATACAGAGAGAGGCTTGCGTTGTTCCCCAATGTTTCTTCCCTTTAGGGGTCAACGATTGGGAAGAGAGTTAAGACATTTATTTCATTTCACGTCTAGGTCACGACAGTGACTCATCCTCACAGATGTACACGTTCCAGGTTGCCACCACACACCAACCAAATATAGCCAGCGCCAAATCAATTAGACTGTGCGGTATGCCTAGAAAGCTAATCCTCCTGACAGTAATACTCATACACCAATCCCAGGCTATCATCATACTCGCTCCTCAATCATAGTCAGATGGTGTGGGCAATGAGACACTATATGGAAGAAAAGTGCTACAACAGCATCATTTTGCTCAAGGTTGTGTCACTCACGCAGAATGTTCTGAAACCAAGTGAAATTAAGTTAGCTTCATACCACAGATGTTAAACCAAGGTTATGTGGTAGGTATCAGACACTGAAATCTACCCCAAGAGCGCAATAGGCACAAATGTTACAAATCCACCTCCAAATGAAAAATTACTTCTTTGGTCACATAGGGACAGGCCATCTCTTTACACTCCCAAAGCAGCAAGATGTAACAACCTAATCAAACAAGTCAAGAAATTCACACACATTTAGCAGGGCGTTTTAGAACAGGACCTGGTTGCAGAGGTCTGTCAGCGAGTGCTCCCTTTTCCCCTAAAGTCGACCCCAAGCTGAGGGGAATTGGGAGGGTTCCTGTGGCGCCTGTGGTAAGCAGGCAGGAGTAGGGGGGGTGTAGTTGCCCACGACAACGACTCACCACATCAGAGAGAGGCCCGAACCCTCGCAGCGCCTTCTTCAGTGTAGTGCCAGGGCATTATATATACAACAACAGAGACAGCTTTACGCAGGCACTCGGAGGAACAGTTAATTAGGACCAGGCCCATTTGTTTGCTGTTGTCCTCTATCGTGGGGCAGTTGCATTAGAGTGAATTACAGCACACTCAGTATGCAGCAAAGATCTGAGGGAAAAAGATCTCTTCATGCATGGTAGTGTGTGTACACGTTCTACCAAGGGTCTCCAGATAAATCCAGCAAGAAGTGGCATGTGATGAAACCAAACCCCACCAGAATGCTTCATAGATCTCCCCACTCAGGAAGCTCCTCAAAGCCTCTCTCCATGGGCACTCGCTTTTAGCACCCTGTTACTGAAGTACATTATTTAACTCAAGTCAAGACCACTGCAAATCTATAAAGCCACCAAAGGCATGATAACTTTTCCCTCAAGATGTTGTCTTCGGCCTCATCAAAACCTGCACTGAGTGACAAACATGGTCCTCTTTACCAGAATGCATTTTTCACAGGAATTTGAGATCCCAGTTTGAGGTTCTTAGCAAGAGCCAAAGCTGGAGTCTTTGGGGAGATGATGGGGCTCAAGTTTCTTTTAATGCACTGGGGAGTGTAGCCCAGCTCTCTGTACTGCTCTCTGCCCCCAAAGTATGAAACACAAGGAATTCATAGATGTGGAGTGCTTTAGTCATGTGGGCCTCTGTTCTGGTGTTTGCCTGGTATTATTATGTAAATCCAAATTTGGGTTGGACATGACCCTCAACACAGGCCATACAAAAAACTTAACTGATTTATGGAAAGTGACAGACCATAAAGTTCTCTTTATGAACTGTCAGTCAAAAAAAACTGAAATATACAAACCAAACTAGCAAATAAGAGCAGTTTCCATTCGCTAAAATAAGTACAACAAAGCAAAGGCATTTATGCTTAGCGAATCAACAGATACCTACATTGAGGGCTTGCCCTAAGGGTAACAGCATTACCATAAAGCCCCCTCTGAGAAAATACAAGCCAAAGTCTCAGACCTTTCTCAGCCGAAGAGGCTCCAAACAGTAGCCTGGTAGACCGGGATAATATTGTGCTATCTTGCTTTTTTAGCTTTCCGTTATTTCCTGACAGGCATGCTTTCGGACCCAGGATTCCACTTGAATGCCAAAAGTCATGTGAGACTGCAATCCAGGGATTTGCCTTGGTTTTCTTGGGATCTTGGGATAGACCCCTGAAACCATGTTAGACATCGATCTGACTGACCTGACAAAAGCAATGCTGCTGTTAGCAAGAAGTCTTGCTGTGGTGTGGTTGGCCTAAAACAGCCAAACTATGTGCACTTTCATCGCCAAGTACAAGACAGCCAGCAAGCACCTCATCAAAATACACAGTGTATATGATATGCATTCCCTATGATTACCAAAAAAAATCACATTGCACATGTATCCTCTCTACGATTAGGGAATAGATCATCTACAAATAGTTTTATCAGTATGCCTTTTCAGTTTTCATCTGTAGTGGAAATCAGCAACAAGTAAATCACTAAATATGAATAAAATGACTGTATTGAGTACTGTACTGACCCCGGGCTTTGGAGGTCTCCCTGACCCTCTAAACATACCCCACAGACAAATCCATACCTAACGTCCATTGTATGGGCCTGACATTCTGTCACGTGATGGGGAATGGGAGGTGGACATGAAAGTAAGGTTTTATTTACAAGGTAAGGCTTTATTTACAAAACAAAACAAAATACAAAGTAAATGAAACATGAATTAAAATGAGAAAAAAAAACGCCAAAAAAAAAACTGACTAGGGAGACAAGACTAAACAGATAAGGCACACAAAAGCCACCGTACATGTGAGTAAGGAGAGCACGCACACAACACAACAAAACAAGGCTCACTAACACAAACAGCTACTTAAACACAGACACAGAATAGACACACCTGGAGAAGATAATGAGAGGGCAGAGCTACAAAGAAGGGACAGGTGGGAACACTGATGATGAGGTGGAGGTAATCCATTTTCTGCATTTCTGCCACATTTTCTGCAAGTGTTATAGGGTTCCTAGTTCATTAAATGTTCCAATAAAATGTTCTATAGTTACTGAAATGGTTTGTTTATGTACATATTGATTACTTTTAAAACAATTCCCAAACAACTTTAAAATAATTACTATGAAATATTTATTGTAACAGCCCTAATCAAGCTAAAGGTCTTTGTCAGTTATGTGTGTTTGCTGTGTGTGACATCACTGTGTGGGCCATCGTTGTAGTAAGCTAGTGGGGACCCCTGCAGTGAAAACAGTAGAAACAAATGTTTGTCATTTTTGGTAGGATTTGAATCAAGAAAACTGGAAAAGCTGAAGCAAAATGAGGGGATATGATACTGAGAAATCTTAACAAGGATGCCAGAAACTTTTCTTTGAATAAATAATGATCTATTAACAGTACTGATCCAAAAAGCTGGAATGCCATCACTGCTGCCTCAAACATCATACTCACATAACACCAACTACCCTGTTTACAGCATCTGTGTACATACCTGTGAACAGTTCTGAAACTAGACTATAAAGCCCACAGATGTGTTATGGGTCAAGGATTTGTTCTGTTAATTTCAGCAGAACAACTATGATAAGCTGGCTGTAATCATTGAAGATTATACTTAAAATATATGAGCCTTCACTTGCATTACATTTTCCTCCCATTAAAGCAAAAAAATACAAATATACTATAAATTTGGCTGGAATGACAATAATACTCATTATATTATAATAATAACAATAATAATAATAATAATAATAATAATAACAATAATAATAATAATAACAATAAATTGATCCAGAGACACTCAGAGGTTCTCAACCCTAGCTTTTCTTGCTCCAACCACACTCAATATAACTGATCAGCTCATTAAGAAGCCAATCCAGAGTTGCACAGGCTGTGTTAAAGCTAAAACATGTAGGGCAGTGGTGCTTCTAGGACCAGGGCTGAAAAACACTGATCTAACCCACGTAGGTAAGTTTAGTCATAGGTATAGCTTATAGTGAAACAATACTGACGTCAAGTAGAAACTGAACTATAAGACATTTTACAATCTTAACAACACAGACTCACGTGTTTTTGTTGCCTTGGTCTGTTTACTACAGGAATTTATGTCTTTGAATATCTCTTGCTGGCTAACAGCTTAAGGTTCTGTGCTATGGCTCACAATTAACGGCTAACTGCCCTAAAGGAATAGCTCATTTCTTATGAACATGAGTCTCTTATGAACAGAGCTATTTTATCAGAGTCCTCAGCGGGTGCTTTGCTTAACAGGGTAAACCTTTTACTGTTAAACATACAAATCAGTGGTGAGAGTGGTGAGGTTGGCTTGCATTAGCCTTACAATTCCAACATTCCCATCTTTAAAGTCTAATTAGAGGATTGTCAGCTCTAACTGCAGGACCCAAGTTTATTTAACTTAGAAGACAAAAAATCAGCACAACACACACAATGATCATATCATTGCACACATGAAAGGAAGCAAATAAATACAAGGTAATTAAGTCTGATTACACAACAGCCTTCACACTGGTTCCCACAAACATTGCAATTGCAATTAATCGAAAAAATATCTTAGTTTCTTAATCACCTGGCAATGACCGATAGGTCATACTATAGACATGAAGACATTAAACCATCCATGAAGCACATTTTAAGGATGTCTAGTATAAATAAATCTGCAGAAAACCACCACCAGTATCCCAACTCCACAGTTCCGCTTTGCTCTCAGAGCATTTCTGAAGGACAGAGATGAGAACCATGAGGGGATTTTCACATGGATGGCTGTGGTTGTGGTACCATTTTATTTATTTAGACCTGAACGAGCCATTTGATGGCAGTCCTTTGACAAGGCAAGCCAAAAAACAAATGAGAGAAAAATGTTCCTCCATACAAATGCTGAGTTCTAAATAAAACCCATTGTGCTGTGGTCACAAGCCAGCTGAAATCAGATGGGGGACTGGAAAGAGTATTTACTGTGCATTTAGCAAAACATTTGCTTAGGCAAAAGTGCGGTCACCCTTCTTAGCATTCAGATGATCCCAGTTCAACCGCAACTGGTGTGTTTAATGATGGTGCTAATACTACCCGGACATAAAGCAATCAGATATGTCAAATAATTGCAACCATATTGTCTTGGGAATTTAGTGGCAATGAAAGTGAGTGGCTTTTTGGGTTCTAGATCAAAGACTTAATTTGATTGTCCACTTTTATTATTACAGAGAGTGCCACTATGTCCTACATGGGATCTTTGGCTGCAAGAAGACTGGAGTTTTGCTGTTTTCTCATATATGCAATGGAAGCAAATCAAACCTTGCTCTTTGATTAGATCTACAGAAGAGGTGACATATAGAGATCAAAAGAACCCTATGTCCCTTAATGAGTGTGGGTTGTGGGCTTTTAGAAACGAGCCTAGAAGAGCAGCCATTAAGTGTTCCTCTTCCCTCTCTATGGACAACAGAACAGATGACATCGATACAGGGCACAGCCAGACAGACTGGAAGGTCAATAATGTAAATAAACTCACTCTGACTATGATATGTTGCCAAGGGAACCATGTTCAGTCCCAAATTCATTATTCTGTTCTCATTTGTTTATTTCAGTGACTAAACAAATAAAAGGCTGAAAGGTCACAGCTGAGATATGGAAACAATTTCCCAATTTTTATAATCCCTCGTGATAATTTTTTATGATGTTATTTTTTGGAGGCGGGTATTTTTAGGCTGTAGTCATGGTAGGGAATAGATGAACACTATAGGAGGTTTCGTTAAAAGCTGGGCTCTTTTCCAGACTAAATTGTTCACTGTCTTTTGCTTGAGTCACCAACATGGAAATGTCCTCATGTGTATCCATCATTTCATCATGTGCCCCCAATAATCCCATAATAATTACTTCACTTTATAGAGCAAAATCCCCAGCATCAATCATATTGCCAAGCACTAATATCTTTCATACTTTTATACCTTTCAGACTCCAACATTACAGTACAGAACTGAAAAAAGCTTTAGACCTGCTAAGTGACCTGCCAAAGCTCCAACCACAAATGGGTTCTTTTGGATTTGACTTCACGGAATGCTTAAAATTGCTATGAATTTACACATTTTATGCACTCTGTTTTTCCACTATAACCTAATTAATTTTAAATCTCATGAAATTATTATTACTATATTTTTAACATCCAACTACATTTCTGTGCAGGTTTCTGTGCTGTGATTTGTTTGTACTCCCTTCTTTCAGCCTGTCCACAGTAGCATATTTTTGCTCTTCACAAATGGAACAAAACTTAATGAATGTGTGATCAATTCAGGGAAAATCTGCTCTTGAGTGTAGTCTGGGAGTCAAGAGATCCTTGATCAAAGACAACTACATAAGGAAAAATCACAGGCTAACTAAGATAAGGGTCTTGCATAGGTAAACTGCAGTAAGCGCATTCAAATGTTTAATTGTGATGGTCTATTGGTGTGCCAGGTGCATATTTTCTGTCATTTAATGTTTTATGTATTGATTGATAGGCAAAGCTGAAAGTTCACTGGGGTTTGCCATGTCTTAGGTTTCCTCAATCTACATTCAACAAGCAACAAGAATAAAACTCGGTAGGTAAGTTAGACATTGTGATGCATCAAGTTTCATAGCTGTGAGACAAGCAAGGACAGGCTTTATCGCTGTACATAAGTGATTATTTAAGGTCAGCCCATTATGTGTGCTTTCAATTCCAATTCATGCTGTTGTATTGGTAGCATCATTTGCAATTAAAGTATTACACAGAGAAGAGTTTAAAAGCAATTTGAGCAGTGGGAAGTATCGGAGAGGTGTCAAGGAAGAGGGATGGGTCTTATTGAAGTATTGTGTGCCATATATATCCCATACATATGGATATTACCATGGCACATTGCAGACAGCAGTGCATCAAAGATAGCGCACACCAGGGCAATGAAAGGTCTGGGAGACTTGAGACCTACATAAACCACAAAGAGGGAAACTCTTGTGGACATTCAGAGAGCAGTGATGCCCTCCCTGAGTCATCATGTTGGCAGACAGCTGAACCTTGCAGCACTACATGAACATAGACCATGACCAAAATCTGCAGTAACTGCATTAGAATAATCAAGCTGTATTGTAGGACAACATTAGGAACCTCTACAACACTTTATAACACCATACTTAGACAATTATTACTTTTCAAAATTTGCAGTTAGGCCACATGGTGGCACAGGTGGTGCAGTGGAAAGCGCTGTTGCCTCACAGCATGAAGGACCTGGGTTCAATCCTTGGGTGGGGTGGCCTGGGAAATTTCTGTTTGCATGTTCTCCCTGTGTTCATGTGGGTTTCCTCCAGGTACTCTGGTTTCCCCCAAAGACATGCGTGGTAGGTGAATTGGTGACTCTAAAAGTGGCCCTTAGTGACCCTATTCAGCAATAAGCGGTATAGAAAATGGATGGAATATTTGCAATTAATATTGCCCATATCAGTCTACATTTTTAATAATTTATTTTTCTTAGTAACCTTTATCTTCCTTCCTATCATTGCAATCGGACACTTCCATCAGTGCAATGCAACTGAGTGACTTTTGACAATGGAGCCGCCCTCTACTTATAGGTCCTCATCAACAGCATCTCTCTTCAGTTCAAGATGCTGCTCTTCATTGAACTAAATAATAAAGGAAGGAGCAACCTGTGTTGTGCGTCATTCCTCTCCTTCAAGGAACAGTGGTTACACGCATAATCTTGTTCCATCAGTCAATTCTGTCAGTACAATACATTAGACGTGGGACATATATACACTCCCAAGACGCAGACACCAAACTTAGAGAGCACCATAGTACACTCCAGATACCTGAAGCATGAGCTACTGAGGGGGCCACAACATCCAGGTGATAAAAGTGTACAAAGGTATGATGTGAAGCACAGTTGGCAGCAGTGCAAATGTCTCTAATGGGGACACCCTTACAAGGGGCCCATGATGCAGCCATTCCACTTGTCAAATGAGCCTGCACTTCTCTAGACAAATCTACACGCTTGCTGTTATAAGCTAAAGAAACAGCTTCCACCACCCAGTGAGAGAGACATTGTTTAGACAAAGCTCTGCCATGAACTGGATAGGCAAAACAGACACAAAGCTGGTCACACAGTTGGATTCATGTACGTATGCACTGCATGCACATGGCAGAGCTTGAGCAGATTTTTCTGCTGCTCAGATGCAAATGTCCCCAGGTGGAAACTAAGCATATGAAGGGTGCACTGACAATGCATGGAGATCACCCACAAACTTAGCAGAGGCAAAGGCAAGCAGCAGAGCTATTTTACATGAGACAAACAAAGGCCCTTGAGCACAATAGTCCCAAGGAGGAACAGCAGGAATCAGGTGCATACTCCTCATGAAACATTTAACCCCAGGTTTGCTCCAAGTGACAACCCACCAAAACCAATATGTCAGGCTGATATAGCTGCCAGATAGACCTTTATTGTACAGAATGAGAACCTTCATTCCAGTAACCCCAGGAGGAAGGTTTAGCACCAATAGAACATTGGAAGGGATCTGAGTTCCTACCCCGACAGCAGAGCACAAGCCGTTTATAAGCTTACAAGCCTCTTGTTGAGGCCGCCTTTGCCAACTGAATTGTCTCAACAACATTAGAGGGCAAACCACTGGCCGTCAAACTAGACCTTTCAGTGGATAAACGTGGAGACACAAGGGTTCTGGTCAGGGGTAAACTATTTCCCTGACTGCCTGAATAAGGAGATTCAGGTGAAAAGGCAGAGCCCATGGCAGATGATTATTTCTGCATACCATAGTTTTGATGGCCAGCAGGGTACTAAAATATTACAGAAAATATCATAAGTTCCCCTGATGCACCCTCTCCAGTGTCGGCAATATTAACTCTAGTAAGGGAAATGCATAGATAAGAGTTGGGCCATGGATGTGCAAGATGTACTTCAAGTACAGCTCGGCTTGACCCACCATCCCTCAAGATGCAAGGAAAACATGTATCCAGACTCTTTTCTGTTCTGGCAACAAAATGGTGGAATTAACTTCCCCATGGGATCCAAACAGCCCAAGATCCAAGAGTCCCTCACTGTGTTCAAACGCAGACTGAAGACCCATCCGTTTCAAGAATATTTAACTCCTTTCTGACTTATTCTGAATCTTAGTCCCCAATCTGACATTTGTTTTTGATCTAAGTGTGAGGAATCCCTGGATTCTAGTCTCTTCTACTAGCTAAGGATATTTTCTGAGTGAACAGCAAAGCACTTTTGTAAGTCACTCTGAATAAGGGCATCTGCTAAATGCCATAAATGTAAATATAAATAGTAGGGCATCCACTCTCAGGTGCTATGGCCTGCCAGAGAGAAAAATAGAGGACAAAGTGTGTTTTCTCTACATGCAAAGAGATCTACATTGGCCTTGCCAAACCGATCCCAATTCTCTGCCACCACCAGAGCACTGACTTTCCATTCTCTCCCTGGGGTGCCTCCTGGAGAGGAAGTCTGTCCCCAAGTTCAGGTGACCTGGTACATGTGTTGCCCTGACTGACAGCAAGTGAGGACTGCCCCACATCAGAAGAGAGCAGGACAAATTCAGAAAATGCTGTCATGCCTGTTTATGTAAGACACCACAGTGTTTTTGTCTGTTTGGACTAAAATGTGCAGCCCTATCAGGACAGGAAGGAATGTCTGAAGGGACAAGCGGACTGCCAGCAGCTTCTAATAATTGATGTGGAGTGAACACTGAGAAAGAGACCATGCCCCCTTCACAGTTGCTCCATTACACATTGCTTCCCAACCCAACACCAGTTTGCAAAGCAGATCTCTGCCTATCGGCAAGCCCTGGCACAGTAAACAGGGGTTTCTCCATGCATTCCTGGGTCACAACTATTTTCTTTTGTAGATGATGTGAGACATTAAGGTGGTGTGACAATAACCAGTGCTGAAATGAATGCATTAGATGTAATCCCAGTGGAACCACTGCTATCATTGATGCCATCTGACCCATGAGCTGGAGAAACAACAGAAAACAGAGCCTGAAGCTGCATGAGACAGCTGTGAAATGCATGCACTCTGCGGTCTGACAGAAACACTTTTTTAAATTGACCAAGAAAGCCCAACATCTGCATGTGAAAAAACATAGCTTCTGTAAGCTTTTTGCCTCAACCACACTATCACAACAAAGTCATCCAGATAGGCATGCACGTGCACTCCCTGCCCCCACAGTGGAGCGAGAGCTGCTTCCATACACTTTGTGAAAGTGTGTGGAGCCAGGTAAAGCCTGAACGGGAGAATGAGCCACTGGTATGCCACGTCCTGGAATGCAATTCTCAGATACTGTCTGTGATCTGGTTGGATTATAATATGAATCTATGCCTCTGTGAGATCTATGGAGGTGAAGCACTCCACCAGGCTGACCAAGCAAAGAAATTGGCATGTTAGCATTCTGAACTTTAAAACTCTCAAATGCTTGTTTAATATTCTTAAGTCCAGAATTGGATGAGATCTCCCATCCCTTTTTGGCACCACACAATAATGGCTGTACCAGCCCTGATTCAGCCTAATGGACTACACTTATTGTTTACTTGCTAAGGAGATCTCCTCTCTGAGAAAAGCAGAAGCATCACCTGACACTCAAGTGTAAACTACACCGGCAAAGCAAGGCAGGCACTTTCAAAACTGCAAGCTGTAATTCATGACAACAGTTCTTTCCACCCATGCAGAGACTGCTCATGCACACCATTCTGCTGCACAAACAGCAAGAGGGCCAAGATGACGGGCAATCTGTGGGGAAAGTGGAAAGTGCATTATAAGGTTTAGTGGGCTTGACAATTGTACAGCTAGGCTTCTCACCATTGAATCCGTCAGGAGCCTGATGATGAGGACCTTTGCTCTGGGTAGGTTGATGTGGTGCAACAGATAACACCATCATTGAGCCACCACACCATGTGGGAGACTGGGGTTTGATTCCCAGTCTGTACGATTTTGCTCTGCTACACCTTGGGCAAGAATTCTAACACTAATCTGACCCACCTCTGTAATATATGTACAGGTTGACAGGGGGTTAGTCTTAATAACAATGTCAGCTTGGTGATGAAGTCAGGAAACCGCAGAAGATGGTGTATCACCATTCCGACGGTCAACTGCCTGAGCTGGCCCTCTTAGCATGAAAGATACTCAAGCAGACTGGGTATGCATCATCCTTATCTTTACCAGGAATGGCAAAGGCACATCCTTGAGGACAAGGATGGACGGATTTCTTGCTAGACCAAGAAGTTGCTTGTGAGCTCGTTTCAGATATCCATTAGTCAGGCTAAACAGGCTAGCACAGAGACAGCAAAACAAACATCAGAGACTTCAACAAAATCCTTCAAACAGGGAAGACAGCTCACCAATGTGAGAATGTTGCCGTCCTTGCCTATTGAAACAGTAAACTGTTTAATTAGATTAGCAGAGAAGGCGTGAAGTGTTCTTAGGGAGGTGAAGAGCATAAGAACTGAAGAGAGACACTGGTGACGAGGGGCTATAAGTAAGTGTTTCAGGTGTGTCATCTGCCTTGCAGACTTGTTTAAAGGTGTCTTCATCCAGACACATATGAGTGTGATATCCCATTTGTAATGAGTTGTACCAAGTGAATCGACTGATAGGGAATTCTGATAAATATATTTGTGGGTGAAATTTGGATGGTAACTTTAACGGGTCACAACAGATTAGGTACCATGGCACATTTACACAGCTCCTTTATATCACAAACAAGCACTGCACTGCTTGCTCTTTGCCTCAGTTACAGTGCCCCCTCTCCCATGGAGCCGTACCAGGTCAAAGGACTGGCCAGTGATCAAAACACATATCTTTTTATAGACAGGGTGCGGTAAGCGCGATGATGACAGCACTGAGGCATAGGTTCCACCATTATGACGATAGAAAGGAACTCCCTGGAAGACCCAGTGTTTAGAGGTTAAGAGTGTGTTTTAGGGTAGTGTGTACATAAGTGCTCATAAGAGTATGTCTCACTCATTCACTGAGCGTGTTCAAAGGGTAACCAGAGAAATGAAACCCAGACTGTGTGACCCCACAGCCACCAAGCAGCAGCCAAGACAACTAACCACATAAAAAGACTCATGTAGCATAAAAATATGAAGGAACACTGCAGAAAATTTTGATTTGTTGTGCATGATGGGACCAGAACAGAAAATTATAAAGATAAGATTTTATGGTGTATATTTTGCATCTTCGCAAAGAATGATAAACAGCAACATACGCTTTTGCATATGCTTTAGTCTTTACAATCGGTAGAAAGCCAATTGTTTTGCCAATACTTGTATAAAAATTTAGCTATGTAGATATGATATCTACTTAATACATGAGGTAACGCAATTTTATTTAGATCAACAGTATTCATCCGTGGTCACCAGGAATTCAGTTATTAAAAATTTTGGATGCTATCTGGTGCCCTATTCTAGTCATATTGATTTACCTATCTATAGCATTTACCTCCAACACTACTGCATACACCTGATCCAGGTAATGAAGGCCTTCAGGAATGTCCGAAGTCTGAGCAGGAATTTTAGTGCATATCCTCCATACAAAGCAGCTTAAACTCTTTTATGTTGGTGGGTTTCCACCCATTAACTACTTGCTTCAGGTCCTTCCACAACATTGAGATTAAGGTCAAGACTATGAATTGGCCATTTCAAAACATTAGCTTTATTATTCTTGAACAACTCTTTGGTAGAACAAGTTGTGTGCTTAGGGTCATTGTCTTGCTGCATGACCCATGTTCATGAGATTCATGCACTGATGTCCTGATATTGTCCTTTAATATTTGCTTGTATAATTTAGAATTGTTTCAACAATGATGAAAAGCTGTCTTAAGCCAGATGCAGCAAAACAGACCAAAACCATCACACTAACACCACAGTTTTTATGCTGGAATACTTTTTTTTGTTTCTACAAATTATGTATTTTGGTCTCCTCCATTCACAGAACATTGCTCCAGTGGGCTTCTAGCTTGATCATGTGATATTTAGCAAACTGCAGACAGGCAGTAGTATTCTTTTGGAGAGCAGCAGCTTTCTACTTCTAATCCTACCAAGCACACCATTATTGTTCACTGTTCTTCTGATGGTAGATATTCTTCTAATGCACATTTATGCATACATATAGAAAATTCTAAAGGAATCAAAAACTTCCAAGCACCACTGTATGTGATTACTCTCAGGACTCAGCTTCTATGAAAAAGGAAATTTTGACTAAAATGGAAAGAAAATTACAGTAAATAGTCCTGAACACCTCTGTGCAAAACTTTGTTTCCACACACAATCAGGTGTCCTTCAACCATACATCCAATGTTCTCAAACAAATGTTATGCAATCTATTCCTCTAAACTATAGATAAACAACACAGAGGTGAGTATCCTACCTGTCCAGGGAGGAGGGGCTCCTTGTCATCTATGTCAATTAGAACATCATCTCTTGGTGTTTGAACCTCAACTGTGAAGAAAGTATATATATTGTCTTATCACATGTGCTGGTTTGTGTCCCTACGAATGCTAATCTTCTCTTATAATCTTCTTACCAAGATCCTCATTTGGGTGTTCTTCCTCTTGGCTCTCAGGCTGACAGCGGAACTCCTCCAGCGAGCGAATGGTACACTGGCCTACCACTGGCTTCCTGCCAAATTGCCTGTTGTCAATCACTTTGATCACCAAAGGAGGCATGTACAGCTCCACCCTGGGCAGCCGCTTGGGTACGCAGAGGGCCATGGAGAACAGGTGGATAGGGTAGAGCAAATGGTGGTGGAAGGAGAATAAGGAATAAGAAAAAATTGACACAGAAAACAGAAGAAAGAATCCAAAAAATGTGCATTGAGCGCAACATTGTTATTTTCTCCATTTCATATGTGATTACACAGAAGACTGTCTCAATGCCACAACACACAGCAGTACCGACCAGCCAAATGATGACATGGTGACAATGTCTCAATGTCGGCATTTCCATCCAACATTTGTCCATTCAAATTCCCTTCAGTGGGACATCTGACTCTGAGAACAACCCAGTCCATTTAGAGTAAGCAAATTATGGTTGCACTTCCTTGATGGAGTGTATTGTGGTTGTGGCAGGCATTATAGCCAGGGGGTCAACATTATGAGGATTCTGCTGACACTACTCACATTTGTTGCCACTCATGAAAAAGACCAAAGCAGTATGTTTTAAGTGTAGAGAAGAGCTACTTTCAGAGCTAGCTAGAATGATTTTTGGAAAATGTGACATACAAGTAGATCTCATATACCACATCAATGAAGATTGTGTTGATGTCAAAGTTGGGGTTCTTTTTAGTGTTGCGGATCACACAGGATTGCACCATGCAGCCACCACACTCCACCTGTAGGCTGGGGGAGGTCACACTAGCCAGCTGGAAGCTCTTCAGGTTGCGGACTCCCCACGCCAAGATCTGATGAGTAAAAAGGCAAAGACGTGTTGGCAAAATATAGCCATGCCATAAAATTTTGTAATGTTGTTATTACCATAATTATTGTTATTACCAATAATTTTATGAAAATCATTATTTCTCTTAAATTGAAGGTATAGGACTAACCTCAATAGCAGTGCGCTGTAAGACAGGTTTGATGCCCTGTGGCACCATATAGATGTTTGGCTCTCTTTGGGGAGGAGGGTAGGGCAAGTCAGTGTCTTCTGGCTGCCGATCACAAGATAACAAGATGAGGAAAGTCAGATATGGAAGCTTGTAAAATATATAACAAAATGATGCTGCATACTGTCTTTAATGCTTCATACATAAAGGTATGAAATATTCTTGTGTGAGCATGAACAACATTAACAATGCTAATGATACCTAACTGTGCAGACAAGATCAATAATGACCCTTAATATTAATATATATTTTTTATTATTGCTTATAGATTTTTGCTGTTTTGCTGACTTCATATATTCATATATTTACCAGACCTGAGTGATATTAAATATTTTAAAACATAATTATAAATAAATAACAAAAAGTTTGCTGTATGCATGTCTTGCAGTACAAAGCTGACATTCCATATTAATATAACACCACAATCATGCTCTCTCTCCTGTACGTTCTGCAACATTTAAATTCCAAGAGCTATGAAGCTGGAGAGTAACTCCTGCCTGGTTGGTGCAGCCATGTTCGTGGACATGTTCCATGTTGTTTAAGCAAGTAATGACACAAGAGAAGACACAGGAGTGTACATTGCACACTGAAATTAAACTAGCACATGGAGCTTCAACATCACAAAACGTTAACTATCTGAGAGTTAAAATAGCACAGGGAGTTTCAAGTCTTATGAACCTTAAACAAGCAGGTGTGTCACCGGTATGACCTGCAAATGATGTTGGTGTGTTTCAGGGGTGTGTTGTGAGTTGGGGGAAGCAGTTTAGATGAACTAGTGGAAATTGTGAGGAGATGAAAACATACTGCTAAATTCTTAATGGTTGTTTAGACAATATTATGTTAAACTGGACCAGAAAAAAAGACTGATTCGCAAAAAATGAATCACAAAAACTATAGATAATATTTAGAAGAGCATAATGAAAATGAGTAAACATGGGCTTCAAATTGTAACAGAACACAAGTGCAGCTGCAAAATGCATGAGAACAAAACACGTGGCATTGAGAAAAGATGCCACAAAATGTCATTATTAGCTGGAATGCAGTGCTCCCTTTTATGGGTGCCACTCTTTCACTACAATGGCACATTGTGTGAAAGCACGTTTTGCAATATGCTTCATAACTTTAACAGTAAACTAATGTCTGAATTTCATTAAACTGAGTTACAGATTTAGAGGAGTGTCTTTAAAATAAACATACCTAAGAAGCATAGCCCGAATGAATCTCATCATCACTAATATCTTGTAAATGGTTCTAATTGCCAACAATGGTTCCAACAACTTCAACTTCAAATTGTGGTTTATTTCAAGGCATTGGGTTTTTAGCAAAGTGGAAAGTCAAAGTCTTATAGCTGATTGTAATATGACCCAAACACACTTTTCATATTTAACATATGCCTTATACACCAAATGAAAGCATTTCTCATGAAAAGATGGTATCTGCCTGTGCTCCTTTCTAAGAAGGACCAGTTTTCCACAGCTTAATGGCAGCTTTTTCTTCCACTACTTACCCTCTGAGAATGGGTTTTAAGGACAAAGTAAATTTACATGTCTATAAGCATTAGAGGAAACTCCAGATTTTCTAAAGAAACCTCCCAGATGATTTCTTCTTTGGCTTAGCCTAAAAATTTCCTTACACTGTGCTTCAACAAATCAAAGAGCTCTACACATCTAGGGTACTCAACCACTCAAGACCAAATTTCGCCACATTTCACTGTTTACTGGACTGCAAACCACTAAAATGATGAATGTATTAAAAAAACACAATCCATCCCAGCTGAGCGTCACACTGTGTTTCGGTAAAGTGGCTTATAAAGGAATTTTGCCTCACATATGTTAATCAGCATGATAATACAAATACAGGTATTCTCAGATTTACATTTACTAATACACTCACACTAGCACAAGGAGTTTCAACTAAGTTTAAATCATTTTTACCACCGATTTTTTTTCCCCCAACAAATTTGGATTCCCCAACCCCATTATCATTTGCACACAATGCTCCGGACACTAGGAGGGTGGCAATGAGCTCATGCTTCCTCTTATACATATGATGCCTTTTTGAACTCCCGCCATTTGTATCCTTGCCTTGAATTACATATAGTATACCATGGCCAGTCACCAGATCCATTCCTGACTGAAAATGGGATTCTATGGCACATGCTATCAACATTCTGCCCAATCACAAAATCTGCAGGAACTGAGATATTCAAGCTGCATAGAATAGATTATCATAGGACACCATTAGGAAAATCAACAACTTCATGCTGAGACATCTGGAAAGTAGAGTTATACTAAACGCCTTATTTAGAAACACTACTGTATGAGCAGCTCAATTAATATTGCCCATATCAGTCTTAATATTTAACCATTTTTTGTTCCTGATTGGTCCTTAGCATTGCAATTCATTTCTTGCTGGGTGCAACTATTAATAAATAAATATTCTTATTCAAGCAAACTCAAAATTCAATCATGCTACAGATATAGCAGAGTGTATCATTAGTACTGAACTCTTATTAATACAGCAGTGCACTTGCAGTCCAGGTGGGTGAATAAAACCCCAGTCTGCCACAGAGGACAGAGGTCTTATTCACTATGCTATAACAGCTGCATTGCAAATTAAATAACACTGCAAGTTAGTATGAGCATTTTGGCATTTTCCTGGCAGTATCCAGCCCTTGACTATAAAACGTAAAAAGAAAAGCCTAAAACACCCATTTGTGTTGTCATAAGACAAGACACACGTGGGCTGTGCTTGCATGCATCATACATACTGGTATAAACAAGTGTTGTTTGTGGCAGATTAGCTTCATTTCACATTCTTGCAGTGAAGCTTGGAAAATCTTCCAAGACTAGATCAGTTTCACTACAGAATGTCAACCTTGTAATCAGTGGCTCGCCACCACAAAGAACTTTGCATACAATACAAACACAACAACAGTGAATAAACATCTGCGGTGATAGTCAGTGTTTTGGCCAAGAGATCACAAATTTGTACAGATTCTCAGATTCACAGATCAATTCGTTTTCCCTAGACAACAACTGAGCATAATTAAGTGTCTGGCGTAATAAGGCTGAAGTTCATCAGTAAATGCAACAAATGTACTGCTCTGTTGCTGGTCATACTATTGGGACTTTCTGATGACAATATGAAATGAGAACCATCAGACTCTAAAAATGAAGGCCAGGATTTCAGGGGGTCTAGTAAAGACCATATTAATTGTATCATTGCCTTTTGGTGGAGGATTTGGGTGTAGTTGTAAACTGTATTAGGTTTAAAATTTGCAGTGTGTGTGTGTGTGTGTGTGTGTGTGTGTGTTGTACCCATTGCTGTGAAGTCTCAGAGAGGACAGATGGAAATATGAGCTGGGAAACAAAAACAAAAGAGATGGGATAGAAAAAAGATGAGATATTCTCAAATGTGTCATTTGGGAACAGAAATTTATTAAGCAAACCATTAAATTATGTTAATTTAAAGGTTATTTCGCTTGTGGTAGCACCATGTACGACTTACCTCATCCATGATGTGGGAATGAGAGAGAATGTCTCCCTGGGAATGTAAAGATATAAAGTGTCACTTCCCTGTACAGTTTATTAAACAGTATTATATGGATCAGTGACCAAACATGCTTTTTTTTGTGCCACATTGTTTTCCTCAACAATAATTATGTACTCCTTTATGCTGATATATTTTTGAGAAATAAAATGAATGTGTGGTGATGTATGCCTTCCAAAGTCTAATAATGTCAAGTTAGACAAATATCATAAGGATGTTTGAGGACAAAGGTCTATATAAGGTCTATAACTCTTTTTTACTTCAAACATTCACCCAGTTTTACTGATGTACTAATTTACTAATTACTAATTTACTAATATAAGAGTAATTTTTTTTGGTCATTTAAGACATATACATTAACATTCATTAATGTTAAGAGGTGTTTGTCATTTTGGAGACTTTTGGAGATTTTTGATGGGACACAATTAATGTACAAAAGTACAAAATAATACAAAAGTTCTGTATATATGTGTGTGTTGGTGTGGGTGGGCTGGCCCTCACTCTCAGTCACTCTAAGCATGCAGTCTGATTGAATTTCCCTCTGATTATGCGGCTGTAAGTGGTGCCAGGTGGGCAGTCTGGGTTGGGTGGGGCTTCTGGCCCTCATACAACACACTGGCATTTCCAATCAGCCTGCCGGCAGCCTGCATTACACATTCGCTGCAGGGAGACAATTCCAGCCTCAGACAGACTGTTAAACTTGTCCAGCACTGATACAGGGCCAGTTACTCTGATCCAGGACTGATGCAGAGCCAGTCAGACTGATCCAGGTACAGCAATGTTTTCACCACTTATAGCAGCTCTATCCAATTACTTTGTCATGCTTCACTTGGAGAACAGTGAGGGCCTGTGTTTGAGAGAGAGAGAGAGAGAGAGAGAGAGAGAGAGAGAGAGAGAGAGAGAGAGTGTGTGTGTGTGTGTGTGTGTGTGTGTGTGTGTGTGTGTGTGTGCGTGTGTGTGATTAAGTAAAGGGCAGAATCATTACTAACCTCTTGACCAGGGATGTGATGAACTGCAGGCTGTGAGCGGGACAGATAGGCAGACAGATGACGAACAGTAAGGCACGAAGACAGACAAACAGACAGAAAGTTAGAAGGATAGAGAGACAGCAGGGCAGATATATAGACAAACAGACAGACAGACACGCACAAAAGAAGAAAAAAGGAGAGACCACAAAGTTAATAAGTCTCAAATGAAGGCAGTGACTTCATGGGACATTATTAAATTAGCCTGTAGCTGCTGGGAATGCAGCCTGTTCACATGTGAACAAGCTCTCATCAAAAAGCACACAGTGATCTCCTGAGACTCAGACGCCCTCAGTACAGACACACACACACACACACACACAAAGTGAATTCAGACAATGTCTATTGGGTGCAAAGCCACAGCTTACAAAACCGAGACCACTTCTTAAAAAGTTAAAGAAATAATGGTCCACGTGAAAAGTAACTAGTGATGTCCCGAACCACGTATGAGGATCAAGGGTTAATTAGGCATATTTTAACGGATCAGTATTGACTTATTTTAATCTCAATTCAGTTACAAGTCATGATCTTCAGAGTGCCATATTGAGGCCTCAAAAAGACTGCATTAATGGACATTTTTCAGCCAGCAGCTGTGAGGAAGTTCCCTGAAGGTAAATAAGAGTTTAGACCCATAATGTGGAGTACAAAATGGAAACATAACATACTGTTTGATACTGTATAAAGTGGAAACAGACAAATATCATAACCTTATCATAACAGTATTGAAAATCCAAAAACCAACAACAGGTATCAGTCCAGAGTGTAGGCTACAACACATTTGGCAGTGGTGTTTTAAAGGTGCTGGAAGCTGAACTTTAAGGCAGTTCAGTCAGACTGTATTAGAAAATATGAACTCTTAGACATCCACATTTTGTGGGCAATTACATGCCACTTTTTTGCTTCGTATCTTAGGTAAAATTCATTGGTTTTCAACTAAATTAATTCTAAGTTTAAATGCCAAAGGAGCCTTCTAGTGCATGTTTACTGTTCTGTCCACATGAACATGCTCAACCTGCATGCATACTGCAACAGATCAGCAAAGGGGGCGGGGATATTGGGTTATAGAGGAAAATGAGAAGGGAGGGGCTGTTTGCTCTTTCTTTGCTTACATGATGTTCAAATTTCAGAATAAAAGTCCTGAGAAGGGACAATACAGATACATTAATAAATTATAAAGGACATTTAGGTTGTTTTTTAATTTTTTGGACTACTGTCATGTGTTTTGAACTTATAATAAATATCAATCTAATTGCTACAAATAACTCAACATTCTGTCTGTCTCCTATAAAAATATTTCAAATGTTTTGGCGAATAAAAGTACATCAAACTATAAAAATAACCAAGGGTTCTAAAGGTTAAACACACTACAAAACAGAAAGCTAATTTTATGAATGGTCACATTTAAACTACAGAGCTAAATGAGTCTCATTATGTAAATGGTCACTAAAATAAATTTATTTTGTTTCAAAATAATCAGCAGCAAATCTTATCTAAATTGTGTGGTTTTATTAATATAAATACAATAATCAGATCAGACTCTGTATCAGCTGATATTCAGCATTAAGATTGGATCAGGGCTTCCCTAATAATAAGATATACAATAACAACACAGTCTTCTAAGCAAGCAGATTTTGCAGTGCTGAATGATCTAATATGTTTATATGATAATATGTAAATGTTCCTGACTCTGAATTCCACCCGCGGTTAAATCTGGATCACATAACTGAAAACACCTTTGACAACAGACAGGGTTTACTGCACAGCTGGATCACTCATGTAGAGCCTGATTTGTATCTCTTGGAAGTCCATTCTAAGCTCTGACCATTGTAGTGAATCTAGTAAGAATACAGTCTAATCACCATATACATCTACACCCACAAATAAAGAAAATGTATTATAATTATTTATGATTGTTTTATCTCTTGTACCATTTTTTATTTGTCCCTGACACTCAACAATAGTATTGACCAAAATATTTGCACAGATATCGATGACAACGATGATAGTGACGTTGCTATTGATGTTGATGACAGCACTCACCTTATCTCTGCGGATCAGTTCAAAAGCAGCGAGGAGCTCTCCAGCTGCTTTGCCATCTTTAAGGATGGGATACCAGGCCAAGTGAGGAGAGGAGACCAGGGAGGGCTGACATACACTGCGTCCCATAAACTCATCTGCCCCCTACAGCATGAAGGTTCACCAGCCATTAACAATGAACAAAATGGACAGAACTAACATTTTTGATATATTTTAGTTCTGATGGGTCATTTTAATTTATATAAACTACAATCAAATTAACCAACACCAGCCTGTTCTTGCCAATTACTTCAGACAGGCAGAACTAAAAAAAACGCTCACATAAGTGTCTTGATCATACAGCTCCACCACAATGTTTGGGGGATTCTTCTCTGTCACTTTAGGGTCTCCAAATATCTCCACTTCATAGAAGATTAAGGTCTGGTCCCAGGTAGGGTTGAGGGTGTTCCTTATAGTCACTGTCTTCTGGCTTTGGTGCAGGAAAGACACAATGGCGTAGGGATCTAGAGAGACAGGTCAGAGGCCAAAATCATGTGGAACAACATACTAAGTGGAAGAAATAGTGCATGTATGACACACTGATACATACACTGAAGTAGATGTAGACGTCAATGATTGTAATTTAGATAATTTGGATAATATGCTGATTTTAAGTAAATATACATTTTCATATAGATATTAATGATATTTTATCAAATTGGGAAAACCACTTTGTTATATATTATATACAGTAAGACACCTGCAAATATGACCTCCTACGAGCTAACAAAGGACACAGAATGAGACAGCAAAATGAATCATACAACACTGAAAACAGAGGGTTTAAACATACTGAATCAAATGTGAACATCAATTCCTCATTAATAGAATATATGGGCATTATTTTGTCTGATGTCTTTGAGTATTTTATGTACTTTCATTTTATTTTCAGTTTATGTACTTTCAGCAATAACTGAGAATTGTTCACATCTGAATTAAGTCAATTTATTTCCAAACATTTTTGGTGTAATACGCCACTAATATAGTGATGCAGTGATGCATATCCAATAGATGCTTTATTAAAGGTGACAGTCATAAATATAAGGCCAACTGTAGTGAAAAGAAGCAGAGACTAATGATGAATGGAAAATTGTAAAATTGAAGGTCATTTGGTCTGATGTCAGAACATGCAAATGCACGTATGTACATGTGTGCATGTGCGTCAGTGTGTGTATTTGTTTCTGTTCCCTATTGGGAGAGCCAAAAAGTAAAACCTACATATTCTGAAGGGAGCAGAAATGAAATATAATGACATCAACTGCTGAGGAATGTTTGAAATTTTTTTTTTACTTTTGAGGGAGTCTCAAAAGTTTATTATTCTAGTCCACGTAAACCAGTCTCAACGGGATAGTTTCACTAGGGAGGGGAATGGACCTGCTTTTTCCCAGCTCTGCCTAACACACACACACACACACACACACACACACACACACACACACACACACACACATACACACACACACACACACACACACACAGTCTTATACCCTTCCCACAAAACGCAGTTTTGGCTCAAATAAACAGAGGGATAAATAAGCCAAGTGGAGTGCGCATCGTTACCCAGGAGTCAATGGGAAATAAATACAGGCAGGGGCTAATCGGGTTGCCCTGAGTAAATAAACAGCCTGCCCAGGAGGATTGTGGGACTGGACAATGCTGTGGCGACGGCCGCCCACGTGTAAAACTTAAACACGCAAGTCTCCGGAGACTGCTGCTGTCCACTCAGACAAGGGAGAAGAGAAAGGAGGCGCCGCTAAAGCGCCTTGTATGCCATCTGTCAACAGTGTAGTGTTTAGTTGACTAAGCGTATAATTTTTAGATTCTCAAAAATGTGGGATAGACTATATGGTTCTTAAATAAACACATTTTGGAGTTAATAATTTTTTATTTGGCAGAAAGCAGACTATGAATCATCATCCTCAACACACAAAGACCGTCAGTTGCACATCCTTCAATTTGCACTTCTAGTTCTTCTTCTACGCAATATTTTTTACTTCTCTTATGCAGCCACACTCTTCTCTGCACAGTTTAATCAGTCTGGCAGGAACAGGAGTTTGTATATCAAGTTAAACACTTGCAGTTTGCATGCAACAATGGCCTGTGGCTGGTTCTGTGTATTTGTCAAATGGCTACACAGTAGGCAGTTCTAGGCCAGTCAAGATGGAATCCATCTAGTCAGAAATTGTTTTCATAACTTCTTACCAAACTTAGAGCTCTAATTTGAGGTGATAATATAGTCCTATAATAAAGTCATATTGAATTTATCTTGTTCCTTTTCAACTTGTTTATTCCCGGGTCATTTTATGGGAAAACGCTACCCAAAAAACATGACATTATATAGCATTGATTGTGGCCAACACTATAACATTGCTATTGCAGCATGCATGCCCACTTTGTCCCTTGTCCAAAATTGCCAGTGTCGCATAATTATTTTGGCAACTGGCCAACTCCAGCATCACTACCACAGCATTATCGTGCCGTCTTCATTCATATCAATTAAACCCAACACTATTGAGACTTTAGAGATTCTGAGATTTGCTGGTAAGCAGACATTTGTTTTTTACACACAACCAGCTTCAGCTTCCAGAGTGTACTATTGATCAGTTTTTTTCAGTCATTTCACTTTTGTTTCTCTTTAAAACACTGTAACGTATTATTGGCTGCATTTACTAAACGTATTGTATTCTTTTCTAAGATGATGCTTGAAGACAGTCACGATGGCTGCGCATCACCAGAAGCTACACCCCAACTACAAATACACTTCGTTTGGCATAGAAGCGGATGACAAGTCATCATTCTCTGCACATGTTGCAGACCTGACTCACTCATGCAGATCTGAAAGGTCTGATTAATTCAGCTCTCTCAGTGGAGGCCACTTATGGTCTCTTGTCATCTCAAGGCTAAGTTTTGCAAATCTTCCCAAACTGGTCTTCCTGTGCATGCCATCAGGCCCTTGCAACTGATCCAGTTCAGCCATATCACACTCTTATTGCATTCTCTTCACTGCTATCTACTAGATGTACACATCAGATTTAAAACCCTGACACTGGCCTATAAAGCCAAAAAAAGACCATGTTCCCTCTACCTGAATTGCTTCATGCATGGCTTGAATTGATACACCATTAATCAAAATGATTGAGGACAAAAATCTATACTTTTGTGTCCTAGTGTCAAGGTGGTGGATATAACCACTGGTGTCTGAACACCGAGATGCTTGCTGTGTTAAAACTCCAACTGAAGTCCCATTTTAGAAACAATACTTAGTTGAGCAGCGGTTGAGCAAGGCTTGTGGTTGCCCTCAAATGTCTACCCTAGTTACCAAATGTCTACCCCAGAACTTTCGGAGTGGACAACTTAGTCCTTCTGGAAATCACTCTGTATAAGAGCATCTACCATATGATTTTCCATTGACTTGCTATCTTGTATATTGATCTTACAATATGTAATGCAGTCATACAAGCTTTGTATCAGTATAGGCACTGAGTAGATCTCAGCCCTGAGCTACTCCCTGACAAGTATGTACAGTGTCTAGAACAGAAACCACTGCAACTGTCATTAAACAGAGTTGTTAAGCTCAGATTATTCTTTCTGGAACTTTGATCCATCTTGCAACAACATCTGATGTGTATGAAAGTGCTGTCAGTATAATTGAATACAACATGTTGACAGCTAAATTTCCAGTGCTTTGTTGCCTAGGACACAACCTCTGTTCTGATCTGCCCAGTTGCTGTAATCCATCTCCGATGGCTGAGCTGTGGATGGAGGTTTGAATTCTGGCTCCTTAAGAAAAGTTGTGCTCTATTCATCATCTTCCTTCATCCAGCTCCATCTCAGCTTCTCAGGACACGCCGGTCCCTGATTTATGTCTGCTCCCTCTTTTGCCAAAGAAAGAGCTACAGCAGTTCTTACAAATCGGGAACGTGACCCCAAAGCCATTCAAAGATTTGTAATCAGAGAGTGAGACCTGCTGATTTATATTGGCCTCGTATTTTTAAAAGGATCTGGCATGTTTGTTCATCTGGGTCTGTGGGCTTGAAATTAAGCCTCAAACACATGACCTGTTGAAGTCTGTTTCCATTATTTTGTCAAAAGTGAAGCAAAAACAATATACTCCTCCACACACAAACTCATTTTCACAAAGTTTTCTAACTGTTTTAGCCACCATGCTTTTTCCAGGCAAAGAATATTTATGCTGGACATCTGTAATGAGTCATAACCACTGACCATGTGTTTTAATTAGGAAGTGTTCTCAGTGCCATATGGACCTTTGGGTGATGAATTTCTGTCTCCCAAGTATGTTAACCCTTTGACATCTAAAGCTGTTATTGTTGCTTTCCTACACTCATAAGAATAAATCATTTAACAGTGCAATTTGATGATGTGGCACATTCCTACTACATCAAAACGAGTAGAGTCAGCATGGAAGGACTTGTTACTTCAGTAATTTAACTGCTGATGGAACAAAATTGCATTACAATGCAATTTATTTGATTTTCACTGGAATTTTCACAAGACTCATCAGATCATCATCATAACCCTGAAGGAGTGCACAAAACTTTGCTACTACCAGCTCTGAACCATTTCTGTGTTTACTGGTTTTAACTGCTAATTAGCATTGCTTTGGACTTTAGAACAGTTTCTGATACACATGAAAATGTGGAAAAATACATCATGAACACCTTTGACATAAAGGACATCCTTTCTTGTGGTTTATGGTCACGTGATATTTAAACATACAGATACTTGATATTTATTTTAACTACATTGATGGATGGAGGTGATATACCTAAACACATAACACTGAAGAAATGTCTTGCAAAAACATAAGTAATAAAAATTACAGTTTCATTTACATTTGTTACTACTTCAAATGCCTAAAATTGGAATCAGGTGCATCATACCATTTGAAGATGAATATGAAATTGTTGGAATGGATTTTGGAGGAGTCTGTGTTATTTAAACCTCAGACATTTCGTTTGGTTTGCTCTTGATTGTTGAAGTGGTATCACCATGGTCAGATCCAAACAGCTCTCTTGGGCCTTCAGAAATAAAGCTGTAGATGCTTATGACTCTGAGAAGGCACTTAAAAAAAATCATACATTTCACTGTCCACAAAACAATTTACAAGTAGAAAAAAACAACTGTCAATATGGCCAGCTCAGGCCATCCTGCCAAGTTTATCCCGAGAGTAGACCACAAGATTGTCTCCAATGATCCTAAAATATCATGGGACCCAAAGGTAGCTTTTGCCACATATCATGTCAACATACAGAATCTGCCAGAAAGGCAGAATAATTTTATTTAAATTCATAACTTGAAAACGTTACAATTAATTTAATATCAACACGTTTTCAGTTTGTAAGTAAGTTCATTCCAGTTCTAGTTCTAGAGGAAATCCTTCCTTGGTGTTTCTGCTGCTTTATGGTAACAGGATGCTTAAACATACAGACACTTGATATTGATTTTAACTACATTGAGGAATGGAGGTGATAAAAATTCTAATTTTAAAAATTATAAAATTTATTAGAGAATTCAAAATGATAAAAATACCAGAAACATCCCAGATAGCAATGAATGTTTGGCCCAAATATAGCCCACATCTGAGCCATAAGTGCCAAAGGTGGCCTGGATTTGGCCCAAATGTTTTCTGCTATTTGGGACGTTATGCTTATGAGGCATGTTCGGCTGCCTGATATAGCCTTTAATATGAAATCTCTTTAGCTTTTCATTTAGCATGTCTCAATTTCTTAAAGAGCACACATGCATAATATTATCCAATAAAATGCACATACATTCCAGAACCTTAATCAGATTACAATTCATTAAATAATTCCACCTTTATAAAACGTCTTGGCAGCAAACTGCAACAATAATTCTGAACTCAATATAATTAAAACGTGTTCTATTTTTGGACTTGCTGATCACATTACACTGGGCTGTAAATTTATTAGAACTGATGCACTGTATGTTCATGTGCCTTGGAGATCATTCATTGGCTGCAGTAATCAGCAAATCATCCTCCCAAGCCATTGTTAATAGCAAATCAGGAGAAATATGGATTTTCTTAGTGCCTTCAGCAAACTCTCTTCTCTTTGCAGCCACAAAAACAAAATATGTGTTTTAAAAAAAGGCTGCGCTTAAATGCTAAAAAGTCATCATTCAGCAGGCAGACTAAATGATTACAGTGAAACAGTAGCCCCCACGCTTACCCACAACATCTGGAGACTCACTCGTGCACAGCAGACTAGAACTTTCCACCTGATAAGCTCAGTTAGAGTGTTTATATCAACGCCTGTATCTAGCGAGCTAACCACACTGCCCAGTGCCAAATCCCCCTTCACCAAGGCAGAAATATATGTCACAGTATGTGGGTAATCTTGATGTCTACACACACACACACACACGCACACACAGACACGCAAACACAGGCACTGAAGTTAAGAAACACTTTAGCTGCACTTGTTTGGGTTTTAGTTTCCAAGACTACGAGGTCGACAAGCTAGACCACAATACTACTCAATACGATGAGATGTTTGCATAGCAACTATGCCACTGTGTAGCTTTATTAATCCATAATAATGATGTATGAATAAAAACTACATCTAATCAGAAGAAACATTTAACCTTATGTACAAATTTCCTCATTTTTTCTTTCTCACAATATTCCATAATTTACACTTGATTTTCATTGATATGGTTGTTATATTCAAGATTTTGATGTTAAAAAAAAGAAACATACACAAATTTTAACTGTAAATCAAGACTGGACACTTAGTCTATTGTGAATATTTTGGAGCATAGGTTGCAATGTTACAGTTGTTTGCAGAATATTAATGATAAAGAAAGTAACAGTAAAGAGTGCTGTTACAGCATTCTCTGTCTAACAACTGTCTGAATCCTGGTTATATTATCATTCATGATACATATTTATCATATTATATTATCATACATGATGTGCTGGTGGTATGGTTGCTGTGTAGGTCATATGTTGTGAATTATTCACTGTATATTATTCATCAAAATTTGTTGAACCCAGAAGAAATAAAACATAGCAATGCATGACTGCAATAGTGTCATGGCAGACTTCGTGCCAAGAAGGCCTGGTATCATGGTGTGGTGTGCAGTTTCTTATAATGGCAAATCACCTTTGGTCTTCATTACAGGCACTTAGACAACCCAACATTACGTTAATGAGGTCCTGTAACCAGTGGCCCTTCCACTTCGGAACACACACTCTGGTAATCTATTTAAACAGGATAGCACTCCTTCACATACTGTTGCTGTCTCAAGAGCTTGCATTGAAGACACATATTCTATACCATTGCCAGTCACATTGCCAGACTTATCCCTAATTGAAAATATTTGGGATGCTATTGGATCAACTCTCCACCCCTACCACACAATCTGCAGTACTGAGTGAGAATATTCAAGCAGATGGATTATCACACCATTAGGAACCTCTACAAGTCCTTTCCGAAATTTGCATTATACCCAGCACCATACCTAGAGACACTACTTTTGTATGTGTTATTCAAAACATTTTGGCCATATCAACCACCCAGGGAATGCAGATTGAAATGATTTTATTATCTAAATCTGGTGCAAAGCATCTTTTCTCTTTGGAGATGAATGTAATTGGATGGTGGCTGGTCCTTGACAAAATAAACATAATAAACTACATATAAGTATATATTAAACTACTAGGAGTCAAGGGTGAATGGTCAGCAGCAGCCAAAGTGAAGTGAAGTAGCTACAGTCTTCAGAAAGTTAGGATGATGTGTTTAAAAGTAATATATTGATCAACAAACATATCAATCTTTTTAGATATTGCCTTATTTTAGAGCAGCAAAGTTAGACAGTCAGCAACATGCAGCTGTGCAAAAGTGGCTATGATTAAGGGTTGTAAATACTGTTTAGACAAGCCTTACTCTATATGCCATATTTTCCACAAATTCCAATTCCCAAAATAATTGTTCAACTTACAGTAACTGTGAAAACTAAGGGTTAGATGTTTTGTCAGATGTTCCAAGTTAACTGCTGTCACTCCTTTAACTGACTTTACTTCAATAATGTGACTAATATCCAGATTTCTAAACGTCAGCCTAGACGAAGCCTGGCTCAAACTCAAATAAATGGACAATTTAAAGTGAACTTTAAAATATCTCATTTAAACGTATCCACTCTCAAATGCACCTAGACACTAAATATAACTATGCTAGCAAAACATTCAGGCCACTACCACGTCTTGTTTTGTGCCCACAGCTGTAAATCTAGCGAGTTTTCCTACACTCTGGGCTAAGCTCAACCAATACTGTTTTATCCTGCTCAGTGCCAACACCCATATTTTACCATCTCTGACGTAAGCTCAGCCATGGTTGTGCTACCATTAAGCCTCAAAAGACTTCACTTTTATGATTTTGTTATTTATAAAAACCCTCCTGGTACACTAGAGGGAAATTGACCTTTTTTTTTTTACACAGCGGATTCATAAAAATGTTCTTCTGCCTCTATTATGTACCACTCTCAATGTGCATCATATTAGGTCTACCCATGGACCCCAATCTACAATGCCCACATGAGTATGTATGGTAAGGAAATATGGACCTTAGCGTGCAACAGTGCTGCAAAATGGCATCGGAAACTAGCATGAGGCTCTTTATGTGGTACAGCAGCAAAATCTAAGGTCAGGTCTGGATGTCTGGAGCGTGCTTTGGAAGCACACTAATGTGGCTAATGTTAAGAAAGTAGCATTAGGCCACCCTGGAGACCACAGAAATAACTGAGGGCTCCAGGGTTGAAAGGTCAAGGCCAAGGAGTGGCACAGCTTACACACGTGATGTTTGACAAATGAAGACAGCTGCTTATAATGAATGACAGACTTGCACAAGAACGGCTTGGTAGCTGAGGACATGGCCGATACGAACCACATCTGCTTCAAAACTAAGAGCACTTTCATATTGTCATGGATCACTGTGTTTGGGAACTCTTAGCTTTCAAAGTTTGTTATAAAAAGGATTGTTCAAGTTCAGCTAAAATCTGAGCCTTGTTTAAAGATGAACTGACATCACCTGAACGCTGTATGTTTGAAACCTTGTATCTAGGTCAGTACAGTGGTACAGTGGCATCTGGATATATGAGTATACTGTATCTTGTAGCTGTTGTCCCATTTTTTTCTGCAATGCCAAAAGGCCTGGAAGACAACTATAGTAGATCAATGCAGAATTCCCTCCAACATCTAGTCAATATCTATATACACACCTCCAGATTAAAAAAAAAACACTCATAACACTCAGGACAGAAAGATCAGAGGAGACTGATAAAAAAATAAATAATAAATAAATAAATACATACATACATACATACATACATAAACTTAAATGACTGTCCAGTTCTGGATTAAGATCCTTTTGACAAATAAAACAATTGTATTCATGGTCAGAAGCAAAACCACATCAACTGTCAAACATGGTGAAGGCACTGTTGTGGGATGGGCATTCATGACTGCTGAGTGTTTATTGATGACATGACAGCCAATAAAAGGAGAATTAATTTTGAAATGTACAGAATTACACTTTCTGCTCAGTTAAATGCTGCAAATGTAGGCTAGACAGGCTAGAACTCCACAGTAGTGATCCAAAAAGAGCAAAAGCAAAGAAAAGAAGTGGACTATTCTGAAGGCAGGACGACCCACAAACAAGCAGCAAATTAAGGTGGCTGCAGGAAAGGTCTGGAAAAGAAACTCAGCAGAAGAAACTTGGCTTGTGCTGATGTAAGTGATTTATAAAATTCAGGAAGTTATTTGCACACATGTTACTCCAAGTAATAAAAATGAATAATAATTATATATTAATAATAATATAATATAATATAATTTCATATTATATTTGTACATTTATAATGATGATAGCTTGTCCATTTAGTTTCTTGGTCTGTGAATATGGAGAGACTATGGTTAATGGTTAGCACAATATTTTATTAGCTGCCAGTTAATGCTGAAAGTACACACTTCAATCAAATCGATTTAATCAATTCTGATTGTGTGCAAACTAACGCGGAACTGTGTACCTGCAAATATGCACAACTATATTAGTGGTATCAATCAGTATCAATGATGCTTACATTTTTTTTTCTTTAAACATTACCAAACTAAATAAAGGGTAGACTGGTTATAGGAATGGATCAACTGAAAGTTCATTTCTATGTTTACTTATAAGGCAGTGAGCACATGTGCCCTGGGGAGCAGTTGGAGAGATAAGTGCCAGTTCAGGGAATCAAATCACAATCTTCCAGTCCCTAACCAACTGGTCATGGCTGCCCTATGCAAATTCTAGTCCTGAAGGACCAAATTTCTGTGCCATATGAGATTCAAATCAACAATTCATTATAATGTTTACTTTGTGTGTTTGAGCAGAATAATCAGAAACCTTCACCAACCCTGATTTTCCTTCACCTAACCCAGTTTCCCAGACTCTGACCTACCTGAGAAACTGTCTTTATCCATGGCTAGAAGCTCTCTTGCTTGATACATGTAGCAGCGTAAATGATAGCGTGTACCACCTGTAACAAAGGCAAAGCAACTGTCAGGGCTTCCAATGTACTGGATACTGTGTTTGAATGCTTGAATTCTAAAAACTGTCTGCTTACTGTCAAAGAAGCAGGAGATGGTGGGCCGGTTGACACCAAAGGTTGTTGTAACTGACTTGTCATCATTTTTGTCCTCAGTCACACTGCTCTGTTGATAGACAGAAGAAACATTACACTGTAACTCTGGGCCAGTTAGGCAGTTACCATGTTCCCTGAAAGTAAACAAGACTTGCATATCTTGGCGGCTGAGCAAGACAACGAGTTACGATGCTGGATCAGATATCTGAAAATTCCAACCAAGACTGTAAATGGAGAATGTGTTAATGATCTGAGTACCACGGGCAACTCCACTGCACCAAAAACCACTGGCACTAAACAACAGTGTATCACAACCATAGGATGCTGGAGTTTCACTTCATATGTCCAAATATTCCGAATGTAAAAAATGAAACATCCAATTGCACTTCAAAGAAATGTAAAGAGAACTGCTGTGTCATCTGTATCTTTACAGATGTGCAAACACTGCCTTGTTGGGGAAAATGTGTGTAGAATCTTTTCCACACACATATATTTACCATGTATATCCATTCACTTCTCAAAATGGGAAGTTTAGTGTTTAAATTGTGTGCTCTAAGCATAACAAAAATTAATCTTGATAACTGAACAGATTTAACAATAACATTTAAAAATATACAGTGAGATCACAGTGAGGAGATTGTGAATTTCCTGACTGCAGGACAAATAAAAGATTATCTTATTTTATCAGCACTTTGTGGGCAGTAACAATCCATATATCAGGCTTCATATCTCAGGATCAGAGTAAACTACAGATATGATACACATATCATAGCAAACTACAAAATACAATACCCTGATATTTACCTTATCAATGTGTGTTGAATTATCAGAGTATTCTCGTTCAGAATCAACCATGAAAGCATCCCACAAAATTGGCCTAGACTTCAAAATTTTAATATTCTTTTGTTCCCTCTGGATAAATTGTACATTTTGGCCTTTTTTCTTCTGCTGGGCCAAATGGTTTCAAAGACCATGTGGTTCCGCACCAGTGCAGACCCATTAGACCACTTATGGTTTCTTTTTCCATTTGATGTGTTGCTAAATCAGGACCAGGAACTGCATGGTGTCTTGTAAAAATATTACAACAGCTGCTGCTGTTGTCATCAGATGTGTCCAGTCTCATATAAATAAGGCTTGACTTAATTTCTGTTAATAATCTAATATGTTTCAGCACGAATATTAGTTGCCAGCAAAGCAAAATCAGCATTTCTCCAAACAGTTTTTCTTTACAATTGAACTACAAATAATGTAAGCGAACTCACTAGTAATCATTGAGTAGCATTGTGTCTACTCGCATAAATCACACTTGTCTGAACACATGTCAGCATGCCCGTTTTATGTAGTTTGTCAAATAAGAGTGGAATCCATGTAACCAAGTCTGTTTACAGTCTGCCCTCCACAGACCAAGGTCATAAGGTCACCTCCGTTTGAAATATAAAGACTCCGGAATATGAAGTACAAAAGTGACGCCTATATGGAGCCAATCAGTGGATCCTCCCACTGATTGGTTCCTCCCACTGAACACTTCTGTGGTTAAAGTACAGTTAGTAAGGTCTGGAATGGACTCTTCAGTTATCCAAAAGTGTTCAGTGCTATCTGGTACTAAGACCCTGGCTGCAAGTCCTGTAGGATGTGAGTTGAAACGTCCATGAAGCACATCAATAAGTCCACTTCTTATTCTGACATCATTGTATAATTGAGCTCCTCAAGTTATAATAACCTACATCAAGGACCCATCATGCAAGTCTCAAATCACATCATCAGGGTGGCAATGTGGCTTGGTGGTTAGTATGTTCACTTCCCAGCACTCAGTTCTTCCATGTTTCCCTGTGTCTGCATGGGTTTCCTCCCATATTCCAAAAACACGGATATACTGTGTGAACATGTGTATGTGAGTGAGTGAATGTATGTCTGTATGTGCATATATGAATTGGCACTCCTGGGTGAACCTTGCCTGGGCGAACCTTGTCGGTCTTTTTCAGTAGAGTACATTGCGTGTGATTGACTGTTGCTTCTCGCCGGTGTGCGCTGGCTGAGTGTGATTGTGTAGAGTGATGACCGTAAAGCATTCTTGGGTATCTAGAAAGGTGCAATATAAGTGTAACCTCATTCATTCATTGGTTTTATACCTTATATAACCTGAAGTTAACATTGTAGATTTTAACTTAGGTCTGTAACCACAATATAAAATAACCTCCATAGGCCATACCTTTGGGAATGTCTTTCTTATCATACAGTGGCCAAGAAGTCCAGTATTAGTACTAGAATGTGGCCATTGACAATAGGGAGACTGAGCGGTTAATGAGATATAAGCCTCATAATCGGTATAAGCAGGGCCAAAGAGTCTGCAGTGTTACAAGCATACATGGAGAGATGACTAAACTGAGTGAAATGCAAACACATAATAAAGGAAACAAATTAGTACCACAGCAAGGAATCGGCTCACCCAGATCTAGACCGCTGCTTAACCACTACCCTGTGCCCTACATCAGCTGGTGCCAACCCAGCAGAGTGTGCCTGTGGGTTGGGAAGAAGTATAGACCTCAGGAGCCAGCAGCCTATTGAAGCTTAAGAGTCTAGCCAAGTTAATCATAATCAAGAAAATCCATCCCAAAATCATGAAGGAACCTTACAGAGCAAGATCTCAGATCCTCTAATGGGTGGAGGAACTGGCTGAATATATGAAAATTACCAAACAGCTTTTAATCAGTTGTTGTTAAATATATATTGCCATTGCCAGGGTTGGTATGAACATGGTTGTAGAACATTTCTCTACTTAGTAATTATATAGGCCTTCTGCAGTGGTTTCTATATACAGGAACTTAAAAAAAAACGTAGGGATCCCCCAGCCCAGAGCTTGGTAGCATTAACAGGGCCCTTTCACTCAGCAAGCCAGACCTTATCCAGAACCTCCTCAAGCCCTGGTCCAGCCAAGACCACATCACAGCCCACGCCTGCAGTCTGAAATGAATCTGAGACAATGGACCCAGTAGACCAGGGCATGAGTGAATGCACTGTACTTGTAGTGTGCACACATTTTCAGGCACACACAGATATGTCTGTGTTTTTGTGGTAACTGGACTCCCAAGATGCCCTTATTTAACCAGGCTGATTCCACTCTGGTTGCCCAGTCACTCTCAGCACCTCAGGCCTATCCAAGCCCAAGGCACTTCACGCCCATTTTCACCTTCTGCCTCTCCAAACTGAACCTCGCCTTTAACTTTCCTGGTTCCAGTGATTCTGAGTAAGTTCATCCACCATTGTTCCCAACAGTGGAACAATGGACTCGTGTCATTGTTCTTTTTCTCACGTTCACACACATTAGATGAAGATGAAGAACATCTCAATGGATAGTTGAGATAGTTCTTAAAGCGATCATTTTGGACATGACTTGTAGTGTGAAGACATAAAGCACCACATGTAAATCATCTATAACACTAAAATATTTTTTCCAAGAACTGTAGCTCCAAGAACTATTTAAGAACATGTCATTTCTTAAGTGTGTTGTTTGACCACATCAAAATATAACACTACACCAAAGAGACAGTATCCATTCTCGCTGTCTCTGCAATAAAAGTCTCCATTCTTCCTTTTCAGTCTTCTAATTGCAGTCTGCCAAACTTGCTTCATCCCACTTCCAGCCTTGTAAATTTCATACTGTTAACCCTCATTACCAGCGAGCACTCCAGGGCAAAGATGGCTGCCGGTCCGGTCTTCTCCAGAGGCTCCATGCGGCAGCGCCAGCGGCGGCGGCGGAACGAGTCCGTTTTCCTCTGCTTAAGGTGGAACTTCCAGCCAAACAGAGAGGCATACTCCCAGCCTTCACGCTCCGACTCATCTGGACGCTGCTGTTAGAGCACACACACACACAGAGACACACAGTGAGGAGCATTAAACCAACATCATTGTGGTTTAATGAATTTCTTAAATTCTGTGTTCTTTCAGCACCACCATGAGGAGAGGTTAAGTAATGTTACTATAAGGGTATGTTCTCTTTATCAATCTTTCCCCCTCTCTTTCCTCTCTCTGTCATTCGCTCTTTTATCCTCTCTCTTTCTCTCTGGCCTTGTCTCTCACCTCTTTCTCACTGATCATCTCACTGTCCTATTCTCTCTCTCTATCACCCTCACCTCTTTCTGGGCCTTACTTTTTCTCATTATCTCTCTCTATTCCTCTCTCTCTCTCTCTCTGACTCATCCTGTATATACTGTACCTCTATTTGTCAGCCCTACTGCCTAATCTATCATCGAAAAACAGTGAGTTAATCTCAACAATACATCATTATTAGTACAAGTGTGCTTTAGCCATTACGTCCATGACACGAACACACACGCGTGCGCACGCACGCACACACACACACACACACACACACACACACACACACAGATGATGAACATTACGCATATTTGTGGTGGAACCGTAACTGTGGATGAGCTGTGGACCTCTTGCCAAGGCAGAATAAGGCTCATGGATTAGAGACATGGGATTGATTTCAGATTAGTGTCAGATGGTGTGATTGATTAGGTGTCCTCTCAGCCTCCATTTATCCCCCACCTCCACCCCCACACACACACCCACACCAGAACCCCCTTTCCATCTGCCAGATACTCTGCAGAGCTCCTCTCGCTGTCCCACCACACTGACATTCCCCAGTATCCCTCTCAACTCAGACAGCATCAAGGAGCAGCAAACGGACAGTAAAAAGTGGTATGGGAGTCTTTTCTAAAAAATATTATTCTAATGTGGTTCCCAACACGAGTGAGGCAAATGTTGAATTTTATTGCACTGATGGAAAACATATGAGCTGGATTTGGCTAATAAGAGAGCTGTAACAGTGTGGTACCTTTCTGAGCACGTCCATTTTCTGCAGGTCTCTGCGCCGCAGGCGGATCCAGCGGCGTCTGCGATTGGTGTGGTACATTTTCTCAGATGGGACCCAGGACTTGGGGCGACGGTCAGGAGGAATGGTAATGCCATACTCCCACCCTGAGAATTATGGCAAATAGATTGTTAGTGGTATTTGCAACATGCTTGAGTAACCATACCCTCCTCAATCTCAACTTACTTCAAGGAATTAAATGGAAACGTGTCAAATGAATGGTAGTGAAATATGAGTATTGTACACTGATATACTGTATGTACATATATAATTTTGGAGAACTAAGGCAGCTTCTGAGAAGAAGCCTTACCCTGATCGTCTACAGCCCGTTTAAGATCTTCACTCCATTCTGGATCTTCCCACACCCAGCCTGGAGGGCACTCAATATCATCTTTGGGCACTGCTTTCTCTCCATTCTGCTCCCCAGTGGAAAAACCAAGCATAACAAGTCAATATTTATTATCTTTTATAGACCTTTGAGGCAAGACTCTTCTTTCATTTTAGTTTTGAAATAAAGCACAGACAGCATCAATCATAAGAATATGAAAACAAAGTAATACAAAAACAGCTACATAATAAAATCTAATATATTCACCACATCTGTATAGCCTTCTGGCATTCCAATCCATTGTCCTCCCGGGAGCCTCATCTGATTCTCAAACACTTCCTCCACAAAAGTCATATGACCTGCATCCACATCATACAGCAAACTGGGAAAGATGTAGAAAAAATGGAAAGACCAGTAACCAGTTAATAAAATCTATTTACAGTTCACAAAAGTAGCCTCTTCAGAGAATTATTAAGCTTATGTTGAAAACCTGCTTTTGTGAATGCCTGCTCAGTTCATCCTTTTAGTAGCATCAGTGCAAAAGTTGTATACAAATTTACAACCATCACATCCAGTCTGCTGGAATCATATTCAGTGGAATCATATTATAAGCCAAGGCAGCTTAGCATTAAAAAGAGAAGTTCTGTGTGATGCTCGTCTGACCATCTAAGAATCCTCTTTGTGTTAAGAAGCATTTGGAAAACCCACTCCTGTTCAGCAATAAACTAAGAAAGACTTGGTGTAATTCTTACGTTTTCTCTGGGCTGATGTACCATTCTCCAGCCCAGGTCCAGCCTGGAGAAGGTTTGAAGCTTTCCTTAGGCAGTTTCACCCTGCCAGTCACATCACTGAACTTGGGGTAGGTCAGGCCTGTCGTGCCCCAGTTCCCCATCAGAGCCAGCTTAGTCTGGTTCTCATACTGCAAGAGACACAGCAGGAAGAAAACTGGCAGATCAGAGTGGAGCCAGTGACAGAATCGCAGAGCAAGATCATTCATCACACCACAAAGGCCTGTGTGATATCATAATGCAGTCTGTACATTACATACTATCAACTATAGCGGCTGTAGTATTTATCTTCATACTCAATATAAGATTTATGACACACAAATTGCAACTAAAAGTAACTGCATTTAAACTACTACGAAAATTGTGCCATTATAAGGGAGGAACTGAAGTTAAGCCCACACACAGGCCCTTAGAGTGTAATGGATTCAATGCAATTTTATCCAGCAATTACTCACCGTCTCAGCAAACACAGACAGCTTGCCCTCTGAGAACTGATTAAAGTGCTTGACATCAGCAGCAAGACCAAACCACACCTTCACCCGAAGCTGTGCCGGGATCTTAGCATCCCCACTGCCTCCCTGAGGATACTGAACAAACAGAGCCATACTTATACAAGTATAGATTAAACACAAATTCTCAATTAATCTTTAAAACACTAGGTTCTTAAGTGGTACAACCATCAAAGTGTTGGTCCTATCATCAGGAGAACTTTAGCTGAGTGTCTGTTAGCTGATTTAAAAGGACTTGACAGAAAAAAATCAGAAATGTACAATTTTTTTGGAAATTTATTAAAAAGGAAAAACTGAAATTTCACATGATCATAAGTATTCAGATGCTTTGCTGTGACATTCATATTTAACCCACATGCTGTCCATTTCTTCTGATCCTCCTTGAGATGGTTCTACTCTTTCATTGGAGTCCAGCTGTGTTTATTTAAACTGATTGGACTTGATTAGGAAAGGCACACACCTGTCTATATATGACTTCACAGCTCACAGTGCATGTCAGAGCAAATGAGAATCATGAGGTCGAAGGAAATGTCCAAGGAGCTCAGAGACAGAATTGTAGTAGGGAGATGGGAGAAAGTTCCACAAAGTCAACTATCACTCCAGCTCTCCATCAGTCTGGGCTTTATTGCAGAGTGGTCTGACGGAAGCCTCTCCTCAGTGCAAGACATATGAAAGTCTGCATGAAGATTATGAGAAATAAGATTCTCTGGTCTGATGAGACGAAGATTGAACTTTTTGGTGTTAATTCTAAGTATATGTGGAGAAAACCAGGCACTGCTCATCACCTGCCCAATACAATCCCAACAGTGAAGCATGGTGGTGGCAGCATCATGCTATTGGGGTGTTTTTCAGCTTCAGGGACAGGACGACTGGTTGCAATTGAAGGAACGATGAATGCAGCCAAGTACAGAGATATTCTGGATGGAAACCTCTTCCAGAGTGCTCTGGACCTCAGACTGGGCAGAAGGTTCACCTTCCAACAAGACAATGACCCTAAGTACACAGCTAAAATAACAAAGGAGTGGCTTCGGAACAACTCTGTGACCGTTCTTGACTGGCCCAGCCAGAGCCCTGACCTAAACCCAATTGAGCATCTCTGGAGAGACCTGAAAATGGCTGTCCACCAACATTCACCATCCAACCTGATGGAACTGGAGAGGATCTGCAAGGAAGAATGGCAGAGGATCCTCAAATCCAGGTGTGAAAAACTTGTTGCATCATTCCCAAGAATGACAAGTACAGTTTTTCATGGCTGTACTAGCTCAAAAGGGTGCTTCTACTCAATAATGAGCAAAGGGTCTGAATACTTATGATCACGTGAAATTTCAGTTTTTCTTTTTAAATAAATTAGCAAAAACTTCTACATTTCTGGTTTTTTTCTGTCAAGATGGGGTGGTGAGTGAACATTAATGAGAAATAAAATTAACTTTTTTGATTTTAGCAAATGGCTGCGATGAAACAAAGAGTGAAAAATTTAAAGGGGTCTGAATATTTTTCGTACCCACTGTATGTCATTCAGTACACAGCGAGTTCATTAAACGATTGACCAAGGAGTATTAAAGTTATTGTTGTTTTTTTTTCTATTTATTATTCTTTGTGAATATTTCAAAGGTACCAGTTGGGTTACTGTGTAGGTGAGTATATTTCTAATGCCTGGCCTTAATAAAACAATGTGACTGTTTAACTAATTTAAAAAAAAAAAACATCAAACTCACAAAATTGGTCTAGGGTCCTAAAGATTAAAAGCATTTGTATTAGTATTAACACTGCCTTGCATCATTCAGTCTATTTTTGTTTTTTGACTGACTACTTGATCGAAGGTGGTAAAAAGAAAATAAATATTCTTACAATTATGTATTACAATCTTTTCACTTTTCGAATTTCTAAACTTTTTAAAATGCAAACTGTTAGTACTGGTTAAAGTAAATGCCAGCAGAAATACTTTTATAAAAGAACCAGCTCTCAAAATCACTCATCAGGATCAGAAATACTGATATTTTAATACTGATTAGACCAGCCCAAATATACAGACCTTCATGAAGACAGTCTGGAGTTGACCACAGTGTTTGCCACAATAGCCCTGAGAGAAGAGCACCTCGTGGGCTTGTATTCTGTGGTAGGCCACTCTTCTGTCTCCTTGAAGCATCCAGATCACTATGTCTGGCAGACTGTTTTGGGGCTAAGAAAGAGAATTACATAATGAAGAAGAACAATATAATAGAACAAAGATAAAAAAACAAAAGTTCAACAAGGGCCCACACTGTCTGTTCTACCATAACACCTCCTTGTAGCTTTTTCTCCTGTGGTTATTACCATAGTCTGAAGTGCTGTTACTCTCAGTGTGTTAAAATGGCAGTTGTATTAAATGTACAGTGTCAGTTTGTTCAGTAAGGTTTGAAGCTTCTGCTTCTTATGGGAGGATGTGTTTTGGAGATCCTGAAAGTATAAAGACATTAAAATCGAGGCACTACGTAGTGAGGATTTATAACCCTCTAATCAATGCTTGGTATCACATGCAGCTCCTCCAAAATACCCCCATTTCTTTGGTACACTCTAAGCAAATGCCCTGTTTTTCTATTTAGAACCATCTACAACTTTAACATTAATGCAGAAACATAACCCCAGACAAAGAACCACTTAAGCATTAAATGCTTTTTCAGTAGTGTTTTTTTGTTTATTTGTTATTTGGGTTGTTTGTTTGTTTGTTTGTTTGTTTGTTTGTTTGTTTGTTTGTTTGTTTGTTTGTTTGTTTGTTTGTTTGTTTTTTGTCTACATATGATAATATGATCATGGCTTTATGATAAAACGACATGCTCAAATCTAGTACTTCTGCTATACTGACCTCTTCTGCGAGTAAACGCAGTCTCTGGGCCCAGTCATCAGCCTGTTCCAGCACCGAGCTCAACTCTGTCTCTGGCCCATGCTTCAGTGCCAGAGCTGCTTGCTGAATCTGCTTTAGATTCACCTTCCGCAAACGTCGCAGAGATTTATCCAGAGGTGTCACACATGGCCAGTCATCCAGCCCAGGCAAATCCTCGCTGAAAAACACAGACAAACACAAACACAATGCAACTCACAGCGTAGCTATTTTGATATATGAAACAAAGCTGAAAATAGTCTGACCTGCAGTCAGCAATCACATCATCAAGCAGTTGTACCACTGTCTGCTCCAGGTCATCTTGGTCACCTCCTGATTGGAGTTCCAACTGCACCAGCTTGAGGTTTGACTCCTAGAGCCAATAAGGATACACGCAAGAAACACGTATCCATGCTGCATTAATGTATATATGCTATATTTAAATCTAGACATTCTGGAATGTATTCTCATTGAAATGCTGGATACTGCCATGCTTGGCCCTCACCAGGTGGTCCACTATGCTGAGCAGCATGTTCAGGGCTTCTATACGGGGACTGATATCTTCCCATTCTGATGACAGAACCACTACAGGCTTCACATTCCCCCAGGGCAGGTAATAGTAGTGACAACCTATGGTTGAATAGTGAATGACAAGCTTAACTTGACACAACAATCATCACTGTAGTAAAAGATTTCTCATAGCAATTTGCTTTTTTTTTCTATCCTAAAATCTAAAACTGAATGTAAGAATTATTACAATTGCAATTCTTTCCTGTGTTCATTAATAAAATTAAAAGCTGTATTTGTAATAAAGGCCACAGGGTGGTGGTATTTCTCACCGTCAAACACAGCTCTACTGTACTGAGAGGTGGAAGCCAGGGGAAGACAGGTGCAATCAAACTTGTTTCCATAGTTACCAATGCTGACCTCAAATTGAACGGCATCATCCACATCTTGAAGAAGAGTGGCAGAGTAGAAAGCAGCAAATAAAGAGTACTTCCTCTTCCGCATGAATTTCTAAAGGAGAAGGTGGGAATTAAGCATTTTATTGAACATTCCTATATGGAATATGGAGAATCACGTCAGTAAGCAAGCTCATTCAAGAGCTCTTTAGGAAATGATGTTCCTAATGTGCATGGCCAGGTGACTGCTCACCTCTACCACCAACAGGTCATCAGGCACAATGTCTTCCACCTTCTGCTCCACCCGGTCACACAGCTTAGTAGTCAACTCCAACAGCACACGCCCTCGATATGCTACCCCCTCTCCCTAGACCAACACAATACACACACAAACTCTGAAGATTATCCACTCAATACCGAATTTCTTCATGTCAGGCTGAATACTTCAAAAGTAGGGCTGGGCAATACATTATAAATATTGATATATTCAAAACAATAAAAAATGTGAATGCCATATGTAATATTTTATCTACTACACGCAATCTGATATGCTATGTGTGTGTGATTTAATTCCAAAAGTAGCGGGCACAGGTACCTTGTGTGGAAATGGTTTGGTTTCCAGAGGGATGACAGTCTTGTGCAAATTATGTTCTAGAAACATTTCATTAAATGAGTAGTTACTGGCCATAGCATAGTACCTGTGTCTTCAAGGCAAGCTCTTGGGACAGCAGCAGTACGCAGATAAGCACTGTATTGTCAAATTAGTGCACCGTCTTGCATTAGAATTGGTTGATTCCTTCTAGGAATCATCAATTTGGTGGTTAGATTTACAATTTAAATGTTGTGTTTTCTGATTCTTTAACATTATACTTTGTTAAAGTTTCCCGCATATCATATTGTATATTACCACTTCTCTCCAGCATATCAACTTTTTTGGTTACACAGCCCAGCCCTACCTCAAAGTATAATTCAGCAGCTACTGAATAACACTCTTGTTAAGAAATGGTTCAGCAAATAATACACAATTTCCCTCTTATGCTTGATGCCCAAAATGTGTGCATGTTTTGAATGATCAACTGCATCGTAGGTGTTGTGTGCAAACACTTCTTTCTTTTTTTTTGTATGTTTGTCTCTGGTTCTCCCACCACAGGAACCACCAGTATCCAATTGTCCAAAGAAGGTCCTTGCTGGCATAATTGAGGGAGGAGTCAACCCTTTCAAAATGCTGAATCCAAAATGCTTTTTTTTAGCTGTAGTTTTCAAAATCTTTTATGTAATTACTCCAGTTGGGGTCTTTTACCTGTAAACTACCAGGCTTTGTTTCACCTCTATGTTAGGGTGTGCTTTTTTTTAGATATTATACTCATAGTCCTTAACTTTATTGTATAAGAAGTTTGATTGTGCCACCTGGGGTTTCAAACAGGTAAGAAATGTGCACATTTCACATCCACGTAGGTTTAGTTCCATAGACAAGAGGGTGCCACCACCCAGTTCCTTGGTTTTTGTCCAAGGAACTTTAGAGTTGCTAGCTTTGGTTTTATTTACTTTCTAGCTAATAATGTTTTACTCAGAGTAGGGAAATGTGATTATGTTTTATTCTGTTATGTCTGTTATATTATTCTGTTCTTTTCTTAGGTGCTGTTCAGTTTGATTCCCCCAGTGTGGCTCTGGAGAACACAGCAGTTTCATTATGTGTAACTGTGTAGTTTTTTATAGTTGTTTATATGAAGCTCTTTTACACTAGTTTTATTGGTTTTAACAAAATGCTAATGTTACTGATTCCTCCCCTGATTCCTGATTCCTCCCCATACCCTAGACACAAGGTGGGATCGTAACAATAGGTAAATGTAAACTTGCCATTTCTTTTATCATTGTTTAAGACATTGCTTTTGACAATACACTTCATCTGTTTATAATATAACATAAAAGGTTTAAATTATCTTACCTTGCCAAGGTTTAGGGCCTCGTAAGGGTCGGAGAAGGCAGTGAACTCTCTAAGACTTCCATATATGTTAACATAACAGGGGCCAAACGTTGGCAGGAAACCCAAGCTGTCATCAACTAAGAGGGAAGTTATGAGGAGAAGTTATGAACTGTTCTTGACTGATTAGGACAGGCAGTAAATGAGCACAGAAATGAGTTGAACGCTACAGCCTATATACAGCATAATTTAGTTTCGGAGGTTACACAAAAGCTATGACTACACTACAGCACCCAGCTGGACCGGCAGTCCTTTGGATGTCAAAAGACGATGCATGTCTTTTTGTTTATGTAACGTGAGGAGTGTCACACAGATACTGTATGAAAGGGACACATACTGGTGCTTTGGATGGTCCTGGAGGGCAACTCATCTGAATGCGTAGAGAAATAGAGGATGGTTTTAAGTTACAACTACTAAAGAGGATGACTGCATGCTCACTCTTATTCTCGAATTAGACTTCCAAACAGTGAGTTAGTTGATGTAACACAGCAAGGGTGAGTGCAATGAAATGCAGTGTTATGAAAGTTCATAACAGATAGTATGAACAAAAAACTCTACCTCTAGAGCAGGGGTCTCAAACCAAAACCTCAGTGGGATATTGTGGCTGTGGGTTTCATTCTAAACAACAAGTCCAGGAATTGGTTTAATCAGTTGGCCAGTCTTCACACAACTGATCACATGCTTCCATGGGACTGGTATGAACACCTGCAGCCACATCAGCCCATTGTGGAGCCTGCTTGAGATGCTTGCTCTATACAATTACTGAATTCCACTGTAAAAGGTACAAGATCCTTGAGGAACATGTGCCTGGTTTTAAATTGGAAACGATTGGAGGTTCCTTGAAACACTCTTAAGAAGTTCATCCACAGTTTTGAATTGAAGAACCTCTAAACGTTCAAATATCTTGTACTTTTACAGTGCATAAATAAAACGGGAACAATAGAGGACAGAAGACTTGAGTGTTAGTTCTACATCATGCCACAAAATCACAAAATGAGGTAATAGGGATTGTGGTCACACAGCCAATCCTGATAAACTGTTACACACAACAGAACTATTGATCCAGCAAAGTCAGACAGCGCTGACTAAGGACCATTCTTATACACTGCACACCACACTGAAAAAAGAGTATACAAATATTCCAGCAATCACTGAAATATTCACTTAGCAAGCTTCGACAGAACATCATATTCTACACGGAAGCTCCTTCACAAACTCATACCATGCCATGGCTGCCTCATCATATGCCACAAACCTTATCAAACCTAATGGATTATTTTGGATTTCTTGGGATTCACTTCTAGTATTTCAGTAGTTTGCAGCAATAACCCTCTTACTCTGAACTGATTTCAAATGTACAATATCTGTATTTAAAACTGAGATGGGATTGAGACAACATGGGAATGTTTCCCATTGCAATGTCAGTGTATAAAGAGCTAGTCAGGTAGATTCGTTTTTCCTGTCTCGTTCCCTCACTATGATGGTCACAGTACTGCTTCTGCAGACAGTAGTTTTGTAGTTTTGCATACAAGCAGAATTTATATTCAAATTGTAAATACATTTAAAATAAAATGACAATAATACTGTCAATAAGCCATTTCACTTTTTTTTTTTTTTCAAAGATGTGGACAAATGACAAAATGTATTCAGCTACCTTCAAAAGAGCTGTTACATCTAACTGCACTTCTTGAGAAATGCACATCACAATTTACCTTCTATTTCCCCTCCTGGAGCAGAGATCTTTGACATGCAAAGGTGTGAGGTGCCAATGACATCATTGTGGCTGGCTCGATCCCTAGCAGCATTCAGGATAAGACGCAATGTTACAAAAGGCTCTTGAACAGAGCTGCAGAAGACTTGAGAGAGAATAATATTATGAAGAAGAATACATAGTATACATTTAAAAAAAAAACTCTAATGAGAAGTTCAAAAACACACTGACCAGTCTAAGATGCGTATCCTCATCTTTTCACACATAGATGGAAACTGCCAAGAGAAATACGAGGAGATGGGAGAAGAGCGCTGGTGAAAGTGACTAATATGCTAAAACAATTAAATGTGTACGTGCTCCTACCCTGATAGGAAGTGACAGACTTTGATTCCACTGTGGATTAGCATTCCTCTCCAGTATTTTACTACACATCTGTGGAGACACATGATTCATGACATACATCGTGCTCAAAGTAATGTCCAATATACTATACACTCTAAACGCATTAAGATCTCAGATTTAGGGTGGCAGGGGGCAGAAAGTAACAAAGTTACTTTTTACACTAGAGCACAGCAATGAAACTACACCAACTGCAGTAAAGATGGAAGGAAAACCTTTAATATCCTGTAATAAGGGGATTTTATTTTCTTTTAGCTGCCTACAACTGACATCGTTCAGGTCATTCTATTTTTATCAGAATTAATTAAAACAAAATACCCTCAAGGTCATCTTTACTAGCAATTTTTGATAAAACATTTCACAAGTGGTTCTACGCTAAATACTTTAAAAGAGGCCACAATTATGTTCTGACATAATCTGTCAACAATAATATTATCATATACAACACTTTCCCCCCTTTTTGTAAATGGAACAAATGTTAGATTCATGTTTCTAACTACAAAGAAATGTTAATAATGATCATCCAGTCAGCATGCTAAGGCAGCAATGATCTGTCACGTTGACAGTTCATTACATATTTAGTCATCTACTTTTAGTCACCTAAAAAAAAGTCATGCTTTAAATGGAGCTGAGGCACATTTTACTGCAATAAAAGTGCTGCAAAAAGTTTGGGTAAACTGTGGACGACCTGAACACGAGCAAAGAATGTATAAGATATCTTAGAAAAGCTGCTATTGTACCGTTTTGCCAGCAAAGTTGACTTCCACTAATGGATCTACCAGGTTTTTTCTGTTGGAGTCAAATCCCAGAAACTGCTTCATGCCATCCATAAAGGCGTCATCCACTGGTGATATGAAAAAGAAGAAAAGTCAAAAGATACAGACAGACGCTCAAAGTACACAGACACACACACACACACACACACACACACACACACACACACACACACACACACACACACAGATAACACTGACTCTGAGGTAGGTCCTCTGCCCTGTAGACTTTAAGAGTGAAGGTAGCTCCTCTAAGAGTGAGTCCTGCTGGCCTCAGCAGATTGGCCTCAATGTCCTCTTTCTCCTGAACACCTTCTTTCTTATCCATCTAAGACACACAAAAGCTTACAGCTCTAAATGCAGTCATATTGTAAAGTGAAAAAAAGTCCACATACATATTTTCAAGCATGATTACTGTTGCGTTGTTGTTATATTTTTATTATAATGTTTTCAATATTTTAAAAAGATATTGTGCTTTTTAAATGTCCAGGTTCAGGGTCAGTTCAGGGACAACAAACTCGTTTTTGACAAACCAAAACCTACGTCTACTTCAATTTGAGAGAGAGTTGCTTATATACTATGAAATTCCTAATGGCATATCAGCGTATTTGGCTAAAGTGTTACTACTTTACTACTGGAAAAGCTGCTGACTGACAGACATTCAACACCTGGGCCTAAAACTAAAACTACTTGTTCCTCTCATTGTTATTTGGGCTGTTCCAAATTTTCATTATGGCTGGATACATTTGAGTTTTCTAAGGAAAAGTTACAAATTATAAAATTTCCTTTTTGCTTTAGAAACAGGAACTGGCAGAAGTTATCAAACCAAATTGTACTGGATGGACAAATATTATTACTCACCGGTGGCTCATCACCTGCAGCCAGGACAAACATGCTGACCTTCAGATAACCGCGAGCCCCAGCAGAAAGGTCATCAGGGTCCGCCAGCAAAAGCCACTTCCTGAGAATAGCATGTCCTGCCACAAGAATAAAAAATCCAGCATTTTGAATCAGCTAATGAAGCTGAGAGAAGTGTTAATAAAGTTACAACTATAAACGTATCATTCAGTTAATAATACTATGATACATTATCCAGTAATTGGACCTTGATCATTGTATCATTGTATCATCTTTGTAATTAGTATTTATAGTCATTTGACACAATGTGTTATGCACACACAGGAATGAGACCTGCACATTTTACTCATTGACACACAGTGATACACCCATACACACTAGTCAGTACACACACCAGGGGGCAGTGATGCCTGGAGCAGTGGGCAGCACCCAGGGAGCAGCTGGGGAGTTCAGCGCCTTGCATGTCCTGCCAGATCAGGGATTCAAATCAGCGAGCTTCCAGTCACAAGGCTGGATCCCACTGCTGCTCCCGTTGCTGCTCCCGTTGCTGCTTTGGTTGTTATTTTTTAAAGGAGCATTAAAACACAAGGACCATTCAAGTGGGTTCTTTGCATTGCAAAATAGTTCTTCATTGAGATGGGACATCCTGTTGTAAATCTTGTTTTAATGGTGAAAAACTTTTTTGTTGATACTGTCCTAAAACAACATCATTTATGTCATAAATGTTGTTATAAAAAAAATGACATTACAAGATTTAAGGAGTAAAATAAATGACACTGTGCAAGTCATGGAAATGTGAAGATTGTGAATTTTCCTTCTATATAAATCAAGATGTAGCATGACAATATTGTCTAATTTGCCTTATGTTACATTGCACATCTTGTGATGCAACTATTGTGCATGTAGACATTGTGATGAAAATGCGGAACGCTCACAGCCCACCTATTTGTAACTATAGCATAACGACCCACATGACACTTTTATTTTCTCAAGTGCTGACACAGAAAATGAGAACTGGAGCCTGAACAGCTTAAAAATTACATGAAAATATAAAAATTACTGTCCTCACAAAAACAAGCAGTATAGATGCATTTCTAAGATCAGATAACACGTTTAGGTACATGTGCACATTCATTTTTCTCTTTATGTAGACCATATGTCTACTTACGCTCTCACATCATATCTAATGTTGTCTGCATTGTACTTGCAGATGAGTTTGTGTTTTTTCTGAGGAGTAGAGACAACATTCTTTCTTCATTTAAGAAACTTCTCCATCTCTGATTCATTATTTGTGTGCATCAGGTGCCTGTGGCTGCTTTGTTTCAAACTGACAACGTTTAATTAGCCTTGTGTTATTCTGTTTCTTCATATGTTATTTTTGGTGCATTTCTATTAATGTTATAATAACATAGATTGTTTGGACATGATGTCTAGATTTTTACTTTCCTACAGTTTGTTCATGTAGATTTTTGCGATTTAAACTGGAATTAATGGCCCACTATGAACTACTCTCTCCCCCCAACTAGAGAGTGTTTTCCAGCCCACTGGTGGTCCCCAGTCCAAAGGTTGGGAAATCGCACACATAATGGATCTTGCATTTAAGAGATTCAAAACCTGCATTAACTGTGTCTGTCATCCTAATGTAGGTCTTCTCTGGCAAGCCACAATGTGAGCGTTTTCCGTGCATATTAATTCAATACTTCAAAAGGTAGAAAGCAGTCCCAGTCACAGCAGGAGTGTGCAGCACTTACTGTGTTCATTATACACCATGCCAACATCCAGCTGAGAGAAGACAAGAAAAAACACAGTCATCATTATTATCAGCTCTACATGAAACAACAGGCTCGTGTCTGACAAACCAACACCAACAGAGTCAAAGACGCTGAAAACAAACACAGCAATGACATTTAAAAGCAGCAAATATTAGAAACAAAAAGTAATTAAAGCAAAACAAGAAAGAAAGAAAACAAGCACACACTACCTTGAACTCCCCAATGACGGAGTCTGTGCGTAGAGACTTTGAGTCAAATACCTAAGAGAGGACATAGGGATAAATCTTACTATACCACGTATGTACTTAGCTTGAAGACTGAGATATGAACATGACTACTCACTGTTATAAATATAGGCTCATCAAAGAGATCTGAGGGGGTCTCATAGAAGTTAAGGAAGAAAGTCTGGAAGAAAGGAAGACAAAAACCAAATATGCATTCAGTAGAAAGGGTGTCCAAAGGTTTTGGCTTAGAGCAGTTTATGTTAATGCCTAGTGGTTTTAAAGAAGTAAGTTTTAAACATCAAACATCAGAAGTTCTATATTCAGTACAAAAGCAGGAATCATCCACACCCAAAAAGAATTCTCTTCAAGTGTTTCTATATAGAATTCATAGAAACATCTGAAAGATTAAACGATTCATTGGCTGATGAAGTGCTTCTTTAAATTATGGAAATCTTGTAAATAGTTCTTTGAAGATCCTATTAAGTGTTGTATATAGCACCAAAAATGGTTCCACTATTATTGCAAGAGAAGGGAACTTGTTTTCAGTAAAATTCAGAAATATTTTCGACAGCATAAGCTAAAAAGGAGAAAACTAGGTCTTTACCTCATCAAAGAACGGATTATTGCCTTTTTTGATGCGTGTCCTCTTTGTCTGACCCCCTACCGTCACCTTGACCACAGGTTTTATATTGATGCCAGGAAGTTGTCTTCCTTCGATGATTCGCACCCGTACCTGAATATTGCACAGTCAGTTAAAAGCAGTTAAAATTTATTATTGAAATGAACTTTGTTGACCTAAAATCTTTCATTCATGTAAAACTGACCCAACTGAGTTATGCAGTTAACTATTTCTAATATTTTATGATTGCAGTGTCTTGTGTTTCAGGTTTTTAAAGATCTTCCCGTCTAACAGGACACAATTACACTGTAAGTCATTTTTTCATTGTGAACCTGACTATACACATGAAATTTATTGTTGTGTTGTCTTTCCATCCTGACCTAATGCCAATTACGGCCACAAGAGGGCATTATTTCTGAGTTCTGAACACTGGAAATCAAATAATTACATTGGAGTCTGTGGGACAATAAGATAAATGCTGTTTTTGCTTGAAGATGAACATTCTGAGATGCGTTTGTTGTGACAGCATTGCACAGCACACAAACCTGGAGGTCCTGGGGTTTGTTGGAGAGGGGCGCTTTGTTATGGTGCTGCTTCTTCTTCTTTAGGCCCTGGTTAAAGGTTGGGGGGGCTTTTTTAGGTGGAGCTGTTGGGACCCCTGCCTCTGGACCCTGAGGTCCTGGAACAGGCTCAGGTTCCTCTGCAACCTCAAGCATCATCATGCTCTCTGTGTCCTCCTCTCCCATCGTGTCCAATGAGAAAACTGAATACATGAGATTAGCTCACCATTAGGAATTTAGAAGACACCATCACACAAGATACGCATGATTGTTTCAGAGACAAAGCTAAATAGTTAAAAAGAATAATAATAACTATGTAAACACCTGCAATTGGAAAGTTGAAGTACTTTCTGTCCATGTGCATTTGCATCATAGCAGATGTTTAAAAAGTTCAACATGGTTGGAGAGAAAAACTGGTCTGCAGAGGAGACAAAGTTTTTGCTGGGAACTATATAAGACCTAAACATTGATAGCAGAATGGACAGCTGTAAAGCAAGCAATAACAAGCTGTTCAGACAAGTATTTGAGCAAATGAAGGACAGCAGGATCACACAAACCGAGCAAATTAAGAACAGATGGAAGTTTATGAAGTCAGCATATTACAAAGCTATTAGCCAGAATGCTAAAACGCTGCAGTTCTGATCCTTCTACATTTGCATTTTATGAAATTTTGGTTGATTTATCCATAACACTAATGAAAATGGTGTGGATGTTGGATTTGCTGACAACCTGCCTGAACAGTGGTACACATGCTCGTCATAATGGATCACATTAATTGCAGTGTGCATTTAAACATAGATTTTCATCATATGTTTAGTAGAGTAGAGTACAGTGCTTATAAACACCTAGAAATGAATTCAATCAGACTTGGGAAAATCTTTACATGTAAATATAGCCACTGTCACCTACTACCATGTAACATGAACGAGCATGTAAAGACATTCTTTGTAAAGACATGTAAAGACATTCTTTGTATGTGCTGACATACACTATATAAGCCTAAGTGTTTGTGGACACCTAACAAATGCATTCAGATACTTTAAGTTGCACCCATTGCTGACACAGATGTGCAAACGCACACATATAACTTGTCCAGGCACATAAACCCGAAACTACTGGCATCGTGTCTAATACCAGGCATGGGCAAAAGAGGTATAGAACCCCCCCAGTGTTTAGCTGTGGGATTGTGTTCTCTGGAATGATGGTGGTCCATCTAATCCAGCCTTCCCTAATACCACCAAATCCCTATAAAGACAAAACACTCTATCTATATGTTATCTATTTGTAATCAGGGCTTTTAAACCTATTCTGCCCAGAGTATGTGAGTGTACACTACCAGTTAAGTTTTAGAACACCCAAGACAAATCTTCTCTACGCAGCTGAAACTGAGACTTGGGTTCAGTGTTAACTCTTAGAACCTGAGATGCACACTTTTCAGGCAGTTACATGCCCATTTTCAAGGCCTTGTATCTCAGGATCAGAGTAATCTACAGACATGATACACTTCATAACAAACTGCAAGACTTACCCTAAAAATCTAAAATCATTGTTGTTTTAATGAACTATCAGTGAGCAATCCAGAAAACTGTTTCCAGCTGAATTAAATCCCACGTTAAATACAAGAGGAGTTCTCCGGTGCATGTTCCAGTTACTGCTGTGTCCACAGTAAATGTGCAAGCTGCATGCATATTGTAACTGATCAGTGAGGGGAGGCAGGGCGCATGGTGTCACCGAGACAGATATTGGGTTATAGAGGAAAATGAGAAGGGAGAAGCTATTTGTTTGCTCAGACAGCGTTGTCTGAATTAAAGTCCTGAGAAGGGACACTGTGTGTGTGTGTGTGTGTGTGTGTGTGTGTGTGTGTGTGTGTGTGTGTGTGTGTGTGTGTGTGTGTGTGTGTGTGTATACATAAAGGGTTTTTAGTCCTTATAAGCAAAAAGATGTAGGTAATAGCAATTATGTCTGATATTTGAATATTCGTACAAATTTGAAAAATATGTTCATATATTTTTCATCTCAAATGAAGGCAAATTTGAGCAGCCTATGATATCTTGAAAATAGAAATATAATGTGTGACTGTCTCCTATAAATACTTTTCTAATCTGCCAAATAAAAGTACAAAAACATTCCACAAAATTGGCATTAGGTTCTAAAGGTAAAGCTGAGCTACAAGCTGTTGACATGTGAGCTGATTATCACACAAGCTGTTGACTCTCAGAGCCCCATCTTCTGATGCTGTTGTGGATTTGAGCATGTCAGGTCTCTTCCTGTAAGAGACCCTTTTTGTTTTCTCCAGTTTCCAGGAGCACAAAACTGGACTCACCACACTCTGGCTTTATCTGCAATTTCTCAGGAAGGAAAAAGCTCCACTTTAAGAGTTATAGTGCTCTATCTGTCTTCCTTTAAGTGTCTTTTTCTCATCATTATGAGACATTATTTTAGCAGAGAGGGCAGTAATACAGTCTGTTCTAACACTGCTTTTATATATGATTTGTCCCCAAAATAATCTTTTATTATCATTTGTCATGCTGTATGAGTGTGTGTCCTACTGACTCCTTACCAGTGACAGTGTCCAGTTCTACAGGGGTGCTGCTGTGCTGGGGCTCAGGCTGTGGAGGAGGTTGAAACATTGGGGCCATGCCTGGTGGAGGGATGTAGGAAACCTGCAGAGTCACTGTGGCCTGCGGGCACAAAGACAAACAGAAAACAAGCCAACTATTAGATTAAGTGATTAGATTAAGCTTTTGTGAATAACAGATGGGTTTTATTTTATAATCATTCATGATGAAGTTGTTTTTATTATATCTTGCCAGTAAGTCAACTGTGTGTTTGTGTTCAGCATAATCACAATTTTAAAACAGCTCACAACCCCCAAACACTTAAAAGTGTTCTTTAGCAAAAACAATCACTGAATTGGATTCCTATTTATGTTTTAAGGCACTAAAAAGTATGTCAGCAATTTTCCTCTCAGTGTCTGAATTGTAAAGTGGAATTCAAATGTCATTTGAGGGCAATATAATCTCCCTGATTATATTCACTGATATAATTCGCTGATAATTTATAGTAAACATAATAGCTCACTACATGAGAATGCGACTGTGAGTCTCTGAACAACACAGAGGAATAAATGGAGCTGATAACGTTTGGTCATATAGCCTCTACTAGTGCATCTAAAAAAATTGAATAACATTAAAAAGCTAATTTGTGATCTCAATTTCATTCAAAAATGTAAACCGCCATTTTATATTCATTGCACATGCAGTGATATTTCAAGACTTTTTTGTTTGTTTTACTGTTGGCCAGCATGGCTTATGAAAACAAGAATCTCAAAATGGTAGAAAAGTTTTGTTCAAATTTGAGTAGATTACTAATTACAGTATCAACTTTAAAACAAAAAAGCTTGAAATATATTGTGAAATATAGAGTGAAATATATCACTAAATGTAATGACTATAAAATATATAACAGTTTTTAATTAAATGATCAAAAACCTTTTTCACAGTATTCTAATTTTTTGAGATGCACATTAAGTCAGTGATGAGATACTGGAAACTGTGAAGTTCAGATGTTTTCCCATGTAAAGTTAACTCATTAATGGGAGGATTATGTTTATAAGCATCATAATCAAAGAGTATTCAGTGAACAGCACTTAGCTTCACTAACTTCAATTCAGAATTCAGAATTGTATGTGTACAGAGTTTAAACACAACTTAGACACTCACTTGTTTTTTTATGCAACCAATGAAATTTCATTAAACAATAAAAAAAACTTTCATATTTTATGTTCATTACACATAAAGTGACTTTACAAGCCTTTTTTGTTTTTACTGTTATTAAGAATATGAAAATGAGAAATCCAGAATCTCAAAATATTAGAAATATTTTATCAAATTTGAATGGATTATTAATCACAGTATCAACTATAAAACAAATTTTAATCAAGTTATCAAATACCTTTTTCATAATATGCAAAACTGCATTACATTACATATGCATTACTGACATATAAAATTCATTTTCAGTATTTTAAACAATTTGTAAACTTAGCCAAATCCTGTGGCCCTGTTCATATTTTAGGAAACTCTGTTATTGATGTGTTTCGTTTAAGACGTTTCCAGCCCTCTATTCTCTGCCCAGTCACACCTGATCCAGTTAATGAGCTAATGCTTAAGCCATTAAAGAGCTTTAACAGAGGATACCTAAAACCATGTCTGGAAATGGGTCTTCAAAATCACAAGTTCAGGTAGTTTATCTGGTGAAATGGTGAAATCTTCCAAGCTAGTCCAAAGCTAGACATTACAATCACATAATAATAATAATAATAATAATAATAATAATAATAATAATAATAATAATAATAATAATAATAATAATAATACCAACGTTCTTCCACAAGTGAGGAAGAAAGCAATCTGTGACATTACATAAGACTTCTGCCATGACGGTGGAATGGGTGGGAATGAGAAATTTGCCACTGGAGTTGTTTTTGGACACAGTGTCCGGAGATAAGTGCAGTACCTGGGCACACACCCCCCACTTTCCTGCAGTTATTTCCTATAGACAGACTATTCCAGAGAACACGGATACAAAACAGCTAAGAGGGACAACTCCACCTTCTCCTTTTCCATCCTTCAGTATGATGTGGCAAGACACACAAACACGCACACACACACAATGCCAGGAAGCAGCACTTAAAGGATGGCAACACAGCCGAATGTGAAAGGCTTGTGGAGAGGGATACAATGTGAGTACTTTGGTGGCAGGTTAAGAGTTGGGGGTTGAGATCTAACAAGAGGCTGGTAGTGACATCTGAAGAGATTGCATTACCAAAATATGATGTACAAATTATGGATATGGCACTCATTTTCAGCCAGTTTATAGCTCACAGAAGATATGATTTATGAATAAAACATACACCATCAGCACTACTTCAGCTTTCATTTTAGTTACATTAAGCCATAAATATATTCAGGTAATATATTATATTTGTATTTGTAATCACACATTTAAATCAAGTAAATTCCGTGCACTGATTTTTCAGGAATGGTCGTGGTATCATTGTTTTTCTGCTCTTAGAATGCATTACATAAGGGGTTCTCCACCTTTTCCACCTCATGTTTCTAACTAGAAAGCACAGGACCACAGGACACCACAGGAAACCACAGGACAAAAAAAACTCAGCATTTAATACAAAATTGTTTTTGCCTTTTATTTTTCTTACAATTAAATTGTGAGAATTTGAGTCTGAACAACAGTTTTAAAATAGCTATTAATTAAAAAAAACACATCTATCTCAAATATAGCTTCAAAAAACAGAGCAGTAAATGTATATTGCTAACATTAGACGTGCTCAAATTCATAAAATACTAAAACTATATTATGCTATACTTTTGGAATTACTGACAACATATATTATAGTATACTATACTTATTATTATACTATATAATATACTTAATTTCATTGGAAAAAATGTGACAGGTCCAAATCAGGCTGTTCAGATGAACCAGACCTAAGAGTGTTTCCTTAATCCCACTTTGAGTTTGACCTGGAGGGTGGGCTGAGGAAAAGGGGTAAAAATACAGGCTGATATGGGAGCTGGCACTTGAATCTAGGACTGGGCGGTTCTCATCTCTTATATAAGCAATGTTAAAGAAGACAAAAACACTGCTGCTATTTTTGCATCACTCTGAGGAAATTAAGAGTGATCTATCACAGAACGCTGAGCACACATTATTAGGATAGCATGCTTATAAACAGACTATCTTTGTGTGTGACAAAGGGGATCTTTGTCACAGTTATCGCTTTCAGTTTGTTACACTATTCAACTGTAACAATGCATTTTTCACAGTTATTTGTGCAAATAAAATTTTTATTAAATCTACTTTTAAATCTACCAACAGGTTTGAGACTGACTTTTCCATTTCTTTCAAAGTCAGGATAAAAAAAGATTTGCTTCCTATAATAAAAATGTATGTAAAACAGCAATGTTTCATCAAAGGTGATGTGAAATATCTCAATATCTTATACACACAAATGTGATAGAGAGAGTGAGTGAAAGGGAGGGATGGAGGGAGGGAGAGAGATACTTACCCCAGTGTTGTTCTTCTTGGTGTCAACTAAGGACACCGTGAAAGTCGCTGCAAGGTTCGGGGAGTTTAACAAATCTCTTAAAGAAACACGACATTCTCCTAGAAATCTGCAGAACGAATACATACAAAAACACACACACGAACATTAACATAAAGATGTGAGGCTCCCTAGACAAGCAAAATACAACCTGTAATGGACAGATCTTATTGATATTTGAACTGATACTCGATGATATATGATGCATTAAAACATAAACATGCATACAAATCCACGGTGCTTGCACACAGAGGAATTTGTCCTCCACATTTAACCCATCCACACAGTGAAACACACACACATACACAGCAGTGAATTCACACAGTAGGGGGCAGTGAGCACACATACCCAGAGTGGTGGGGCCCAGGAATATCAAATATCTGCCTTGTATGAACCATATGAACCCTATATTTACAGCCATCACACCAGATCCAGTTCATCAGTAAGGCAATGATTAGAAGCTTGGCCCCATAACCACTTTAAATTGAAAGATTTCTACATCTTACAATCTTAAAAATAAAAATATTGTGTTATGAATTTGCTGTTAATGCTACTAATATGTTGCATCAGGATTTTAACTTTAAAATGCTTAGAAAAGAAGTCATGTGACACCTTTTACCACAAGAAGCAAACTAATGAGCTGCTTAAATAATTTGACTTGTTCCGTTATTTTGATCAATACACAAATCTGAGTCTGGCCTCTTTTGCATTAGGAAATGAGAGATCAATCAATCCCATTCTGGTTTAACAAAGGTGGGACAGGTTTCATCTATGAATATCCTCATTATTCTAGGCCCCGTGCAAGTCTTCTGGAAACACAACTGACAGTGAATGTGAGCTGTAGTCTAACCAGGATTCAGTCAGATTTTGGAAAAGAGCAAAGAGATTACTGTTCCAGGATTTTACTGTTAAACAGCTTCATATGAGGTGAAACATGAAATTGTTTAATATAAATCCTTTTGATATTTATTGCCTGAACTGGTGAACTTTATAGTTGTTAAGAAAAAAAGACCTGAAGGACCCTTTCAAAAAACTTAGACATACACACACAGAGAGTGCCTACGTTTATCAGACTGGGCCACATACTTCACTGTCTAGTCTCCCTGGCTCAACATTCCTCTTCTTGCTGTCTCCCCACTGAAACACTTCCAGTGCTTCTGTGTAAATTATTGTTACTCTGGCAAACACAGCTCAGTTATTTATGGTTATATCAGCCAGCCTAGAGACATTTAAGGATCCTCTCTTCTGCCTCTTTCCCCCTTTTTCTGCCTGTGTGCTTTCGTTTAAGACTTCGCATCAGGCATTACAACATTTTCATTTTAAATCCATGTGTTACAGTAAACACCAGCATAACAAACTACTTCTAAATCTATTCTTGCTACTGGCTGCTGATAAGGTACGACTAAAGACATGAGACATTTCCTCCAACGAGTCACATCCTGTGAGCATTCCTTTTCCATTTATGCTACTCTTCCTTCCTCTTGTCTCCCTCCATTCTCAAAGCACACCAATGGATCTAAGATGTCCTGAGTGACCTTCAACATTCTGCAAAGTGCTCTCCTTTTAAGCTGGAGTGCCACCACAGAAGAGACTGAATAAAGCAACTCAAAACCAATTGTGGAAAGTCTCTTCACATTTTAGTTTTTCTTGCTGTAACACATTTGATGCAGTACCTGCTAAACAACTATGCTTGCTCCAGCTCATGAACTATTCAAATGTGCAAAGTAAGGGCTCCCAAGGACTGGAGAACTGTGGGTTAAGGGGTCCATCTTTATCTACTTAACCCAGAATCATTGGGGGCAAGCCATCTGGATAGGGTGCCCGATACATTATCCACTGGATATTTGAAATATTGTTATTTATTATTATAATAATCACAATAATGTATTCTTCCACCATGTAATTTCTAAACATTAAGCTGCAATGTATAAATATTGGATTCAGTGCAAGTGTGTGGACGTACAGTACATCTGTATAAAATATTTTATGATGATTTTAAAATTTGCTAAAACATGGTCTGAAATCAGCTGTTATACAGTAGACACACTGCATATACACCATATATGGAAACTGATATCTGGACAGCACCATTCCCTCCATCTCTAATTTCCATTACATGCATACATGAGTTGTGCATCATTGACGGGTGCCCACTACATTGCAGTACTTGGTGACCATTTGTGGCCCTTCATAGAGTCCATGTACCCCATTATGATAAGATATTCCAAAAGGTAATATTCCATGTCCCAGGAATCATTTTCAGTAGCCGAGGAACACCAAGGCCCACACCTTTGGTCATTGTTTGATCCAGGTGTGATGGGCCCATGGGAAGGGAGACCCATGGGAAGGGAGACCCAAGTTGCTCCTTCGGGTTGAGCCCAGTCCTGGCCCCACGGATGAAGACCTGGCCACCAGGTGCTCGCTAAGTAACCAGTCTGGCTCCAAGGTGAGGTCCAAGTGACCCTATTCTGAGTGAGAAAACCTGAGTCCTGTTCTGGCTGTTCATTAGGGTAACTGGATCACACTTTTTCTAGCTGACACTTGGAGATCCTACCAGGGGCTAATGTCCCCAACAACATAGCTATGAGCTTTGGATAGTGACCAAAAAAACGAGATCCCAAGTACAAGTGGCTGAAATGGGCTTTCTCCGCAGGGTTCCTGGACTCTCCCTTAGATATAGGGTGAGGAGTTCAGTCATCAGGGAGAAGCTTGGAGTAGAGCTTCTGCACCTTCAAGAGCTGGAAGAGGTGCCTAGGGAGAAGGAGGTCTGGGCCTCTTTGCTTAGGCTGCTGCCCCCAAGGCCTGGACCCCGGATAAGTGGCAGATAATGGATGGATAATGAATGGATGGACTCCTAAAGGATAACAGCCACTGGTATCAGGCCCAAGTTGTCCAGAACTGATTCTATGATATATTCCAATATTTCATCTTGCAATTTTCTAGCTTGTGTTCAGCCTCACTCACAAGATAACACCTCACATTTTATAAACTTCCATAAAAATATTAGGTTTGTTTTCATGACATTTTGAGTACAGCTTTATTGTACAAACTATTGTACATCCAACAGCACAAGATAACTGAATGCTCTGAACAAATCAGGGTCCAGAGTTAACCATTCTGTCTGATTGATGAACACTTGGGATTGCTATGAGAAACAATTCCAAATGGAACAATTCACTACTATTAAAATCAACAGGATTTTTAATGATCTTTGACATTTTGAAATCAATTTTATACAACTTTTTACATTGAAGAAATCTGTGAAAAGCCTTTTTCTAACTCATCTAAAGATTATCACCTTTACAATCTTTCAAACAGAAACTCTGTCCTTATTTAGGCTGTGAGCTGATTCAGTGCTCACATTAGGAAGGCCACAACCTGGCTCAGAGCTGCCAAGGGGAATTATCAGGAAGATGGAAGTCTAGCTCATTTCGATGTTGTTTCTCACCATCTGCCACACCTCCTACTAATGCCACTGCTCATTCCACACATTCCATGGCACTCCAGACACAGTTTTGCAATGTTCTAAAGTGATTGTTTTCCTTTTGCAACCAAACAGAAGAGAGTACAAGGGGAATGTTCCAAAATGTCAACAAGTGAACTCTGATAATGGCCATCTTTACCTCAGAAGACCATACAGACAATTAGCAACTGTAGGCTTTACAGTATATTATGATGGTCTGAATGTAGCTGAAGGCCTGACAGCAGAGCTGCTGGATCTCAATAGAAGCCCCTTCACACTGCATACAAAGCTTCCATTTACATGCAATTACAAAAAAATCACACACGCATGTTTAAAACTCATACATCCCCTGCTGAATAAAACAGCCTGGCCAAGCTGGTTGTCCAGCAGTTCTTGACCAGCATAAGGTATATTTTCATTTGAGCTTGATAGTATAGCTGATCTACAAGCCTGATCATCTTGACCAAGCTAGACAAGCAGTATGATAACGCTTGACCATGCTGCTTGACCACCATGACCAGCAAGACCAAGCTGGTCACCAAGTAGCAAAACCAAGCTACTTGGCCAGATTGACCAGTAAGTTCACAACTGTTCACCAGCATTAATAATATCAAATGCAACACACACTATGGTGGTTAAGAACTAGTTTACCAGCACAGGGTGTGTTTTCAGCCATTTGAAACCTGCTTGACCAATTTAATCTCACTCATCCAAAAGATACACATATGGACACACATGCATACCTGTTTCTTCCCATTTTTTCATGGTCCTTAACGACCACGTGTAGTTCTGCTGTACAGTCTAAGGGCACTCCTTTCAAGTCCCATTCAAAGCCCTGAGGAAAAAAGCAATGTGTCAGAGATATCACCTCCGTCCATACCTTACTCTGTTTATATCCAAATATTCATATAAATATTGATATATTGTCCAGCCCTATGTCATATTACAATCTAATTACTGATTTATATAACATTTTTTATGTTCTAGCTATTTAAAGTGGAGAGAATCTGCTACACTAAAAAATAAGATTATAAATGCTTCCTAGCAATTCAAGTGGACAAAATGCAGAGAACCTCTTTAGACTCGTACATGTTCTATACACTTACATATCTCATTCATAAAACTGGTTCTTTCAAGATATACATTGAAGTAAATCAAAGTGGCTAAAATGTAGTAAGTGTAGTAGAGTTCATTCACTTAAACTAGAATTCCCACCAAGATTGTTAGAATTATATGAATGTGACCAGTAATGTTTATGCTTCCAAATGAGTATCACTCCTAAAAAAGTAATGTTTGATGGTTAACCATAATATTAAGTATGTTCGATACTGTAGTTCTAAATATATCCTGTAGGTTGGACTAGTGTATTATTAGTGGATAACAATGAGTGTGCAAATGAATTGATGCTAACTGATGCTAACAGACCAGCAGCCTACCAAGCAAAAAAAAACATATATGAGGTTTGTGAAAGACCTTTTATAATGTAATAATGTATAGTTCTGCCACATGCAGTTCTATATAAATTATAAACCTGTTTTAAGTCATAAAGAAAAGGTTGCAGTTGTGGTATTTATGATGCATTAAACCAGCTGTAGAGATGCTTAAAGTTTGTAAAGAGGATATAAAGAGAAGATGTAAAGTCTGGTCTTCACAATACATGCTCAGAGGAAGGGCTGCTGATGCTTAACCCCAAAAGAGTTTGGACTCCACCAATCCACACAAGCCATGTAATAGTCTGGGAGGTCATAAAGTAACCCAAGGTAACTTTTAAGCAGAATTGTCTTATGAAGAATTGTTTATGAGTCAACCATGAAGAGAACACTGAACAACAGTAGTGTGCATGGCAGGATTGCAAGGAAAAAGTTGTTGCTCTCCAAAAAGAACCATGCTGCCTGTCTGCAAATTGCCAAAGATCAGACAGACAAGCCAGAGGACTACTTGAACAATCTTTTTTGGACAGATAAGGCCAAAATTGTCCTTTTGGTTTAATTGAGAAGTGTTATGTTTGGAGAAAAGAACACACTGCATTCCATAATAAAGAGTTATCTGTGAAATATAGTGCTGGTAATATAATGTTTTGGGCCTGTTTTGCTGCATCTTGGCCAAGAAAGCTTGGAATCATGGATTGAACAATGAACGTCTATGAGCTGATTATGGGTCACACACAACTCGTTCTACCAAAGAATGGTCACAAAAGAATTAAGTTAATGCAAGCAGTTCATGGAGAGGAAACCTTCAACATATGAGTTGAAGCTGTGTTATACAAAAGAGAAACGGGCTAAAAGTCCTCCAACCCAATGTTAATGAAAATCAACAGTCAGTAAGCATGGTCAACTGCAGTTTTTGCTGCACAAGGGGACCACACCAGGTACTGAAAGCAAAGTTTCACATTCTTGTGATATGAAATGTATTGCAATTTATGATTGTTAGCATAAAAAAATGAAGCATCTAAATACTCATCTAAAAATTAATAATACACTATGGTTGTACCAACCTCGTTCCAGACAGGGTTGACATTGTTTTTGATGACTTTGGTTTTCTTCTTAGACCCTAAAAAACAAGGAAAGCATTACATCATTCACTCGTTAATAATGAAACTGGAAAAGTCTTGTTCATTGGGCCCTTTAGGCCAACTTTTATTACAATCATTACTTGAGGTTTATGAAGACATCCCCTACAGAATAAGTGAGAGATCCTGTTACACTGTCAACAATACAGTCCCTGCAGCTGTTTATGGCATCATCTTTATTACATAGGTTAAAGCATGATGGGTCAGATTGTTCCACATATAATAGTAGGAAACAGATTTCTTAAAATGGGAGGAGAAGGAAGGCTGTGTATTGACTTCCTATCCACAGAGGAAGTGGTGTTTCTGGTAACTCTATAAACAGATCTGATTGATGCTTTGCTGAAATGTGTTCTGAAAGAATCAAACTCTCAATATCAAACCAATCATAAATGAGAGAAAGGCGATCCAAGTCCACCTGTTGGTCTTCAAGAGGTCATGTCATATCAGCTGACCCTAAATCAAAAGCATGACTCACAGATGTTGTGTACAATGAGGCAAGCAATGAAATCAGTCAATGCTTTTATGTTCAATGGATAAATCACGAGTGCTATACTTCCAGAGGCTGATCGCCTTGAATCTGACATTGATAAGGTCCCCTCGGAGATCATTATACAGATCCATTGAAACACCTACATTATACGTAATCTGTAACATCTCAAAGAGGCTCATTTCCAAAGACAAACACCTTCTTTCAGAACACAATGACTTACATGTCCTTCCATGTTTCCAACAGCCTATCAAGCTAACAAATGGTTCTGGAAAATTTACGTCCTGTTTACAACCATTAATGATGAGGGAAATTAAAATGACGTATGTGTCAGTCCGTTACTGCCAGGCAAGGAAGATAATCTATAGTACCACAATCTTCAACCTCTTTTTCTATAACAAGAGGAGAACAACAGAAAGAATAGCAACAAAAATCATAAAGATATCTGAACTCAGATCTGATTTGAGTCTGGAATTAAAACAAACTTCAAAAATCAAGCAGAAGATGGAATTTAATGGCAAGGGCATCTGTGGCATTTGTTCCAAAACAGTCAAATATTATAGGTCTTAACTGTAGACTGACACGCTACAAAGTCAGCTATCACAACCAAATGTTTTGGGAAGAGTTGGGGATGATGTGAGGTGGCCATCATCCCTACCTGATTAATGCTTTTTTTCACTAAATGCAATGAAAAAACATAAACTGAAGAGCTGAATGAATATTATATATATATATATATATATATATATATATATATATATATATATATTCAATTCAATTCTATATATGAACCAAATGAATGCTTTGCATGCTACATTAAACAGATATTTATTATTATTATTATTATTATTATTATTATTATTATTATTATTATTATTATTATTGTTATTATTATTATTATTATTGCTTTTGTTGTTGTTGTTGTAAATTATTATTTATAATAATAATAATCTCTGATAAGCACAACAATAATAATGACATGGCTATTATTAAAACCCCTTCCTGAACATTTTTGTGTAGAGAGGCAGAGGCTCATCCTGCTGAGGAGAAGCCCCTGCCACATGGCTCACTGTTGCCATGAAGAAATGCACTTAGTCTTGAATCAATATATTTAGATAGTTGATATGTCTCAGCATATCATTCACATTATTGCCAGAATACCAACAGAACATTATCCAGAGAATCACATTCCTCTGTCAGTTTTGTATTTTCCCCATAGAGCATCCTGGAGGCATCTCTTCCCCAAATCAGCAACACACACACACACAGCCAACTGTCCATGTGTTGGAAAAGAAAACATGAATCATAAGATGTCACTCAGATGCTGTTCATCACTCTGGATAAACGCATCTGCTAAATGCAATAAATGTAAATGTAAATAAGGCCAACTTCCTTGAATGGTCCAGTTATCATGTTCACATACCTACTGCGGAGGATCAGCATCAGCACTCTAACCAGTCTGTGGCAACATAGCCCCATATGCAGCGAGCAAAGAGGTTACAGCGTGACACACCTTCTATTATGTTAGTATTTTTAGTAAAATGGGTTATAGTAGGTCTTCTGTGGGATTGGGGTTCATTTCTCACAGCCCTCAGTGAGCTCTGCAGGGCCATGACCCTGTGGCGGGCCTCCACTGGTTGTCCTTCCTTTGAATACTTTTTGGTAGGTGCCACCACAGCATACCAGGAACACCCCTGATGTTTTTTGAAAATGATATAACTCAGTTGTCTAGACATCACAATTTGGTCCTTCAAAACCTCACTTGCTGCCTAATATGTATGTCAGATGATTTTAAATAGATAGTGAATGAACTGGTACAGTCAGTATTTTTTACTGACTCTGCATTTTTAGTGTTACGGTGGATCAGGGCATTAGGGATGGACAAAGCATAAGTGGTAGCTTAAGCTAGCACTCTCCCCACATCACACCAGTGCAATACTGGTTGGCACAAACGTCTGGTGACGATTGAATCGGTGCTGGGGTCTCAGGACTTTCCTCTGTTGACTGCCCAGTAATGACACAAAGCAAGTACTTTGTCTTCACCCTCCTATTGTACATCATATGTTATGGGGGAAAATCCTAACTGGTACTTTCACTGGGAAAAAACTGGAATACAATAATTCTAAAAAGATGCAAAACTCCAAAATGTAGTAGGAAAGCCTTCACTGACAGTAGAGAGAATTTCTCCAAATACTTGCATTCACATAGTTTTTTCCATGGACTATTTATTTACATTGATCTACTCTGAACAGTTACACATTGCACACTCCACTCTCTGCTGTTATCATTTTCAGTATATTCAGAATGAGCTGCCTTTGTTTCTTAGGTTTGCTCTCTCTCTCTCCCCCTCTCTGTCTCTCTCTCATAGCCTCTGAGCAGGATAATTTGAATCTGTGATGTCTATAAAATGGAGATGGTATTCAATACCATGCGGAGGAAACACTTGTCTATTTTAACATTAACATCCCTCCTTACACTCAATATCAACTGGAGAAACTGCTCAGCTTGAGAGCAGTTGTCTTTTTAACTACACCGTGATTGTAGAACTAAGTCTGTAAAATACATATGTTATAAATGTTGTTTTACAGACATGTAGTAACAATGTGTTGAAATATGTCAAATGAAATGTACACAGTACTGTGCACAGTGTACACAGTATACTGTAAACACAATACTGTGTATTGACACTGAATACAAAGATATCTCCAGATAGCCCTCTAATCTCAATCTTTGCAGATACAAATAAAGGTCAAATGTTTTGAATGCTTGATTTTCCTTCAATTGTTGTGTCTTTTGTTTGCGGAGAGGTTTTTTGGTTGATTCGCTCCTACTATTCAAATGGGAACAAGATGACATTTGAATGACTAGAAATGAAAATCATGCAAAATACATATTTATTCTGTAATGTTTAAATATACATCATACATTGCGTATATTTGCTTGTTAAACTATGTGTTTCAGAAAATTCCATATGTAATCTGGATTAACAACAAGAACTGCATTGGTCTTCTGGGTGCCTAGAATATACTCAATAACTGGACAGGCTATTCATACAGTATTTGTCCAAATGTTTGTGGACACTCCTCTAATGAATGACTGCTGTTCACACAGATGTGCAAATGCACACAGCTTGTCTAGTCCCTGCAGAGAAATGTTAAAGAATAGGACTCTCCATGCCGAATGCCTGATATGGGTTAGGATAGCAAAGACAAAGCCCCTGGCTGAGCTGTAGAGCATGAAATATGTTCTCTGGAATGATGGTGCTCTATACATTCTGGGATGAGTTGTAGAGTTGGGGATGAGGTGGTGTGGTTATCATCCAACAAACTGACCTCACTAATGCTTTTCACTGAATGCAATCAAGTCCTCAAGTAGCAATAAATGCGTAGAAAGCCTTCGCTGGACAGTAGAGAGAATTTCTCCCAATACTTGCGCTCATATAGTTTTTTCCAATACCATAATAATTGGAATTGACTGTGACATTGCAACACAATTGAGTGAATATCTGATTATTATCTGATTGATTATAAACGCCTGGAAGAATATGTCATTTCACAAAGTGAGTGGACATTGCTATGGTAACAATAACACATTTTTATGCGTCACTTTATAGGAACAGGAAATTGGAGACAATCACAGGAACTGGCATCTCACAGTGCACCTGAATATGGCTAACGGCTCGTCTTATTCTCTTCATTCAAACAACATTCTTCTGTTTATATACAGTCGCATCATGTCTCACAACATTCCACATTATAGTATGAGAAAATAATACAAATAAGCAAGTTACCAGCTCCAGAATGAAGTTGTCAATCCAGCCCTGCGCTCTACCCATTATTAATCACAGCTATCTAATCACAGCTATCTTGTTTTGGTCACCTAATTGATGCTGGTCTATGATGTTCCCAGTGACTAGTCTTAATAATAAACATTCCTACATGGTTCTTGACTTGGACGCATGATTCTCAGAAAAATGGTATTGGGTATAACTTATGTACAGTAGAACAAATTATTTGGATGCTCTTATGACTATAAGAAGGATCTTGGTGACAGAAACATGGTCCTTAAAGAACCATCCATTGAAATATTTCAGGAACCAAAACTGGTTCTTCTTTTTTGGCAAAGAACTCTTAAGTTAATAAGACGTGCAAGTGAAATTTGTTAATGTTAATGTTAATGTTAATTAATGTTAAGTATTTTCTTCTATTCATTTGCCAGTGTGATCTTTAGTCATAACATATATGTAATATATTATATAAGTCTATATATATATATATATATATATATATATATATATATATATATATATATATAGAGAGAGAGAGAGAGAGAGAGAGAGAGAGAGAGAGATAAGATAGATAGATAGATAGATAGATAGATAGATAGATAGATAGATAGATAGATAGATAGATAGATAGATAGATAGATAGATAGATAGATAGATAGATAGAATATATTCTTTCTAGGTTTCGTGGAAACATGAGCAGTTTTGACATTAGCCAGAGGCTCTTCTAGGTACCATCCTACATGATGAGAGTTACCTCTGAAGGTGATGCTGGCCAGTGGGTCGCTGTGCCTCTCTCCTTTTTCCACATTCCTCAGGTGAGTGGCTCTCTGGAGCACACACTTCAACATGCTGCTACGGTAACTGTACAACTCAGCTCTCCAACAAACATGCAGAACCTCCACACATTACAAAAGAGGATGAGAGGATATCAAGAAGAGTGTGCACCCAATTTGGGTGTCTGAATATGAGCACAATATCTTTCCCTCAGTCTGATCGTCCAGAATGTAAATCGTCTGCAAACCCAGCCAAATATAGTCCAAGAACAAGACCACTTCTAGTGTTTCTCCCACGACGAGAAACTAAGCCATGTGGGAAGTGACTGAGACAGACATGGTTAACTCGCTTTGGACCCCCCCAGTCCAGAGAGCCAGCCCACAAGTCCAGAGGAAGTCTAAACATTTCCTGTTGCTTTGTACTCACTCCCTCTCTCCTTCTCTCCCACTTACTGGAAGGACAGAATTACAAGATTATCTGGACAGTAGAAAACGATTATACAATGAAAAGAATACATTCTAAAATGGTCTGCTGTATGAACTTGCCAGAAGTTGCTATTTACTTAAAAGATGTAAATGTTCAAACATCTCATCCTATAATGCAATCTCAATTATGAAATATACATATACATATACAATGGAGGAATAATGTAAAATCCATTTCATTTTGCAAGTCAAACAAACTGCTAGGGTCATTTAAGGTGAACAGCACCTTAAACATTTTCAATCAAACAAGTCAACATAGTAGAGATGGCTATATTCCAATAAGTCATTGTGTTTTAAAAGATCGGTCATGCTGCCGTCCTTTAAAAACGTTTTTTTTTAAGTCAAGTTTATTGAAATGATACTATAGTAAATTGTGTTATTTTTGGAGTTCTTCATGTGCCCACCTCTTTTTGGCAGAATGTTTCTATTTAGGGATGGAGCACCACCTGCTGCTATAAAACAAAAGCACTGTCACACAGTGGTGATACACGTCTTACATGGTTGGTGTTTGTAAGTTGCTTTTTTCAATTTTCAAAGTGTGGGGCTGATATTATGACTCCAGGCATTAAATTGGTTCTTGAGAAAAGTTCTGAATGAACCTAAATGGTGACATATGATGTGATATATGATGTGAAAAAATTAGGCCACCCAATGACATCCTAGTATAGCTTGGTGTGTATAAAGATGAAATGAACATTCAATTTTAACAAGTCAGCTTCATGCCAGAACTTTGTCTTATGTCTGCCTTATGTGGGGCTGGAGGAGAGCAGAGTAGCGGAGGAGCTGAGAGCTGAGAGCAAAGCAAGGGAGCAGAAAAGGTTTTCTGCAAGATTTAAATTATTTAAATTATAGCACCTCAACTCAGCTCTGCTCTTATAATGTTAGATCCCGTTATCCTCAGACATTGAACAAATCCCAAATAAAAGAACATTGGTGAATGTCAAAATCTTTCAGAAAACTGCATAAGCAGCTTTAAAGAATACATTTCTTATTAGAAATTGTTAGAGAATAAGTGCCAATACTAGACATGAAGATTTTGAATGACATGAATGCGTAAATGTACAAAATTCTCTGGGCAGGTGAATATGTATGCATGTGGAAATTACATTTACATTTACATTTATATTTATGGCATTTAGCAGACGCCCTTATGCAGAGCAACTTAAAAAAGTGCTTTGCTGTTCACTCAGAATATCCTTAGCTAGTAGACAACAGTGTGTACAGCAGTGTGGGATGCAGTTCCTGCCAAGCATGGTTATGTTACGAAGTAACCAGTATAAATATATGATTTGAAGATACATTTCAATCTAAATCTAACCTAAACCTAACCCTTAACCTAACACTAATCTTAATACTCAGTAAAATCTAACATGCTTAGAATGTAACATTCATTTGTTATTAGCTCCAGAGCAGTAACAGGCTTTAGCATTCTTCTTCAAGTTCATGAAAAGATGGTTTATGTGTATTTGGTGAAAGAGCATTGCAAGATGGATGGTAGGATATGATAAATTCCAAGCAGGTTGCAAAAAAATGTAAATATGTGATATAGAACCTGTAGAAATGAGTACATATAGGGTGAAATAGGAGGTTGTATTGATATTTTAGGTATTTAGGTCTGGTAGCATCAGAGCAAAGCTAAAAAATAAAACTAAATAAAATAAAAGGTGTAGGTGCATTCCATTATATCATTGTATACAAGAATAGTTATAGATTCAACACAAAAGGTAAATCATTTTTCTATAATGAACTAATTAGGCATGTATCATTCATTTATTTATAATTTTGCATTCATATTTTACTTAACACTGTCAAAGGACATTCATTTATTCTAATTTAAGCTATAGGTGAAATTTAAGTATAATAATGGTATCACGTCAGAAATGTCACACAGGAACTGATCTAGATCTTTCCCTTTATAATTACTGAATTCAGCTTCTTTAATCAGAATTAATTGCTGACACAAGCAATTAATTGTGCATACACAGCTTGTTTCATCTCAATAAAGAAACTTTACCAAGCCTACAGCATAAAAGCCAATGGGATGCTCTGGAGCAACCAAAAAAGTCACAGGTCACTGTGACAAGGTCAAGTGGTGTACAAAGGGGTATAAAGAAACTGTCATTGAGAATGAGCTCTCTGGAGAAGGAGGAGGAGCAGGAGAAGGAGCTCCAACCTATACTGTTGGAATGATCTGGAGAAATGTGATTCAAAACCAGAACTAGGTCACACTATTGTCACTATTGTTTAATGCAATAAAATCCTCACAACAATGTTCCAAATTCTAGCGAAAAGACTTCCAAGAAGAGCAGAGGTTTTTACTGTAGAAAATGAGGGGAAACAATTCTATTAGCAGGTGTCTGCAATCTTTTGAACAGGTAGTGTAATGTTAGAGTAGATCTAAAAAGACTGTGACAGTTCTGTGATTGAGAAACATTTTTGAAAGGACATCCAATGAATGCAGGTTATACAAAAAGAAAAGTGGAGGTAATTTTGTATTAGAAACAAGGGTGTGGATTTTGTATGAATGGAGGTAATGCATGTCCACCAACATCCAGCGATTTCTTAATTGCAAGTAAAAAAATGTAACAAAACATGGTAAGATTCATACAAATATTTAAATTCTCTTCATTTTTACATCTCATGAAGACAAATTTTAGTAGAAAAAAAAACATATCTGGCATATGTGACTATCTCCAATAAATACTTTTGTAATTTTTTGGTGAATAAAAGTACACCAAACTCGGAAAACATCCCACAAAATTGCCCTAGAGTTCTAAATGTTAGAACTCCTTTGCAGGCCTTCACAGCTTATCTCCCTCTGTGGCAAGTAGTGTCTGCACATCGGTGCTGGATTGAGCCGGCAGCCGGGCGGGGACTGTTTGTTGGACTCTTAACTTCCCCCCCTCCCCGCTACCTTTGTCTCTCCCCATCCAGAATCCCATCCCGATTTCCTAGTCTATGTTGATTTACGTGTGCTTTTAGTCTGGGTGTGTGGGGGGGGGTTTTCTTCCATTTTTCCTCAAGTATACTGCTTCTGTTTTTTTCTATAAAAGATGGAGCTGCTGAGTCTGCTGCCGTCGTGGCTCCTTTACAGTCGTAATAAGCATTTCTCTGCATGTTGTACTTGTATGAGTGTGTGCGTGACAAATAAATCAAACCTTGAACCTTGAAATGTTAAGTATTAATGAGTTTGTTTATGTACGTCTCTATCTGTTCTAAGATAGCACCCTGAAAGTTCCACTGCCTTATAATGGATTTCTCTTCTTATGAAAGTTAATAGTATAAACTAGCACTTTTCCAGACATCTTCTATTGATTCTTAGCCTACTGTAAGTCAACAAAAATGCAGCCACGAGTCACTCGGGATATTAACAATAATGTTCCCAATATAATCATAAAAAGTATGAAATATGGAATTGGGGTCAGTGTTTATAGTTTACAGTTAATTATTCATTATCATCATCAAATTAGGCCACTAGGGAGTAATACTTCATTTCCCCCTTATTTCCGTAGCCAGTCATTTTAAGAAAATTGGGAATTCCTTGGGAATTCCTTTGAATTCCCAATCAATTGGCAAAGGGAGAGAAAGGAATTAAACAAGACTTCAAAGTGTCTGGTATTTGGACCAGCTAATGATAGGGAACCTGACACTTCTGTATTAGTGGTGCTGTACTTCATTTGAAACAGTGTATAATGTTTTCAGTAGATCACTTCTATGTATTTAACTCTGCTAAACTACAGTTTACCATTAAGAGTCATTTTGGGAAATTCCTACTGGTCCATTTATTCATTCACTAAATAATATTACACCAATTCACTGGTGATCTAAGAACATATTCACATGTTTGTTTCATGCAGTGATGTTTAACATCTGTTTTTCTACAAGAAGAAATGAAATAAAACAAGACTGCTCTCCTTTTGTTGTGTTTAAACTTTGTATTGGTTTTACAGAAATATTAGGTGTTCTTGTGCTCATTAGACAACCCTAACTCAGTCCCGCAAATACAGTTATTCAACCAAGTGAAATCAGTGAAATCAACCAAGTCATATCTCAAATATATATTTATATATTTATACATACATACATATATATATATATATATATATATATATATATATATACAGTGCATCTGGAAAGTCTTCACAGCAATGAAGTGTAATGATGTAATGTTTTTCAAAATTATTAAAAATATCAACAGAAAAACACAACATATACATAAGTATTCACATCCTTTGCCATGAAACTCAAAATGGATCTCAGATGCAGCTTGTTTCCACTGATCATCCTACCGATGTTTCTACAGCTTGATTGGGGTACACCTGTTGAAAATTCAATTGATTGGAGATGATTTAGAAAGGCACACACCTGTTTATATAAGGTCCCATAGTAGACAGTGCATGTCAGAGCACAAACCAAGCCATGAAATCTAAGGAATTTTCTGTAGACTTCTGAAACATTGAAGTATTCTATCGAGACACAGATCTGGGGAAGGGTACAGAACAATTTCTGCTGCATTGAAGGTCCCATTGAGCAATGGTGTCCATCATCTGAAATTGAAGATGTTTGGAACCACCAAGACTGTTCATAGACCTGGCTGCCAGACCAAACTGAGCGATCATGGTAGGAGGGCCTTAGACAGTGGTCTCTCAGAGCTCCAACACTGCTCTTCGGAGTGAGCAGAACTTTACAGAGGGACAACCATTTCTGCAGCACTCCACCAATCAGCCCTGTATAGTCGAGTGGCCAGATTTAAGAAACTCCTCAGTGAAAGACACATGACCGCCTGTCTGGAGTTTGCCAAAAGGCATCTAAAGGACTCTCAGACCATGAGAAACAAAAAGATTGAACTTTCTCACAAAGGTTTATCTTCCATCAGGACAACAACCCTAATTACACAGCCAAGATAACAAAGGAGTGGCTTTGGGACAACTCAGTGAATGTCCTTGAGTGGCCCAGCCAGAGCCCAGACTTGAACCCGATTGGACATCTCTGGAGATATTTAAAAATAGCTGTGCACCGACACTCCCCATCCAATTGATGGAGTTTCAGAGGTTCTGCAAAGAAGAGTGGGAGAAACTTCCCCAAAACAGGTGTGCTCAAATAGCGAGATGATAGTTACAAACCACTGGATGCTGTGAAGCTGTTTTATTCACATGTCCGGGTCATTATGGACAAGTTGCAAGTCATTATACAAATCGTGATTTCAGAACTGATTGGTTGGACTTAAGTGCTGTTGCCTGAACACACATTACTACATTAATTTGTAGTAATTACTTAATAAAAATAAATAAGCCTGAGAAGACTGGCTATGAAACTGAAGGTGAATTAGACTGAATAAAGAGAAACCTTATAGACTAGCAGATTGTCTCTGGTCCAGCACACACTGCATTGGTAAATCCTCACTGCAACTGGAACAGGGCAAAGAGCAATGGGCGTAAAGGCTGTGGACAGCAGCGGTGCCCCAGACAGGCCTAAAAACTCTGATGACATAGCACTGCTTACAAACACAGAGCATGCACACGTTTACATCCAGGCTTACAGAAGCCCAGTGTAACAGGACTCCCCTGCATACCCCAGCCCTCCACACAGACAGGGAAAGAGAGTGGGAGAGGGAGTGGGAAACTGAGAGAGCTTTTCCAATAATAACCTCAGCTGCTGATGTGTGGAGATGCCAGAGAATGAAAGCCAGAGGCAGAAGGCAGGGGAGAATGAATGGTGGTGAGCAGAAAAGAACATTGTTGCTAGGTCACATGCACTTTTAATAATAACAGATTCTGCAGTGTTCTTGGCTCAGACATACAGTTCTAGAGAAAAAATTTAAATGGTATTGGACCTTTACATTATTTGGAGGTTCGATGATCTGTACAAAGGATCTTTACCACTTATCTACGAAGGAGATTCTTTGAAGAACCATTGATGGAGATTGGCATCAAGTGGATCCCTGTGGGAACTTTTATCACTGTCATTTCCAAGCCACTACTGACCAAACCTACCTAAACCTTACCTTCATATGTGACGCAGCAGTAGGCATCTGAGATGTCTTCATCATGCGTCAGCACATTCTGGGCACAGAGGATAAACACACGCAGCATGGGGAGACAGTAGCTCCAGCCTTGTCCAAATTAGCCAAGCCCAATGCAAAGACAAGCATCCAAGGTGTCTGGATACAAAGACCTTTAGAACATATCTCCGGCCTGAAATTCTCTGTAAGTGGACAGAAAAAGGAGAATTAAGACAAAGAAGAATAGTTACAGCTATGTCTGGGACAGCTAGAGTTGGTACCACCTCTGTTGCTGCTGCTGCTGTCCTGCAGGCTGCCAGTACACACATACACACTCACACAGCCAGAGAGCCTGACTCATGCAGCTGCGCACACACACACACACACTGACCCCTCAATCACAGACAGTTATTTCCTTAAAGCAGCAGGACACATTTGCTCAGAATCTGTTTTTGTTCATTCATTCATTCATTCATTCATTCATTCATTCATTTATTTATTTATTTATTTATTTATTTATTTATTTATTTATTATTTATTGTATATTTTTAACAAAATTATGTCTACAGTGGCACACAAAAGTTTAATCATGCATTAAAGTTTATAGCCACGTCTTCCTTCTGCTTGTGACCTGCTCCCCGTGCCACTGGCTGCAACCCAAACTCATATCCATCTCCATGTTTAACAGTTGGAGAGGTGTTCTTTTCATGGAATTCTGCACTATTTTAGTCCACACATACCTTTGCTTTTCCTTCGAAAACTTTTGATGGTGAATTTGCTGCAAGGACAAATATATTTAACATATATGTTACCCTGCTCTGGTTAGGGTAATGAACCATGCACTCATTAGTCATGTAACTGGAGTTTCCCCTTGACTGGAATATTACCATGTGGGTTAGGCATGCATTCCAGCACTGATGGGAATGCTCGCAGTTGTCCTCACAGTGACACACAAGCTCAACAAATAAGATATTGTCTGTGCCAGAAGCTGTGCGTAGGTGAAGGAATTGGTAAAAGTGGGTGTAAGACAAAGACAAATAAAGTGGGAGGTGGACATGGGGAAGTTATTAAAAAACCTACATATAGTACAGTTCCATTTTATGAACAGTATACAAGTTAGGTCTTTGTGTAGTAATCCAGAATTTGTGGATTTAAGGTTTGTATGTAATGCAGGGGTCATTTTTACAAGTTAAAATGCAAATATGGTCTTCTAGAGCCTCTGTAATTGGTTAAAATCTTACATGACACTAGAGGTGAGATTCATAGTTAATTTCTGTCTAAGAATAGACTTAAACATTTTTTTAGATTTCTTCAAGCATGACGGTTCCTTCCTTTAAAAAGTTATTCTATGAGTGCCTTCAAATACCATTGAAGTGATTAAGAAACAGAAATGCTATTATACACTGCTCAATAAAGAAAGTTAAAGTTAGCCAGAAATATCAATCTGCCCTTTTAGGACGCATAAGCAATTGTGAATCAAGTTCACATGCTTGGTGCAAATGAAAGTGACAACAGGTGCTCTGGACAGGCAACATCAATACAACCCCCCAAAAGAGAATGTGCTCTGGGTTTCCTCCTGGTACAGGACAGTGCCTGTTGTCATGTGCCCAGTGTGTGTAAGCAGTTCCTGGATGATGAAAGCATTGATGTCATTGATTGGCCCTCATGTTCCCCAGCCCTGAGTCTTTATGTATTGATGCCCCCAAGTTGTGCCACACTGTCCAGGAGTGCACTGATGCCCTGATCTAGGTCTGAGAGGACATCCCGCAGGATACCATCTACTGTCTCATTAAGAGCACATTGTAGGGAGTGCCTACAGTCATGTGGGGGGCCATACACACTACTGAGTAACATTATGACTTCCATTTCCATGAAATTCATAGAAATTGGATGATCCTAGGATTTGTTTGTTTTTCTTACTGATTTTCAGCATTAATTTGAATCCATTGACTGTTGGTTTGCCATTTGGATCTTAACTAATTACACTATTCATATCAGTAAAGACTTCAAACATGAATCATTCATTCATCGATGACGGAACATTGATTTGTCCCCTTAACAATTTTTTGCTGTGTAGGATGAATACCCATCCCATTAAATTTCAGGAACATCTGCCAAATGGAAATGTGTCGGTTTTATAAGTAGACAGCAGAGGGAGACATTAGTTCGTTTATGTTTGAGAAAGGAATCATCTCTTTTGCTAGGACTGTTCATTTGCTTTTGCTGTAACAAAAATGGCCTGCAGATCCAGGACAATTGCATATTGTCATGCAAATTGAGGACCAGTGCGTCATCACTGTGGGACCAGCATTCCCTGTAATAGTATTCATGCTCAACCATTTTAGTTGTCCAGCTCCAGGAGTCCATATTAACCCCTTCATTTCTCATACTTATTACATTCAATCCTTATTATTCAGAAAATGCATGAAAAGCAAAATAAACTCTTATTCTAAAATCGCAGAGAACATCTCAGCTCTCTTTCCTTGAGCAAATATAGTGGTTGGAGGAAAAGATAGAGCTCCTGTTAAGAATGAGAGTGAATGGTGTCACTGCGCAACCAGTGCAAACCATGCAAGAAATCCGATCCAGACCACATTTGAAGATGCCCTGAAATGTGTTTACACTAGGATCTGTACAGATACATCTCAGTCTGGACACTTTAATGTGAGTAAAGACTGATATATTTGAAGTTTCACTGATTACAAACAGCATGTTTTCAAAACAAATCCTGCCCTCCAGAGATGTATGTAGACTTTTCAGTCTAATTTCAGACCCGTTCACAGGTATATAGCTATTTATGCTGTAAACAAGATAGTTGATCGGTACAGTATGTGTTTGGAGGCAGCAATGATAGCATTCCAGCTTTCTGCAGTCAGGTTGTTTGGATCAGTGCTGTTAATTGATGGTCATTTTTCCCAATGTCCTTGGCATCCCTTCATTTGTCCTGTCATATTGTTTTAAATGCTACCAAAGATTAAAAAAGTAAATTCACTTCTGTTTCTTTCACTGCATACAGTGGGGAAAATAAGTATTTAGTCAGTCACCAATTGTGCAAGTTCTCCCACTTAAAAAGACGAGAGAGGCCTGTAATTGACATCATAGGTAGACCTCAACTATGAGAGACAAAATGTGAAAAAAAATTGAGAAAATCATTTTGTCTGACTTTTAAAGAATTTATTTGCAAATAATGGTGGAAAATAAGTATTTGGTCACCTACAAACAAGCAAGATTTCTGGCCGTCACAGACCTGTAACTTCTTTTTTAAGAGGCTCCTCTTTCCCCCACTCATTACCTGTATTAATGGCACCTGTTTGAAGTCGTTAACAGTATAAAAGACACCTGCCCACAACCTCAAACAGTCACACTCCAAACTCCACTATGGTGAAGACGAAAGAGCTGTCGGAGGACACCAGAAACCGAATTGTAGACCTGCACCAGGCTGGGAAGACTGAATCTGCAATAGGCAAGCAGCTTGGTGTGAAGAAATCTACTGTGGGAGCAATAATTAGAAAATGGAAGACCTACAAGACCACTACTAATCTCCCTCGATCTGGGGCTCCACGCAAGATCTCAGCCCGTGGGGTCAAAATGATCACAAGAACGGTGAGGAAAAATCCCAGAACCACAAGGGGGGATCTAGTGAATGACCTGCAGAAAGCTGGGACCAACGTTACAAAGGCTACCATCAGCAACACACTACGACGCCAGGGACTCAGATCTTGCAGTGCCAGACGTGTCCCCCTGCTTAAGCCAGTCCATATCCAGGCACGTCTGAAGTTTGCTAGAGAGCATTTGGATGTTCCAGAAGAGTATTGGGAGAATGTCATATGGTCAGATGAAACCAAAGTAGAACTATTTGGTAAAAACACAACTCGTCGTGTTTGGAGGACAGTGAATGCGGAGTTGCATCCAAAGAACACCATACCAACTGTGAAGCATGGGGGTGGCAACATCATGCTTTGGGGCTGTTTCTCTGCAAAGGGACCAGGACGACTGGTCCGTGTACATGAAAGAATGAATGGGGCCATGTATTGTGAGATTTTGGGTGCAAACCTCCTTCCATCAGCAAGGGCAATGAAGATGAAACGTGGCTGGGTCTTTCAGCATGACAATGATCCCAAGCACACTGCCAGGGCAACAAAGGAGTGTCTTCGTAAGAAACATTTCAAAGTCCTGGAGTGGCCTAGCCAGTCTCCCGATCTCAACCCCATCGAAAACCTTTGGAGGGAGTTAAAAGTCCGTGTTGCCCGCCGACAGCCCCAAAACATCACTGCTCTAGAGGAGATCTGCATGGAGGAATGGGCCAACATACCAGCAACAGTGTGTGCCAACCTTGTGAAGACTTACAGAAAACGTTTCACCTCTGTCATTGCAACAGAGGATATACAACAAAGTATTGAGATGAACTTTTGTTATTGACCAAATACTTATTTTCCACCATTATTTGCAAATAAATTCTTTAAAAGTCAGACAAAATGATTTTCTCAATTTTTTTTTCACATTTTGTCTCTCATAGTTGAGGTCTACCTATAATGTCAATTACAGGCCTCTCTCATCTTTTTAAGTGGGAGAACTTGCACAATTGGTGACTGACTAAATACTTATTTTCCCCACTGTAGTTTACTGTTACGATACCTTAAAGATGGTGCTGCAGTGACAGGACCCACATTAAACACCAGTTACTAGTAAACACATATTACATTTACATTACAGCATTTAGCAGATGCTCTTATCCAGAGCGACTTACAAAAGTAAGTCAAACAATGAATGACTGACAAAGAGATTGCCACAAAACCTGTTTGCTGTGGAAAATTGAAATGTACATCAGGTATATAAAGGTTTTTATAATTTTTGGGTGAATTACATTTACAATAACTTTAATTTCCCAGGGGGAACCGTGCCGAGAGATCAATAAAGTTCTATCTAATCTAATCTACATCATTCTACTTTCCAGAATTAAAGGGAGTTTTTAGCTCTTTAGTTCTATTTACCCTAATTCATTGAAGACTCAATTGCAAGCTCTCTGTTGTTTCTCAAGGGTTTCTTTTCTGTTTGTTTGTTTGTTTGTTTGTTTGTTTGTTTTTGATAGTACAGCAGATTAAATGGGGGAAATGGGAAGTGACCGTCCTTCCCATGAACAGCTCTCGCGGAATGAACCAGTTCTTTCCCACGGAATTCCTTGGATCCAATCAATTGGCCAAAGAGAGAGAGAAAGAGAGAGAGAGAGCGAGAGAGAGAGCGAGAGAGAGAGAGAGAGAGAGAGAGAGAGAGAGAGAGAGAGAGAGAGAGAGAGTGCAATTGAACAAAACCGCAAAGTGGCAGATATTTTGACTGGCTGATGATACAGGATCTAACGTTATATATTTGCTGAAGTTTGTGTTTCTCTTCTCAGACATGGCTTCATCCAGCAGTTTCATGGAGTTATGTGAAGAACAGTTCCATTCCAAGACGAGTACTCTATCTGTCTGTCTGTGTTCACTGACAGGCACAGTCTGTTCTACAGAACTGCCCATGAGAAATTGCCCAAAAGTATAAAAAATTTGTGTTAATACATTTAAATCTGGCCTGGTTCTTCAGTTCAACGAGTCATTTCAGGTCAAATCCAACAGTGGATTACTATTAAACATGCATAGGTGCCGTGTGAAGTCTGCACTGATCCCAAAGAGGCAGGCATAAAATTGGGTCTGGATTGTGGATTATCATCCTGTGATGCACATCTGGAGCATCATAAAACTGCACTTAAGCTCAAGAATTGATACATGCTTTAAAGAACCTGGATGACTATATATATCAGAACCATGACAGAGCTACAGAGCTGTTCTGTAGAGATGATCAGATGAGTGTGAACATAAGAGTCACAACATTGTTCGTCGGAAGGAGGAGAATGGACTGAGGAAGGTGAGAAATCAGTGACATAAATAAAATAAATGAATTTTGATAACGGAATCTGCTTAACATGGAAATACAAGAAATCAGTCAAACTGTTTAATAGCAGTTTTTATACACCAATCAAATGTAACAATATTACCACCTCCTTGTATCAACATTCACTGTCCATTTGATCAGCTCTTCTGACCATACAGAAGCACTTTGTAGTTCTATAATTACAGACTGCAGTCTATCTGTTTCTCTGCATAGCCTCCTTTCACCCTGTTCTTCAATGGACAGGACCTCACAGAGCAGATATTTATGGAGTGTTGGTCATTCTGGTATAAGTGGATCAGACACAGCAGTGCTGATGGAGTGTGTCCACTCACTGGTCAATTTGTTAGACACTCCTACCCAGTTGCTCCAACTTGTAGACTTAAGTTCATCTGTGAACCTATTTGTTACTCCAATCAAAACAAAATTTAAGCAAAACCTTTGCAGTATATTGTATACTGTATGTACTAATATGTTGTGTGGCTATTTTGGTTTTAACATAAAAAAAATACAGATAAACAAAAACAGACAATGTTGAAGTCTCCAGGGCTCTGATGCACTCCTTTGAGAGATGCAGGCTTTGCGCCAATAACTGGACAAATGTCCATATTAAGGCTAATGAAAGTAAAGAAAATCTGAGTAGAGCACTGTTTCAGCTTCAGGATTCAGCGACAAGGAAAACATATCAGAGAGAAGTGAGTATTTAATGCTCCATGAGGTTTTCCATAGAAATACAGATTTCCCAAATTAATTTTGAAGGCGTATTAGAATACAGTTTGTATGATGCATTACATTCCCCTCCTTTTTGTCTTTCAACAAAAAATTAAAAACCCACCTGCCCACCCGCCCTCACCAAACATACCCACCAAATTACAGTCTTAACTCTTAAACATACTTACGTCTTATCCCCCACCGTGACCCAGATTCGGACACTCAAAAAGCAGAGTTACAACAGTTGCTTAAAACTTGCCTAGTGCAAGAAGATACCTGGTATGTAGTAGACAGTCTTTGACACCTTGGACATCAGCCAAGAAACTGGGGTTTCCAAATAGGCCAGTGAACAACTGAGGTCTTCCACAAGATACAAATTTATTCTACATCAAGGAACATCTTATTCATGAGATGGACTATGTCCTTCTACCCGCAGAGGGGTGGTTTAAATGAATCAGCTGGTCTCGGTTTAAGGGTCAGAAGCCAACTGATCAAAAGGTTGTTACACATGGCCTGTTTGTGAAGCACTGCAAGGTAGAAGTTCAACTCACTGGACTCAAAATTCTCGTTATTCAGCAAGTTCTTCAGCAAAGCGGAAACAATAGGTTGTATTGAAAATGAGAAGTGCAGTCTTTTCAATATTCCAGATGACAAGGAAACCAGGTTGTGGTGCAAATGTATTTGAGTGTCTGAACAAACCTTAAAGGACCCTTCCTTGGTTACAGTGTTCAAAGTTCATAATGTCCTGGTGAAAGCACTCGCCTTGCTCCTCTGAATAAGCGCCCATGTTCTCTTTGAACTTATCAAGATGAGCATCGGGGATATGGATTTTGAGTGACATCCTGCAGCCCATTGCAGCATCGTTCTTTATCAGAGTCTGAACCAGTTGTGTATAGTTTTCATTTTTATGATTGCCTAGGAAGCCGTGAACCACCGCGACGGAACTGTTCCGAGCCGCTCTCTCCTTCCTATTCAGCTTCTTGGCAAATTCATTGTAAAATAATTGAAAGCTTATGAATTGAATGACAGTAAATCAAGGAACATGTATGATTAGCTGATTTTTTTGTACATTATTTTTATTTTTATTTTTATTTAATGGGATAGTTGTTTTTAAAAAATATATAAATGTGCATATAGCTCCACTGTGCTTACGGGGTAATTTGTCCTCCACATTTAACCCATCAATGCATTGAAATGCACACATACACACTAGTGAATTCACACATCAGGGGGCAGTGGCAGGTTTATGCACTGCACCCAGAGATCAGCTGAGGAGTCTTGCTCAAGCTGCAGTTGCTGGTTCCCTCACCACCAGGCCACAATTGGCCCTCGGGTATTTTCAGCTACTATCCATTTTTGTAGTTCTTTCATTCCCAAGTAATTGAAATCTCTGATTTCCTTTTATTATTATTAAGGTTTACATGCCATTACTGTGTTCAATTTACCTTCTATAGAATATTGACCAAGATGTACTGCATTTTTTATTGTCTTTAGTGTGTTCTCCTGATAGCAACCTAGAAAGAAGGCTGCTCTCCTGGGAATACCCCCAAGCTAAACCCCCAAACAAACATCCACTTCCCTCACACTGTTTAGGGAATTCTCACATGCTGCTGTTATTGATCAGCCCAAACACACAGGCCCTGCCAGTGTATTACCATGGCTGGGAAGATAGTGTATCTTTACAGAATTCAAGGTATAAAGTAACAAAATTCAGTTGATTATAGAAGATTTAAGATACTGTGAGCTGCACTTGCTGCAGATAAGGTCAGTGTGTATGATTCCACCATTAGAAATAATGTCATAGCATCCTAGTGGCTCAGCAGTCTAATGTGCTTGCACTATGATCCAAGGATCGCAGGTTTGTGTCCTGGGTCATGCTGATTGTCAACGGAAGCCAAGTGTCTGAAAGAGCAAGATTTGCCATGGTCTCTGTGGGCGGATAGATGGTGCTCTCTCCCCACATGACACCCTGTGCAATACTGCAAATTAGAAAGTGAAAAATTCCATTGCGAATGGCTTACATTTGCCAAAACACAGCTTGATGCTGTAGATCTTGTGGGCTGATGAATCAAAAGTGCTACTTAGAAGATGGGGTGTTAGTGTGAACATTAAACCAACAGTCAGTTGTGTGGCAATGTTGGTGGTGTGGAAATCTGGCGTTCAGCTTTCTGTCCTTTGTAAACATTTCTCAAGAAATGCTGTGGAAATATTTAAGTAACCCACTGGCATACATAAAATCACAACCAATTTACTCAGTGTTTATTAGTAGTTCTAAAGTTGTAGATCTTTTGCACAACTCTCTGCACAGTAGACATGTTCAACATGATGGACCTCTGCTTTGCCTTTAAGTGACAAGAGGAAGTACCAGTCCTTTTCCTTTTCAGTATATAGTAGCTGAAGCCAAATACACAGCGGGACTGTTATCCTAGATCAGCACTCCTGGATCATTCTAAAAGCATAAAATCAGAAATCAGCACAGATAACCACTGTGAGGTGCACTAGTACTGAAGAAACACAACCATCTCAACCATTCTTCACACACATTTGCTGAAGTTGCATATCTCTCTGTTATTTGAATTGCAAAAAATATTCTTCAACATGTTCTTTTGTTTTTCAAAGTTGAACATAAGAAAGATTGAATTTATATGGATTGTAAATTAAACAGTCATAAACCAAACAGTACTCTCTGCTGATTATTGTTTTATTACTACTTACTTACTTTATTACAGTTTGTAATATATATATATATATATATATATATATATATATACACACACACACACACACGCACATTCACACATGCTTAGATAATAGTTGTGAATTGGATTTGTGGATTTGATTGTATTGTATTCAGTGACAAGGGTGTCAGTGAGATAGGGATATTGATCACCACCCCAGCTTGGAGGACTTTAAACCCCTCTAGCCTGTGCTTTGCATTAGGCATGATGCCAATAGGTTCATGTTTATATGCTTCAGAGGGTCTTATTCCACTGGCAGTACTTCTCTACAGAGATTAGACAAGCTGTTTGTGTCTCAGCAAGGGGTGCAACATAAAGTAGCTAAATGCATTCATCAGACAGAGTGTCCACAAACATTTAAATATAAAGTGAATATAATGTTAGTCTTGCTCAAGGACCCTCAAGGATTATTGGTGCAGCATTGATACTTATCTGGCCAGAACTGCAAGTATCTGCTATATCTAAATTTAATCTTTTATTAAACATGTTTTGCTGGTATATTCTAGGTAAAAAAAAAGACAACAACGCATGTTTACAAGCCAGGGTGATTCTACAGTAACAGCAGATCAAGCTACCATGGGCCCACAAGTATTGTTCACATGAAGAATTTACCAGTTGCTTATAACCATTAGAATGTTATATAGTAATGGCATGACAAAATTTCAGATTTATGACTTGACAGTGCACTGTTAGAGAGAGTGAGGTACTATGTTCTATGTGTGTTCTATGCTATAAGTCTAAACATTTGTAGACACATTTTCAAGCATTGTTTGTTTATTAATAGCGAGCTTGTTGCCCTTTCCCATTACTATCCTTCTGTGTATGTTTACATTAGATTTTGGAACATTGTTGTGAGAATGATTGATTGCATTCTGCCACTCAAGCATTTCTAAGGTCAGGGACTGATTTGGATAGTCAGCCTTTGATCACAAGCACCACTCCAAATGATCCCAGGGTGAGACTAAATGGAGCTAACTTTCTAGAGTAGCGTTTCTCAATCCAGGTGGCAATCCTGCTCTATACATTTAAAAATGTCCTGCTCCCAAAACATCTGATTCAACTGATCAGCTCTTTAACAAGCACTTTCAGAATTACAAGGTGTGTTAACTCTTAGAACCCAAGATCTGTGCTTTGCGGGCAGTTACATGCCATTAGGCTTCATAACTCAGAGTAACCTCCCACAAAATTGGCCTAGGGTTCTAAAGGTTAAAGAAGGAAATCCACTAAACTGCGCAGGGCAGGGGTGCCTCCAGGACTAGGGTTGAGAAACACTGCTTTAGAAAACCCAGTTCACCAGTTTCACAGCCTTTAAACACTTCTTAGTCATTGAGCCAGGTGACTTTATGTTTTAGTGAGCATTCATAAGCTCTGTGCCTATGCAGTTTATTCCCTGTGTCAATTAGTGCACCTTAAAGTAGATGAGTATGCTAATTAAAATGGCTGTCTATGTACTTTTGGACATAATGTATCTTTATTAGGGCATTCCTAAACTTGCAGCATCTTGTACTTCTATAATTGTACAAGATGCTGGCATGTTATATCACATATACACACCTTCTCTCCCCCTCCATTCCCTCATTCCTTTCCTTCCCTTTTCCTGAGCTGAATGGAAGGTCCCCTGCAGCACAATGGAAGTGGCTCTCACAAGAATGCCAGAAATGTCTGGAGTCAGCAGGAGACTGGCGGCCATGGGCAACGCTCCACACGGCCCCCTTCCATTACATCACAAGAGCTGCTACATTCTTCTTTCTCCATTTTACACGCACACACACACCAACATACACACACATACCAACATCATATCTTTCCTGTGCTGGAGTCCATCACTTTTTCCAAAGAAATGCAGAACCTTGGCCAAGTTCCTAACCAACGGTGAGAGAAGGAATGCTGACTTGGTGATTGTCTCCACAGGTGTCTGCACTTCTCTATGCTAACCTGCTACAATCTATGTATTAGAGGTGGAGTAGGTTTTTGTTATATTTCTTAAAATACTCTTTACATTGTATAGCAATAAGTAAAATAGGCTTTGATGACATATAAATAGAGATATTTTCTACTGAAGCCACAAGACTGTGAAACCTGTTTTTTTCTGTTCAAACAAAATTATTGCAAACTAGAACATTTTTACTTGTGTAGTCAGTAGGTTTTCTCTTGTCTTTGAGACACCATTCAATAATTCTCTTACCTGCTTTGTCCTGATTAGGGTCACAGTGGGTCCCTATGACTATAGAGCCTACCTGGAGTCATCGTGTGCAAGGCAGGACTGGACAGGGTGATAGTCTCACACAAACACACACATACACACACATACACACACACACACACACACACACACACACACACACACACACACACACACACACACACACACAGCAATTTAGCATGACCAATTGCTACCATGTGCATTTTTGGGAGGCAACAGGAAACCTACAGGGACACAGGGAGAACACACCTAACTCCTCACAGACAGTGACTCGAGCCAGGATCGAATCCAAAACCTCAGACCCCTGGAGCTGTGTGACACACTACCTATGCCATCACTGCACCTCTCACATTTCAGGCACACACTCACATTTTTTTAAACCATTACCTTTGGACATGCACACTCTCCCAAGAAAACCACACTAAATAAAAAAATGTAGCTGCTTTCTTGTCATCATAATGATTTGAAAAGTAATGTTGAGACTTTCTTAAACTTAAAGAAGTCAGAGCCAATAACTGCAACCAGTGACTTGCTTTGCCATGTTGAAACAACATAAGAGTGGGATCTAAGCCCATAATAGATATAAATGTGTTGAAATAAACAGAAATTCTAATTTGATTTAACTCTGAAACTAGATGTTTAATACAATCAATAGGTCACTTTAATTGTTTTTATACTTGCTTATATGTTAGTGTTGCTGTCCAATGAAAAACAAGTATCTCCAAAATCACAACTTTACAGAAGGCAAAAATGTTCTTAACATTGAATAGACATTAATGTAAAAAAGCCTTATTCTCTTCATCCACAAATCATATTTATACAATGTATATAGCAGCTATATATATATATATATATATATATATANGATTTAAGTTATGTCCATTTATTGTCCGAAAAATATAAAGTATAATTATTGTGAGAGGTCCACGATGGAGATTATGTTTGTGTGAACAATCTACAGTGGAAAGGCGCATCAACCTGTTGACTCAACTACACCTTTTGCAGGTGATATTGGCAGTCACATGGGGGTTTTGACCTGCCTTGACCAGCATATAAGCAGTTGTATAAGAGTGTCCTTTGTCTGCCAGATCTCATCTTGACCTTCACAGTTCCCCTCAACTGCCATTTCTTGAATTCAAACCACAACCTGAAATTGATTGGTTATCTTATTTATAATCCTCTTTTGGTTTATTTCTGTTTTCAGATTATTAGGCAGGTTAGTAGTACAAGCAGAGAATTTGGATATATATATATATATATATATATATATATATATATATATATATATATATATATATATATATATATATATTATAATTTATTATCTGCCTGATTAGAAACTGCACAATTACAAAATAGTTAAACTTGTAGTTTAAAATGAAAGCTGTGACTGTTTTGAAAATGTAAAGAGTAAAAAGTACAGACATTTCCTGTGAAATGTTGGCAGTATAAGTAAAAAGCATCAAGCAGTTCACAATGGAGCTCCATCCAGTACCTGATGAGCTGGGGAACAGGGGGTGAGGTGAGGTGGAGTCAACATTCTGACCACACTAATGCTAATTAGTGTCCTGTTTGAAAAGGGAAACAGCAGGAGCTCTATACCAGGACTCAACGGAAATGCAATCATTCTAGCTAAAATATATATTAATATGTCCTTTACAAGTTTCATGTTTCATGGCTGATTAATTGTGAATGACCAAAATTATTGTACATTGTTTATTGCTGTAAGCTTAGCTCTAACTTACTACTAGAATCCCATAATGTCACAAGCAGAAATTAGCATTATTGAATAATTTTCCCTTGGTTTATGTCCTGAATTAGTTTTGACCTATTATTCTTGGTTTGCCACTGCTAATTTGTGTTATGCAAACTGCATATCTAAATACAAATGTACGATACACATGTTTTTAACATATTTCTGTACATTGTTATTGTCAACATCATGTCAGAATGTCAGATGTTACATTCGGTTTGTCTATTTGAAATGAGTTAATAATGGGTAGAGGGTCGGGGGTACTTACATGTATTTTTCTAGGCTTCATATCTCAGGATCAGATGATATGGACAGATACACATATTGTAACAAACTTTGACATTTGCCTCATCATTGGGTGATGAAGTATCAGCAAGTAATCCAGCTCAGAAAATATTAAAACTTTCACTGATTTCCAAAGAAATCCCAGTTTAAATGCCAAAGGAGCCTTTCAGTACCCGTGTACTGCTCTGTCCACGTGTACATGATCAACTTGCACACAGATTCTGACTGATCAGTAAGAAGAGGGTCATACTGATGAAGGAAAACGTGAAGGGAGGGACTATTTAATTGTTCACACAGTGTTCAAATTTCAGAATAACATGGAACCCAAAGATGAACTGATAAAAGGAGGAAACTGTGTAAATTTTTTTACTAAAACATTCTCCTGTGTTTTAGTTTTGCAGTGTACAAGGCAGAGAATAAAGGTGGTGGAGGTCAGACACTACCGAATGTAACACAGCCCTTCTGACTGTTATCTGTGTTGACCGATGTCTCCTGGAGAAATTATACTGGAGGCCACCAGTGAGAGTGGACAGTGGGGGTAGATCAATACCACTCCTGCAGCCGTCAGTGTGTTCCAAATCACATCTCCTTAAATGGAATAGCATTGCAACAATCCACGCTGTTTGATATATGTGATATTGGATTTCTCTGTTAGTTTTGTGTGGAGAATGGTTCATTTTTCTCTACCTTTTCTCCTTTAGTCTCTCTCCCTCCTTTTCTCCCTCTTATTCCTTCTTTCCCTCTGTCACACATATTCTCTCTCTCTCTCTCTCTCTCTCTCTCTCTTCTTTCTGGACGACGTTCAATTTCACACTTGGGGGAGCGGAATGAGGGGAAGGTCAGGGCTGTGTCAACAGCAGCTAGCAGTTTTTCCCCTTCACTTTTCTGCTGATATCACGAGGATGGTGAGAAAGAGGAGAAAGAGAGAGAGAGAGAGAGAGAGAGAGAGAGAGAGAGAGAGAGAGAGCTCTGGCTTTATACATTCACATTGTCTCTTCACTGTTGTCTGGCCTCCACAATGCTTGTCCATGGGACTTGCATAGGCCCACATACAATGTCTTTCATAACACTAATATACTCCTTCACAGCTCCACCCTTTAAAAAATCCAATCAAGCCAATCAGATGTGATTAAAATACACATTCCACACTTTTATTTTCCCAGACTTTTTCTCTTTTTGGAATATGAAAAAAAACATCTGACTGGGATTTCTAAATTGTGTAAAATGTACTGGATCTTGCATGGATTTCACATCACACATTTTGTGAGTGGATTTTTATATTGGAAACCTGAGTGCAAATGTAAATGATTACAAATTAGATAGATTCTTATTGAAATTCATTCATTTGGTTTTTTTTTTGTTTTGTTTTTTCCATTGACATGAACATGCTATTTGAAAATATAGTAAAACTGTTTGTTTTGGGGGGTTTTTTTGGATTTTGTTTTCTTTCATTTTAAGACACATTAATCTGAATTAGCCATAAGATTTGGCAAAGAGATGATTTAACCATTTAAGCTATTTATTAAAGTAAAAAGTAATTTGGCTTTTGTGGCTAACTAGTGTTTTGCAGCCTCTATATTTCTGTTCATAAAGTCTTCTGTTTCTGATCTGTTGGACAGACAATTGAGGATTTTTCTTTACCATAGCAAATGAGGTCTTCTGACTAGTCCCTTTTAGATTAATGAACTCGACTGGGCATTCTCTTTTACTATACATTAATGATCTCTGTTTTTGCTTCTGTACAGTCAACATTTCAGAAATTAGATGCTTTGTCATGACAGTGAGGAAATCTATTTGTGCAAAGTCGTTGTGGTATGTTACTCTGAGACACACCCTGCTGGGTGACTCAGGCTGAATTGTTGAGCAAAACACAAACAAGGTGAGGTTCTGAGTTGTATTTAGATACAACGTCCCCCTCCTCCCCAAGAAACCCCTTAAAACTACCACTCCCCCCACCCCTCCACTTCTCATCAGTTTCTCTCTGTCTTTCAGATTTTCTGTTTCTCTGTCTATTAGACGTGTAAAATGCACCAGTGCAACTGTCGGACAGTGAAAAAAAATTGAGATTGTGGAATGTTGGAATAAATGATAATGTAATTCTGTAAAGAATGTGGTTATATTTTAGCCAAAATAAATTGCTAAAAAAAAAAGTTTACATCAAGTATCATTGAATAAATTCACCCAGTAATGTTACACTAAAACATGTGTTGCTAGCTGCTAGCTTTGCTGTTTTTGTGTATAAGGTGTGCTTGTTATATTTAAAGCAGAATTGTGCAAGAATTGTTTTTTGACCTTTGTCTCCCCCTACAGTTAGTGAGTTTAATTCACTTTTACACCACTGCTGTAAATACAAATTGTGTTTTGTGCCCCCTCTTGTGGACATACATTTCTGAAAAAAATGTATTGCCTTAATTTCCCTGAGCAATATCTATCTATCTATCTATCTATCTATCTATCTATCTATCTATCTATCTATCTATCTATCTATCTATCTATCTATCTTGTACACTCTCCACCAAAGTTACATTGAGCAGTAACATGTTCCTAGTCTGTAATGGGAATGACAAAGAAACCTATTCTCTCTATTACAACTCAGTGGAGAATCGACATGACTTTAAGTTGTTTCTTCAAAGTCAATTGTGACATAATGTTGCTTTAATGTTGTAATTAATACTTTAAGTAGATCTATTTAGCTGAAGTTTAACTCTATGTGGTATTTCCCTCATAACTTTCATAACTCTAGATGAAAAACGATGGCTGTATTACACTTTAATTCACATGATTAATTCAAGCCTGTAATGGGAATGACAGAGATGCCATTCTCCCAATTACAAGTCAGTGGAGAAACAACATGACTCTGTAGCTGTTTAAAGTATAATTGCTACATAAAGTTACTTTAATGTTGTTGCAATTGATACTTTAAACAGATATATTTAACTGATGTTTAACTGCATGTTTTTACATTTTGTTTTCATATGTAAGTAACTGTATGGAAGTAATATATCCCTGATAACTCATAACTCTAGTATCTACAAAATGGCTGTATTATATAATTTTAATATACACATATATTCATATATTTTATTGTACTCTGGAAAAAGAATGACAGTACAATGCAGCAGTATTGTGTATTAACCTGTTGTGTAACACTTTAATTAACATGGTTAATTCGGACGCATTAAGACGTTCAATTTTTTTAAATGTTACTGGATTTCAACAAGTTTAGCAAGTTCACTCTTGTTACAAACCTTAGTTTAAAAATCTATTTTTTTCTGAAAACCTATTAAATGTCAAACTCTTACTCACCCCTCTAAACATTTAAATATCTGGTGATAAATAAACAAAATACAGCATTTTTGGATTATAGCAATATACCAGGGTGATTAAATAAATAAATAAAAAGCAATACATATGAGAAAATACTGCTGTAATTGATAACTTCAGTTTTACAGTAAATATTTTATTGTCTATATTCAAGTAATATGTAAACAGTTTCTCCAGTTACTGCATTCAGTAAGTCATATCAATCTGAGATATCATAAACATTTGTTAGGAATCATTTCCTAATAAATGGGAGGTCAGAGACTGCTACTTCCTGTCTATGTGTCTCGTCCCTTCTCTTATTTTTCTCTCTGTCAGTTCACTGCCCTATTACTCACTTATTAGCAGAGCACAGTGGCAGTGCCAGCTTTGCCAGCAGGGCACAACAATTTTCCTGACCTATCAGTGACTACAGACAATTCATCCAGTGGGTTCACTTCATACTTATACATAAACCCACACAAACTTTATTGGTTCATATCCAACATTTTCTTGGAGTCTTTCCCTGAGGTCCACTTATGATGGCGTGGATTTATGTACAACATCCTAAACTGCTGTACAAAATCAAAACTGTCACATCAAATCATTTTAATTTTCTTGAGATTATTTTATGTACTTTTATTTAGCAAAACCATCATTTAATTTCAAGCACTAAAAAAAACCCCACATTAGTAACCCTTAACCTTTAGAACCTTAGATAAAATCTGCAGGATATTTTCATAGTTTGAGTATATATACTTTTTTGACCAGTAAATCTGAAAAGTATTGTTATTTTCAGGAATCTTATGCTAATCAAATTTATCTTAATTTGAGATATTTGTATTTGAGATATTTGTATTTGAGATATTTGTATTTGACCACTGATATGGTTTTAATCAAAAAATTACTTGTGTGTACTTTGGTTTATTTGTTTGTTTGTTTGTTGAGTAATGACTCATTGAACTCTAAAATCCAATCCCTGGGTCAGTGACATCAGTAGCCCTGCCCCCTCTCACTTATTAGTCAGAGTCTGCATGCAGGTTGAGCATGTATATGTGGACAGAGCAGTAAACATGCCCTAGAAGGGTCTTTGGCATTTAAATTGGGATTTAATTCAGTTGGAAGCAAGTGATTTATAGCTGTATTCCATGTTGGATTGTAATTTATCCCACAATAATGAGACACCACAGTTATGTCTGCCATAGGGTGGCATAGTGTGTCTACAGGTAACTCTGATATGATTTTTATATGATTTTCTGTGCATATAATTATGACTCCTTAAGGTAAACACACACTCCATTAGGTTCACCCCCTTGCTCTTCTTTACATCATATGGAAATCAGTGTGCATGCAATCTGGTTTATATCTCACTCCATGTTAAACATATTTTCACATTAAATGTTCATTTAATGTTAATTAATATTTATTAACTATCAGACAACTAAGAGCACAATATTTTGCTTTTTCAACTCAATTCAGCACTTGTCCCATATATATACATACATTATTTATCTTAAAAATATAGAGAGATGGTGGTGATAGGATATAATCGAGAATACAATAAAGAGTATTTACTGCTACAGGTTCCCGCTACAATCAGGAAGTTGGGATGTGTAATCTGCACCTTGAGCCATCACTGAATGAGTTTCTTTTCTGGAGAAGTTAAGAGACTATCACTGAAAGTGAAATAATCATGTGGCCTGATACGGTAGAGTAATATTACAGGATTTTACACAAATATGACTTGTGTTACATGGTTCGCACAAGCATTATCCCATCTGCTTCACCAGTTACATCACAATGTTTTTGAGCTTTTATTTTAGGTCAAATGCTGCAAATTATTTCTGTAATACGTAGTAACCTTACAAAAGTTGTTTTCCTTTTATTGGATATGATGTTTTACTATGAATGCAGAGTCAGACACAGAGATGGGGGAAAAGATGAAACAGTGCCTGAACATAATCATAAATCAGGATAATTAAGTGGCTTATAAAGAAAGAGATATGAAGAAAGAGTGTGCGCTTGGTTTTGCAAAATGCACCCCCATTCATTTCTCCTCTTGTTCCATTTAGCGCTCACTCTCTTTTCACACACTGCATTTATTTCACTTTGAGAGGTGCCTCCTGGCAGGGGGTCTTTATATTCACTAATCTCTCCATGGTCAAAGAGACAGGCTTCTAGTGTGTGTGTGTGTGTGTGTGTGTGTGTGTGTGTGTGTGTGTGTGTGTGTGTGTGTGTAGACCCTGTATTGGGAGGCCTCAGAGTAGAAGCTGTGTGAATGCAGTGTTCGGCTGGTGGTTTGGAAAGTTGTATTCTTGTTCTTTTTTCAGTCCTTTTCGCTGCTCTACTAATGATGGTTTTTGAGGGGCGTTCTGGCCCCGTTGTTGGCTGAACAAAAACGGCAGCAAGAGAAAGAGAGGGCTGACCTTGGTCAGGCGGAGGAGAGGAGAGGTGGGCAAATAGATTGCATAGAGGTTACCTTGACAACTGTCCATGCTGATTTTGGCTGTCTCTTGGCCTAAGGGAGAAATGAGCGAGGGGGAGGGAGGAAAGGGGGGAGAGTCTTGTCAGGCATTTGGTGTGTGTGTATGTGTGTGTGTCTAGCACGAGATGGGGGGCGGGTTGGGGGGTTGCTTAGAGGCTGCCAGGCATGGAATTCCTCCGACTTTATTAATCATTAACACAATGTTCCAGAAAGCTCCTGCCAAACTAACTCGGAAGAAACTCATGATGCATTTTTTTCCCTCATGTCATTCTCTCTGTCTCATTCTCTCTATGTGTTACTCTATTCCATTCTCTTTCTTTACATTTTCCTCTCTCTCTCTCTCTCTCTCTCTCTCTCTCTCTCTCTCTCTCACGCTGGTCTTGTTGCTATAGGATTTGTGTTTTGGGGGTAGAGGGGTGTGGGGGGATATTTTGCCACTCCATTTCTCTGCCATAACCAGAGGGGAATGGAAGGCCAAACTGTGGCCAGGGCATTAATTATTTACCCCTGACACACATAAACATACACACACAAACCACACAGTCTTAAGATGATGCATTTGGACTAATAGACATACCACACACACACACACACACACACACACACACACACACACACACACACACACACACACACACACACACACACACACCAGCATGGCTCTACTTCAAACTATACTTAGAAAGTATAGTTCATGCTGTTAGATTTCCTATACCTCAGTTTATTCCATATTTCTTGTTCTAGATTATATGTTCTACCTGAACCCCAGAGGTTATACCACCTTGTTACACTACACGCATAAAAAAGCTACAAAAGATTCTTATGAGCAAAACAGAAGAACCACTTTTGTTTCTGAAAATATTTTTGTAAAAGATGTCTGTGAAGAACCCTTACGTCAGCTGAAGGTTCTTTAAACATTATAAAGGTTCTTCATACTCACACATCTATTTTTACAAATATGGTTCTTCTATGGCTTTGTTCAAAGAACCCTTAGTAGTGCTTTAACCCAGCCCTCCTGTACCAGTCTGTCCTTCACAATGGCACAGGGTAGGAATAAGCAAAGGAAAATCAAGACAAGAAAAGCTGTAGGTCCAAATGGCATCAGCCCCAGGCTCCTCAAGTCCTGGACAGATCAGCTCTGCAGGGTTGTTGACCTCATGTTGAACATGAACCTGAAGCTTGGAAGTGTATCACAACTGTGGAAAACATCTTGTGTGGTACCTGTACTGAAAACGCAGCACCCATCTTCAACATCTACAGGTCATTCTCATCTGATAAATTCACTGGAAAGGCTGGTCCGTACCCATCTCCACCCTCTTTTGAGTACATCCATGGACTTTCTTCAGTTTGCCTACCAGCCTGGTGTCAGGGTGGATGATGCTGTCAGATGTGTTCTACACGGAGCTCTTTCATACCTGGAGAAGCCAGCCAATCTTCTTCAACTTCTCCAGTTCCTTTAACACTATACAGCCTATGGTGCTGAAGGACAAGCTGAAATATGTCGGTGTGGACAGTCACCTGTCAAAATGGATACTGGACTACCTTACCAACCAAGCACAGTATGTGAGGGCTTGAGAGGTGGTCAGCAGCAGAAGGGCCCATCAAGCAATGCTCCAAGCACCGTTCCTCTTCACCCTGTACACTGCTGACTCCATTTACAGCTCACCAACCTGTCACTGCCAGAAGTTCTCTAAGGACTTGATTGACATGATTGTCGGCCTCATTATAGAGAACTGATTCAGGACTTTGGGCACTGGTGTCTGCAGAACCATCCACAGATAAGCAGGGGAAGACCACTGCAGGTGCAGACACACCCCTCCATCAGTAAACACAGACATTGAGAAAGTGGGCTCTTATAACTACCTGAGTGTTCACTTAAACACCAAACTGGACTGGTCAAATGACACCACTGCACTTTACAAAAGAGGCCAGAGCAGACTCCACCTTCTGAGGAAACTGAGGTCATCTGGAGTGCAGGGAGCACTCCTGAGAACCTTCTTTAACACAGTGGTGGCATCTACCACCTTTCATTGTGTGGTCTGTTGGGGCAGTAGGGGTTGCAGACAGGATGAGACTGAACAAACTCATTAAGAAGGCTCAGTGCAGGTGGTGGGAGACAGAAGGATGTTAGCCACGCTGGCATCCATGACTCCCACCCCTTGCATGAAACTCATGTAGCACTGGGCAGCTCCTTCATTGACAGGATGCCTCCCCGTAAGTGTATGAAGGAGTCTTTGGCAGGTTGTTTGTCGGTGTCACATGCTGCAGCTGCTCCTGTGTCTGCAGTACCCCGCATCGCAGACTGCATCAGCCGCGGCGATGGAGGCGCACGATGCAACAGCATCTGCCGACAGCATTCCAGAGTCAAGGGCGGAGTGTGCCACCTGTCTTCCAGACTAGAGGGCAGAGTCTGCCGCCTATGTTCCAAAGTCAAGGGCAGAGTCTGTCACCTATGTTCCTGAGTTGAGAGCGAAGTTTGCTGCCTGTCTTCCAGATTCAAGGGAGGAGTCTACCACCAGTGTTTCATGGGTGGAGTCTGCCGCCAGTGTTCCAGGGGTGGAGTCTTCCGCCACTGTTCTTGCGTAGTTCTGTGTAAATTGATGATATAGTTGATGGCAGATGGGTAACTAGTCCAGGTGAGCAGCTAATGTGAAGTGGTGGCAGGGTAAACCAGGGTTCTTTTCAGATGGGGCAGAGAAGCTCAAGGTTAGCATTTCATCAGCCCAGGCCGGTGGGTCATCATTGACTCGGAGAGGAGGCAATACCTTACAATGATAGTTTTACGTGTGTGTGTGTGTGTGTGTGTGTGTGTGTGTGTGTGTGTGTGTGTGTGTGTGTGTGTGTGTGTGCGTGCATGTTTGTCTGTGTGTGTGTCTGAATCTGTAATTTCAGCCCCTCCAAAGCCCTGCTCAACAGTCATCAGCTTAATTGAATGAATCAGGCATCGAATGAAGCAATATGTAACCAGCAATTTGACTTTGTCAGCCATCTGGATGATGGCTCTAAAGTGTGTGTGTGTTTGTGTGTGTGTGTGTGTGTGTGTGTGTGTGGGTTGTATATGAATATATCTGTACACATTAAATCCCAGACAGAGCATCTTCTGAAAAGAAAATATTGACTGGAGTTGCCTATAGCTCACTTACTACTACTAATAGAGCATGAGCACACAGGCCATAAACACAGTGAGTTATACCACTGCATAACACTGCAGGACACAATCGAGGCAGAGAGGCAGTGACAAGAGAGGCTGATTGTGAATAAAAGATGAAGAAAACAATTAGGTAAGACCAGCAGTAAATAACTGTCCTGAGTGCTATAACCCCTCTGGAATGAATGACATCACTGTACAAACACAATGTCAGGGCAAGCCATGCTGTTTCTACTCTACAGCCTATCTCTCTCTCTCTCTCTCTCTCTCTCTCTCTCTCTCTGCTTGTCAAATCTCACACAAAAGTGACATCTCTGTAAGTTCCCACGTCTGTCTGTGACAACGCTGGAAAATCTCTCTCTCACTCTCTCTCTCTCCCTCTCTCTCTCTCTCTCTCTCTCTCTCTCTCTCTCCCTCCCTCCCCTTGTTCTCTTCTCTCTCCCTCTCTCTCTTCTTATTGTTTTCTCTCCTTCTCCCTCACACTATTTGCACAATTGTGTAAATGTGAATTTTAACTGTACAGTCAGGAGTGTGAGAGAGAGAGAGAGACAGAGAGAGAGAGAGAGAGAGAGAGAATGAGAGAGAGCATGAGAGATCAGCTTTAAGAGCTGGGGCTTCAAGTTGTAAATGGTTTTACATTTGTAACTTGATGCGTGTGGAGGAGTTGCAGGGAGTGTCTGAATACTTGAGATTGCTATCACAGTGAGACTGTGGTGATTGTGGTGTGTGTGTGTGTGTGTGTGTGTGTGTGTGTGTGTGTGTGTGTGTGTGTGTGTGTGTGTGT